>JAJNNV010000021.1:0-574835 GCA_022544895.1 Biscogniauxia sp. FL1348
GCCTCTCCTAAACTTTGTTCGGTGGGATGACAGGCAGTGCGACGATGGCTACTACCTTATAGCCCCTAAAGGGAAAATCGTTGCGGCCCCTGGTCCCTTGATTGTCGACTCAAGAGGCAACCTCGTCTGGACCGATGATAGATTTGGTGTCGTCTTCGACCTTCAAGTACAGACTTATAAAGATGAACAGTACTTGACCTTTTGGGCTAGCCCTGACGGTTCGTCTCATGGATATGGCCGCGGCACGTACTATATGCTGGACTCTTCTTACAAGGTCGTGAACACTTTTGGTCCCGTTGGAGAGGGGTTGAAAGGCGATCTCCATGATTTCAAACTCACCCAGGACGGCACGATTCTGATGACAGTATATAACCCTGTGCCTGCGGATTTGACTTCTATCGGAGGACCTGAGAAGGGGTGGGCTCTGGACTGTATGTTCCAGGAGATTGATATCGAGACTGGAGACCTTCTTTTCCAGTGGAGCGTCATCCAGCACGTAGCCGTGGACGACACTATTCGTTACTTTGCGGGCGAAGATGATGGCACCGCTCCTGAATCGGCGTTTGACTTTTTCCACATCAACAGCGTCGATAAGGACGATGATGGCAACTACATAATCTCGGGCCGACACACGCATACGATTATCTGTGTCAGCCCACAGGGTACCATCCTATGGACACTAGGTGGTAAGAAAAACGGCTTTCGAGATTTATCAGATGGTCACGCGACCGACTTTGCGTACCAACACCACGTCCGGCTTCACGACAACTACACCCTGAGCATTTTTGATAATGCCAAAGCCGAGAGACCAGGCCCTAACACACCCTACGACTACAGCCGGGGGCTGCTTCTTCAACTCGACACAGAAGCGATGACGGCAACTCTGGTCCAGGAGTACTTCGACCCGAAGTCGCCCAAATATCCCGATTCGCAAGGATCTGCACAGGTGATGGATGACAGGGTAGTGATCGGCTACGGCTACTACCCAGCTGTCACGGAGTTCTCACTGGATGGTGAAGTTCTATGTGACTTCCAGTTGGCTCCCAGTTTGGTGGCACGCTGGGGATTGGTTACGTCTTATCGGGCATTTAAGACGAGAGACTGGACCGGCCAGCCGTCACAGCCTCCCGCTGTATTCCTCAACCCGTCAGACGGCGAGCTCTTCGTGAGCTGGAACGGAGCCACAGAGGTCGACAGATGGGTTTTACAGGGCGCTGAATGGGACGACTTGGAGGAAGAGCGATTTGTCGAGCTGAAAGCTCGGGGGAAGGAAGAGTTCGAAACAGGATTCGAGATCAACAACTCCATGCCGCAATACTTGCGTGTGGCCGCGTTAGGGAGAGACGGCAAGGTCCTCAAGCACAGTGTGGTGCTAGACAGGCGAGTTGGCAACGTACCGAGCCATTTGGTGCGCAACATAGTCACGGGACTCTGCGTATCTGCGATCGTCGCGGTGATCGCCGTGGTTTTGTTCCGCAGCAAAGGACTACGCAAGGTTAAATGGCGCTTCGTTGACACGATTGCGAGTTTCATGCTGGTGTGGAGACGATGTGAAAGACCATCGCTGCGACGATTCGCGAACATGCATGCTAAACCAGCTACATGGTGGAAGGACTGGAGAAATGCCAGGGCGCACGAGTTGCAGCCGTTGTATGATAATTGATCGGCAAATGATACCCCCATATAGTTCTTAGTAGTTGTCTTTTTTTCACTTAAACGAACCCGAAGCTATTACGCGTCCATCCACACAATGTCTTCAACCTAGGTTAGGGGGTTATCTTCGTATACCGCAAGCCATTTCGCGATCGTATACGGACCCCATGTGAAATTAAAAAAAAAAAGTTATCAGGGGCTGCTATGTTCCCTTATTGCGGTGAAGAGTTGTTCCTCCTGATAACCTATTTACACGCCGTTATTATATTCGAAAGGAAGAAAGGTAGGAGAAAAAGAGAGAAGAAAACCCTCGTGAGGATCTACGAAATTAGTTTACCAGATAGTGTACGTACATTGATCTGGGGACAACGGGTTATCTTTCTACTGCAAGGGGGGATACCCCTGTCTTTAGTTGAATGAGTACTTGAGGCATATATCAGCGTGGTAGAGAGGTAAACTCCTTTTTTGACGACTTTCGACCATCACTCTGTGTAAGATAAAGACGACTCTCTACTTATATTTCAACATGGAGGACGCATTTGTCGCGTTATGGTTTTAAAGGAGGGTGACAGTTCCGAGTGTCGTATTTGAGATCTAAGTAAGTACCCAATCTAGTGGGTATGAGATCTTGCCAAGGAAGAAAGCTACCCAGCTTCCTGTCTGCGATCTTACATACATGATATGCTGATGGGTATAGGTAGGCATCATGGCCTTGCTTTGCTCTTCCATACATTCTTGGCCCCCGCAACACCGTCGCCAAGAATTCCGCTCATGCGATGACTAACTCCGTTTTGGTTCCTCGACGTCCCGATGGCCTGCCGGGCTCCAACATAGATACGAGTGCTCGGCATAGGGGGATACAAAAGTTAAAACCAATGCCTGTAATTCTAGTCCTAGGAGGTAACTATATCTCCCGTAAGCTCGCCAAAATAATGACTGAGTCGGAATTATCGGAGTGCATATTATCCATTCAGGATTCATGAAAGATCTGGTTAGGGGCTCACCACTCCGAGCCCCGACTCCTATATATCTCCTAGAGGTCCCCATCTCCTTCCCGATCAGAGCTTCGGGCTCAGATCGCCCTGGACCCCAATGAGCTCGAAGACCTCGCGCTCGAGCGTCTTCGGCCGGCCGCTGCGGCCCGGCGCCTCGTACATCTGCGTCTTCTCGGAGTCGAGCAAGCGGGACCCCACGAACATGAGTCCCGGAGCAGACGTGTTTAGCGGATAGGCATATATAAAATGGATGTATGAAGCTTATATGTAGTAGCCCTCGGGAGGGGAGCCGGGTTCTGCTACCATCCACCTTGAAGATCGAGGGGTCTTCTAAGGTATGTATACATAAGTGTCCTGATCCCGCGATACCTTGCCAGCACCGCTTGTAACGATCTGTCACGACGGAAACGCCTGGGGAAGCGAGCCTCGCTGTATTCTGATATAGGTAGAGTCTAGCATGCATTTCAACTCATCGATGTGCCTCACCTAGCCCCTAGAGCCGAGTTCCTTCCTACGTATAAGTCGACATCTTGACACCGGAGATTGGATGAGAAGCATTGTTAACCACGTAGCACGAGCTTCTTAGCAATACTGGCCCTGGGCACAATCCCACCATAGCTGCTTACACTTTCTCTGGCTCTACTAGTCGACACGAACAACGGGATGTATTTGAAATGTATAAAGCTGCTATACCGGGGTAACTATTTACCAGTACTTCAAAACCTCGTGGAATTTCCCTTCGGTGGGCACCTAGTGATGAGCTTAACCTGCCATAACCTAGGTATATATATAATCAGCCCCGGATGTTGTGCTAGCTATCTGACTCAATATTGATTATGTCGTTTTGGTAGAATAAAATACGTAAGGGTAAGCAACACTTCGTCGTTCCATGTTGGCGGTGATGAACCACTATGTAGGTAGGTAGGCAACTAGGTGTGTAGAGGACACCATGCTGTGAAATAGGTATGCATAAGAAGAGTATCCCCTTGATAGAGTAGCCCAATTAGCTTAGTTATGTCATGAGTCAACGTTGTACTCGCATCAAACACCTCTATTCATATGCCCATAATCTCCAACCTCATAAGTTAACAGAGCGATTATAGACATATGTAGTGCGTCATTTCACCTACATTAGGTATACATATATCTATATTTAAATCCCGCAAGGGGCATAATACACAAGGAGTTGGTTGTGAGATACCATCCCTCTTACATAAATTATACATCCCGCATTAGCTAGCCCAGCGCCGCATACATTAAAATAGGTATAACCTCTTATACATCCATATTTCACATTCACAGATCCCCTGCTGTGTTACCGTGAATTATCGCCGACGTGAAAAAGTCCGCTCTAGATTCAAATCATTGTCCCTTTCAATACTCCTCTAGGAGGCTGTTGTGTCTGCTATACCAACTTCTCCCATTAAATAAGGAGCGTGCGTCGTTTTATATCCGTAGATGGCTAGACGACGACATAACAGCCACCTAATTGTAATCCGGCGGATACCGCTGCTCGACACACTGCGGGTAAGTCCAGTAGATGAGGCCCGCCATGAGCATGTTCAGCAGCTTTCTCCTTAGGGACTGCCCTGGCACATAGTGTTTCGTCATGTCGTATTCGTAGATCAGAACCACATTCCCGATGCAGTTTAGGAGTCGGAAGAGCCTGGGGAAGCACCGGAATAACTTGAGTTAGCAAAATCCCACGCATCAAAGGATAGGGGTACATAGGCGACTCGTGATGTGTTGTTTCTTTTTCTTTTTAAAAGCCAGAGTAAGACGGTTAATGGGAAGAGAGGGAGAGAGAAGGGAAGAAATAGGGGGCACCAGAACTCACGCATTCAAACAGAAGAACACCAATGCCGCAACGGCACTCCCCTCGACCTTGCCACCTTCCGCCACGATAAGCCGCGCCACGGCGTATATGGGCGGGATCCAGAGCCCGAGTATGACGAGCTCCACGGCGCCGACCCAGTGGTACGTGCGCACGCGGTTCCCCCGCAGCATGAGGAAGGCCATGCACACCCACAGCAGGACGAAGCTGGCGACGGCGGGCGGGAAGACGAGCAGGTGGGCGCGGAAGTAGCGCAGCGACAGGGTGGCGGCCACGACGCCGACGGCCAGCTGCGCGAACCCCAGGCATAGGAAGGCCCACAGCACGCGGTAGTAGCGGTCGTAGCAGGCGACGTGGAACTGCTCCGAGGCCCAGCTCGGCGCCGCCCCGCCCGCGATCGGCCACCCGCACCACCGGCACACCCAGGCGCTGCGCGTGTTGGCCAGAGGCAGCTTGGTGCCGACGTGCAGGTCGCGGGCCTGGACCGCGCAGCGGAAGCACTTGGAACTCGGGGGCCGGCGAGGGACCGAAGTGCGGGTCGCGCGGGCATCGGCGGGCTGCTGTAAGATTAGGCTATGGCGCCCCGGGGTCGCGAGGCACGACTGGCAGAACGATGTGAGCTGCCACTCGAGGAGCCGGCGGTCGCTGCCGAACTGCTCTCGGATGTACTCGGGGTTCAGGAGGTTGCGGTAAAAGCGGCACGTGCGACGCATCCGCTCCAAGTCGCCGAATCCGAGGTGAATGACGATCATATACTGCAGCTCGTTAGGTAGCTCGAGGAGCCTTGAGGGCTTGTCTTCTTCATCGTCGTCGTCAGACAGATCGATCTGAGTACATGAGTAGTCTCCGCTCCGGGCTTTAGATCTTCGGGAGCTTGTCTTCTGGAGAAACAAGCCGGACATGGGGCTCGTCAAGCCCGTCTCTGGATCCGGGCTGACAGCCTTCTCCCGAAGTCGGTCTAGTCCCTTGTGGACTATCAGGTCAATCCCGCTCGTTGGAGTGATGGTGTTCATCGTGACGGAATACTACAGGATAATGGTAACGAGAACAATCCTATACCTCATTGAAACAGACACCGTCTCAACCGGCCGAGTCTACAGAGTAGGGCGATGATGCTGAACAGCTGTGTCTTCCACGCAATCGATATAAACCTCGAATGATGAGCTTCTCGGTTCCAATAGCTGTGTTGTTCGGCGCTCAAGGCGCTTCCTAATTGTGCGATGATCGACCGTCCTGTCTCGAAATGATGTTTCTAGCCACCAACTAGTATACATGCAGTAGACGCAGCATTCAGTAATAGATGAGATGAGAAATAAGCTTATTCGAGCCCCTGCGTGTCGTTTATGGGAGATATTTCCTGATTCTCTCTTTACGCAAAATCGAATATCGCATTTACGCTGAATTTGCAGGCGTGCCTATCGTTTTGTCGTTATTGATGATCTACCTATAAGATCCGGGCAACAGAGCACACCTTTTAGAAATAGGAACGACCAACGGCTTTATTTCATTTACCATCCTGTTTACTTGCGGCCAACTACCACAACTCCTATCACATCTTGCTGAGACAGGCCCTTGTAGCACACTCGATAATCGACGTTGAAACACTAGAAACATCGTCACGGCCAAGACCTTGGCGGGGTAGCTCACAAGTCTGAGCGGCAGCAGCGACGTACCTAGTATCTAGGCAAAAGCAATTGTGGAAGATGACCTACTTGCGGGAAAGATCAACAAAGTGTATACCGTTATAAATAAGAGTATCCAGGTTATAGCAGGCCACGATTGCTGTTCATGTATAATGTATAAAGATCACGATCGAGACCCAGTTGCGGCTGGATATGGCTGGAAATAAAATCAAACAAGTCAAGAGGCGGAAACCCGGTTTACAGCGCAATTTCTATTCATAGCCAGATATAAAGACCTGGGCGTCTTGGGGGCCATGTTGCCGTCGATTTGACCCGATTCGATGGTGAAAATTTTGTCGATTTTAGAGCCTGGCTGTTCACTTCTCTCATCTTCATACATGATGACCTTTTCATCCCCACTGCTATATGTTGTATAATACGATCAGTTTCTATCCTAGGGGCTCTATGAACCCCCGGGACCGCCTAGAAGGGCAAATCTCCGTACGATTCCGGGTCCATATTCTTGGTACTATACTCAACCATCAGCATTCTGCGATAATGAATAGGGGGTTAGTCATTGGAACAAAATCACGTACCTCGGCCTTTGTATGGCAATATGACCGGAACTCAGGTGTCTGCCCGAGCAAGCTACCTCCAAACCAGGGACCATGTCGCTGTCGCTTGTGTGTAATCACTTGAACCTCCAAACCGCCGCTCTTGGCACCTCCGCTGCGGACTTCACTGGCACGGATTCTCGCATCCACCAAGTGCTTGATGTCTCGCTGTAATCTTCGTCCAAAGTCCTTATACAGAGTGCTGCCTCCAGACAAGACGATGTTCTTGTACAGTCCTCTCCGGACATCGATGGGGCTCGATTGGATAACGCCGTCAACAACAACGGGGAGCGGTGTGAGGAAGTCGGAAGAGTAGATTTCCGGGTTGAAGAAGATCTCGGGTGCGAGGAAACGCTCGTATCCGACATCTACGGTGACTTGACGGCCGCCAGGCTGAGAAACAACATGCTTCGCAAATCGACTACGATCGCGGTCGAATCGAGAGAATTCCTTGACAATATCGGGGCACACGTAGCAGTACTCCTCCTTGATTTCTTGCGCAGTCTTCAGAGAGCTGTCTGGTTCGCCTCGGTCACGGAGTAGCGACTGGACAAAATAGGTGATATCTCGACCAGCAATCGGAATGGACTTAATCGAAGAGCCAATGACATATCCCTCGGCAACGGGAATAACGTGTGTGACACCATCGCCGGAGTCGATGACGGTGCCAGTCAAAGAACGATCAGATACTTTGGCCGATGTCCAAGACGCCGCAAGAGCGAGCACAGCCTGGACGGCAATGTAAAGACCAGCACAGTTGAAAGACTCGAAGAAAATCTCAGCGGTGTTCTCGCGGTTCTCCGGGGGGTTCAGGGGCTAGCATATGTTAGCAATGACACCGAGATAGGGCGGCAGCTATTTCATACCGGTTCGGTCAACAGGAAGTAATGGTCCTCGGGCTCGACTCGTAAATACTTGAATATGGAGTTGGACCAGAACCTTTCCATGTGGTCCTACATAACACAAATCAGTCTTCGAGCAGGTCCTTGCACAGTCGTAACGGCATACCCAATTTTCTATCTGACCGTGTCGAATGGGGTAGTGTAGCCCATAACCTGAATACGGGTAATCAGTACCGCGACCAAAACAGATGGGAACAAATAGCAGACTAACCCGGTCCGCCCGATGCGGCGATGGCCTCGTCGCCAATAAAGAAGTCTAGATCTTCGGTGCCTCGTTTCGTCGATAGGTGGCCGGTCGGGCCAGCACCGCCTGTTAGGAAGGAGGGTTTGTTCGCAACGGCCGGTCTCCCTGATCCAGTACCACCAGTTCCCCCAGCAGCACCCTTCGTAGCAATGGCGGTAGGGAAGACGAAAGAGGGCGAATCGTTACCAGCAAAACCTATGGGCGCGAGAGGCGGCTGGTTAGCGGTGTTGCGACCGATATGGGGACTGGTGTGGCCGCGTGGGACGACGAGGGATAATAAGTCTTACCAAGCTTCGAGAAGCCCGTGCCGCTATTGTCCGCATCATGGTTAGCATATGTCAAGCCGACGGTCTGAGGCTAGAGGGGATAGATGGCCCTGGTCGAAACAGACTGCGGGGTCGGAAGAGACGAAGAGGCAAACGTACTTGTCCATGACAACGGCAGGGGTTTGGTTGGCCATGGCGAGAGAAATGGAGCTATTCGAGGCTCCTTAACGTATAGGACGGGACGATCGTGTAGAGAAGAGGAGGGAGGAGGACCGGTGAGCAGGTATCGGGTGCAGACAGAGGGCGAGTGTAGCTCCGAAAGGGGGAGAGGCTACGTCGGGACAATGATCGAATTATTTCGGGTTGGTGGTAGTGGGCGGTGGTGATGGTGGTGGTGGTGGTGGTGATGATGCAGCCCGGGAGAGGTTCGAACTAATAAGGTACCTACCTTGCGGTAAGGTACCACAGACATACAACATGGTTTCCGAACTAACCTACCTGACCTAACCTACCTACCAGGTATTGGCTGGTAGTGGTGGAGGGGGGGCTGAGAATCGATAACAAGCCACATTTGCAAGCCACATTGATAGTTCTTGCCTCCAGCTGCCCACCTGCACCAGAGATCCCCGCTGTACCTAGCGAGTATCTCTTACCCGCTTCTATAAGATGCATCCCAGTGTGACCATAATTAAGCTTAAGGTATGAGGAAGTGCAACCTGTTAACGAGACCCTACTCTCTTACTAATCCGGTGTAATACTCGAGGAGTTACCTACCTACTAAGCCTACAGAACCTTTCCGATGCTCTTGACATTGACACAACTTTATCCCAGGAAAAGAACCTCCATTCCGTTAGTTTCATTCTTGGGAAAGCTACGTCAATCAATCAGAATCAGAAAAGAACCAGAACACGACTGAATATACAGGCGGATAGGTATCACCGACCAAGTTGACAAAGACCAATCAACAGATTTAATTTCATAGGATGCAATTCACCTCTATTGCCTTAGCCTAGGTGAATACGAAACATTGAGACGACAGAAAAGCATATTGATCTAACCTACATCAAGTACTTACCTAATGATTCAAGTACCTATTTAGGTGCCTGGTCATGTCATACCAGACAGTTATTAAACTTGAAGGAGGTGGGTGCCCCTTATTTGATATTGATATCCCCTTTACGTTACCTCAAATATACCAGGCGCACTTTCCTCTCTTCTATACAACATGGAAGCTTATTGACATCTTGACCTATCACTTTCAATGCCTGTACCACAGCACTTAGTACATATATACGTCAACATGTGCCTACCTGAAGTATACTAGTACCAACTTTAAACACTTCCCATGCCTTGAGTGAATCTAGAACTCCACACTAATACGGGCTCTTCCCAAGTCAGTCAGGTCAGGTACAACCTGATCTCTTAAGACCAGTCGCCTTTCAACAGCCTCCAGTGCTGTGTCTTACACTTACACACGTCTGGTATTACTTTACCTTATATCTGACCTACTTGACCTTACGTATCATCCCGTCTTCGCGCCTACACCGTCCCCCCCAAACCCGACCTTGCCAGTCCTATCATTCTATCTCCTACTTTTCCTCAAAAATCTCCCACCACTCCTTTGCTAGATATATCAAGCACTTGCCCAACGGTCTTTGGGTACGACTATGCATATTTCCTCTACCAAGTACTTGTTAATCGGAATCCCCTTATTATTGCCTCTGTCTACCTGTTCTTTCCACATATAGTTGGAAGTAGGCCATTATCCGAAGTCGTCGTATACCCAAGGAATCCCGTCCTCACGTGTGACTATTATCCCAGTCTAAGCGACACCCCTATCAAGCAGCAGTCCAAGCATACTTTCACCGGATTCGTTCTGTTCGGGGATACCCTACGTCTGAATATAGAGAGAAGACCGAAATGGATGAGTCGATGGATTCCGGAACATCTATAGATCACTATGATCAACCATCCCTCAATATGGAAGTCGACGAGCTGCCCAGCACAGATGAATCGGATTGGAGCGGGCAAACCGAAGCAGGCGCCAATGATCGTGGTTTAGATTCATTTGCTCCCAATGAGCAAATGCCCTCCTATCCCTCTGGACAATGTAATATTATTTCCCTCGACGGGACAACGGACCGCATAATCAGGCGGAAAAGAGCACCAGTTTCCGCTATCTTCATCCATGCAGGGGCCGGATATCACAGTATCGCCAACGAGCGAATCCACCTGGAAGTTTGCAGCGAGTATGAACAAATCTCTCGACCGACCCTTGCTTGGGTTACTAGATACGTATGCTAATATAATATTAGAGCTGCTCGTACAAGCATGAAGATTCTCAAAGGAGGCCGCTCGGCTATTGATGCAGTCGAAGCCGCCATAAAGGTCCTCGAGGACAAGGAAATCACAAATGCTGGCTATGGGAGCAACCTAGCGATCGATGGCACTGTTGAGTGTGATGCAACCCTTGTTGATCATCTGGGACGTAGTGGTGCGTGTGGTGCCGTCCCTAGTAAGTCTATCATCAGTCTCCCTCACTCGTGGACAGATAGTGAGTGGGCTATGTTGCCTAACCGTCTGATGTGGCAGATATAAAAAATCCCATTAGTCTAGCCAAGATTATCCTCGAGAGCAGCAATAAGCCGCTGTCCCTCCGTCGTGTCCCTCCGAACCTACTTATTGGCGATGGTGCGAAGGAATTCGCATGGGAATCGGGCATGACACTTGTTCCGAACGAGTGGCTAATCTCGAAAAACGCCCGTGACCGTTTCATCAGATGGCAGGAAGATCTGAAGCGGGCTGAAGGCAGAGGATCATTGAGTCCATCATCAGCAAGTGATAAGACTACCGGCAGTGAGCACGAGTGTGAGTCTTCTCACCGAGACCATACAAACGCAATCTTGACAGGGACTTGGAACGAGGGACAACCCGACTCGCCAGCCAACAGCTCACCTTGGGAAATGACATCACCTATACAAACTCCGCAAAATCCTAGGTCGCCAATGTCAAATAGCAGTATAACTCCTCAAGCATCACCTAAGACGGCTTTGGAGCGTAGTCCTCTTAGCTTCCTTGGCTCTTCTATTTCGAACGCGAAAAGTGCGACGACTAAACTGTCGTCGCAAGTCTCGAAACCCCCGCGTTTTATTTCGACCAACAGCAATGAATCGCACAATCTGGATCCTACATCTTCAGTGTCGTCCCATGATGGAACTAATGAGTCTTTTATGCTGACTAGCCCTTCGGAGGTCGAGCTGCTTGCCTTGCCATCATCTAAGGACCCTGGGAACAGTGGCAGCGATGAGGACAGGGTTACGGACACTGTAGGGGCGATTGCCATTGACCAGTTCGGCTTTATAGCTGCCGGTTCATCTTCCGGGGGGATCGGCATGAAACACCGAGGTCGTATAGGACCAGCGGCATTGGTGGGAATCGGCACGGCCATCATTCCAGCCTCTCAGGAGGACAGGGATGGGATTGCCGTGGCGGCTGTGACCAGTGGAACTGGTGAACATATGGCTACCACCGTGGCTTCTCAAAAATGCGCAGAACGCATTTATCATGGAACCCGCCGCGGCAGCGACGGCAAGGATATCGTGGACGATGACGAAAGCGCTATTCTCGAGAGCTTCATCCTAAACGACTTCCAGGAGCATCCGGGCGTTAAATTCTCGTCCTCAGCGGGAGCGATTGGGGTCATGGCCGTGAAGAAGAGCCCCATGGGATACTACCTATACTTCGCACACAATACCGACTCTTTTGCGCTGGCATCAATGGGCTCTAATGACCGCGATCCCTCTTGTGTTATGTCCCGCGTTAGCGACGGGGGCAACGGTGTGGCTCAGGGGGCCCGGAAGATTCACATACTCTAACTAAGGAGAAGTCATGACGCACAATCCTCTTAATGACTCCTAACTTTCCTCCCTACCTATAGATTCACCCTTCCCCTCCCCGACTACATTGTATGAGGCGGTATTGGGGCTTAGAACTTGTTTACCTAGGTTAGCCGAATCGGTATTTTTTTGTTGGGAGGTTCAACATGCCCTCTTTCCAGACACTGAATCCCCGAGTAGGACTCGAAAACGCTTTCGCTGCGAAAGATAGTTTTGGGGCTGAGTAGGGTACCTAATACGCTTGTTGGTCTTCGAAGCAAGACACAACCAAGGGAACGCGGCGGAGAATGCGGAAGCTTGCTGCGAGACGAATTTGACAACCCTAGATAGACAGGTAGACAGAAAATAGAAATCAATGATTTATTTTTTTTCTCCCCACCTTCTTTATTTCCCGTCTCTCTTCAGTGTGAGCTTTTAAGTTTCGTCTGGAAACCTTCTCCGTGATACCTAACGAGTCTCGATCTTTTTTTTAATGTTTTCTTTTCTGCTTTCATCTAATATTCCCTTTCAACACTTTACAATGTTGAAGTTCTGTTTCTCTAAATTCTAAATTCCAAAAAAGGGAAAGCCTCGTCGTCCTCCTCCTCCTCCCTCATCCCCCCTTTTTAATAATGATAAAAAAAAAAAACTCCCCAACCCCCCTTTCCGTTTTAATATGCAAGTTCATTGATCATAAACCTAGTATGTCGATCCCTTTCCCGTGGCTTTTTTGTTGTTTATCATCGTGAAAGTATATAGGTAGGTAGGTAGAGGTATCTACGGTAAAAAAAAAACCCAAGGGGCAGGCCACGCGAGTTTGATAGTTGTAGGTACCTAGTCTAGCAACAATTTCCCTCTTTTTTTTTTCCCCTTCAAGGCGGTACGGGCGTCCCGGTAGCACTACCCGTCTCCTCACCACCGCCAGCACCACCACCGCCGCTGCCATTGACGCGGCCGATCTTCTTCTTCTTGCGCTTGCGAGGGGCGACGGCCGGCTTGGCGCCGTAGGCGCCGAGGGCAAGGCGGGTGCCGCAGGTGAGGCACTCGGCGTTGTCGGGGACGCCGCAGAAGATGCTGAGGCACACGCTGCAGACAAAGCCCGTGTCGATGACGTCGCGGTGGCAGAAGCAGGCGGCGCGGAAGTCGACTGAGTCCTGGGTAGGGGTGACGAGGGAGCGGCGGGCGTCGGCGTCGGCAAGGAAGCCAAACATGAGGTAGGAGAGCAGGCCGCGCGGGTTGGACGCTGCGGAGAGGTAAGTGCCCCCCGTGATGAAGGCGGCCTGCTGTAGGAAGGTGGGCGTGCCGTGCAGGGTAATGGTGTCAAGGGGGATGCGCGCGTGCGACGCGGCGAAGACGGCATTCATGGTGGGTATGTACTGCGCTGGCTCCGAGTCGGAGACGGAGAGCACGAGGATGCGCGCGTGTAGTGTAGGGGCGGCATTCGAGGCCGAGGCAACGGTGGCGGCGGTGGCGGGGTTGGCTGGATCGGTAGAGGTCTTGGGGGGCTCGAAGGCGAGGGAGGTCTTGTGGATGTGAGAGAGGGCGATGGTGAGGGCGCCGGAGATGAGGGTGGTGGGGTTGAGATCGGCGGCGGTGGTGCTGTCGATGAGCGAGCGGAGCGACGTCAGGATGGACGTCTCGATCTGCGCAAACTGAGGGTACTTGTTGGCCGAGGTGCCCAGCTCGGGCTCTACGCCGCTCATGTGGACATCCTGGCCGCGGCTGTAGCTGCCACCATCGGGGTTGGGAGACTTGGGATATAACCAGACGGCGCGGTTGGTGTGGGCGGCCAGGACAGCGACCTGGTTGTCATTGCCGAACGAAAGGTGGGCATTGACAAAGACAAGAAGGTTGGCGATGGCCTTGGAGATGGGTAGGACATGGTGAAGGGCAGCCCAGGCTCGCGGATTGGTGTCGATGACAATAGTGAGGAGGGAGGGTGTCTGGGCAGCAAATGAGCTCTCATCGTAGTGGTCTGAAGCATCTATGCGATTCATCTTGGCTGGTTGGTTGTTGCCGAGGCCAACAACCTACACGACCTTACCCTACCTATGTGTAGTGTAGGGTAGGTAGGTGTTGTATGTAGTTGAGATCAGGAGATTGTGGGTGGTCTAGGTGGTCTGGGTTGTCTGGGGTTTCTTTCGTCCTTCTTCCTTTGTAACCTAGTAAGTACTTAGGTAGCTTGAGGTTAGTAGGTAAGGTAAGGTACTTTTACCTACTAAATCTTGAGCATGGGAAATAAAAGGTACATCGATACAAGAGAGCAACGTACGTTGTTGTTGCGTGTCAAGGTGCACACGTGGTTCTGTTTTGAATGGAGGCAACTTGAACTATAATACTACTTACCTAGGTAACTTAGTATTATGTACCTATGCAGGTTTAGTATCAATCATAAGCTCTTGTAAGTTGCCATGCACATGTCCATCATGTACCTAGGTATGCAGTATGTAGTATGTAGAGGTAGAGGTAATCCTGTACTAGTCGCGTGAGTGGTATGTATGGACAGTTACATGATTAGCTACATAGGACTAGGATACGCGCTCCCCTCAGACAGCCCTAACCTAGTTAAGGTATGTACATAGGTACCTGAGCAAGTACATACCTCCCGACCTAAAGGTATTTAACACCTGCATTCACCTGAACGACGTCATGCTATGGTAGATCCTAGGCGGCTTTGTTGCAGGGGCCTATGGTGGATTTTTTTTTAGCGGGGTAAAAGACTTCTAGACTCTTCAACACCATCCTGGTCCACGGTAACCTTACATGCTTACCTACCTACCTAGAGGTACACAGAACATCAATGCAGGCAAACCCTTTTTCTAAATACTACTTACCTCCAGTCTACATAAAAACAACAGGAGCTTGACGGTAACATCCATGAGATAACTACCAGCCACTTAACCTACCTACATACTTATCTAACTTCACTAAACTCCATGGTTTAAATAAACTATCAACCATATTCATACCTAGGTTAGTACTTAATTTATCAACTGCCCTCCTACAGTACTTTACCTAGGTACTAACGTAGCCTATGACATATTGACAGCTAATGAGAGGCTTCGGTGAAAGAGAGAAGGTTGTGAATATCTACATTTGAGCATGTAAGTCTAAGCCATTCCCTAACTTTATACATTTAAGGTTGGAAACTCCTATCAATCCATCAATCTTCATCCCATCTCTGTCGCACCTTTAAGCTAGGCAGAATCTAATTCTGGATTCACCAAGGTCTTAGGGACCAATTACCCCACCCCATCTCCATACACATCACACTCTGTAAGTAAGTACCACCTACCTCACATACATACATCACCTCTTATTGCCTCTTACAAGAAAAAAAAGCCATAGTCTTTCCTTCTCAGGCCATTTTCTACCTATTTAGGGAAGGGACTAATACTCTCTTCCTCTCTCTTCCCCCCTCACCAACTAAGTACTCTCACCAACTGACCTGACCTGATCTGACCTGACCACATCACCTACCAACTCCATCCACACACACTGCGCTCTGCCCTACATCTATCCATCCACAGGTATTTCTACATTTTTCGACATCTTCATCTTCACTTTCCATCTTCACCTCATTAACCTTCTTCTTATTCTACTTAACATCCACAGGAAGGAGAGAGAGAGAGAGAGAGAGAGAGAGAGAGACAAGAAAAAGGACAGACAACATGGATGAACAACCTATTCAACTCAACTCCAACATGGATGAGCTTGCCAAGCTCCCCACTACTGATCAGGCTCAGCTACTCCTCGCCCGCCTAATGGAAGGTGGCCAGGAGGACGATGAGACCTCCGAAGCACTGGACCGGCTCACGAAATTGTTGAATGACGACGCCACCACCAAGAACAAGGACAGCTCCGTCTGTAGCGTTATCGACGATGTATGCCTCGATACCATACTTGGCTACCTTGATATGAGACAGGCCGATTCTGTTCGCGGACACGCCGTCTTAACCGTCTCGGCCTATCTCAAGGCCAGCGGCGACAAGGGAGCCTCCTCTCTGAAGCAATTCTTCTTCGACCGAGTGAAGAGAGGCACCTATGACGACTATATCGTCGCCTTCTGTGTTGCCGCTGCCATCTTCCCCCTTGCTCCAGAAATGACTGCTGAAATATTCCTCAGCGAGGGCTTTCTCCCTAGTCTAGACTCATTGATGCGTAGGAAGTGGAAGAGTCGGAAGGTCGAGACAGCCTGCCTGGAAATGCTGAACGCTGCTTCTATGAACTCTCAGTGCCGTGAGGCTATCCGGAAATATTGCACCGATTGGCTAGAAGAGGTTGTCGACCAAGACCCCGAAGAGCTATCCAAAGCTATACATGCCGCCGATCCCGATGTCAAAGTCACGGAGGGCTCAATCGCCATAAGGCGCCACTCACAAGCAGTACAAAATCTGGCCGCTGTCATCTTGGCCAAGTTGATGGTAGGCACCTTAAAGCTTCCGCTTACAGCACCACCCACTTTCGAGAACCTTCATTGGAGGTGATTTTGCATCTTGAGGTGCAGGGCTGACCTGAGGCTTCAGGCGGTACCGTCGTCAAACCAGACGGCAGAAGGAACAGGGAGTAGAATTCAGCCGGCTGTTACCAGCATCGAAGATCTTTCTAAAAAATTTACCAAGATGCTGGTCTCAGACTCGGAAAACGGCACACGGCATTCGGTTGAGGGTCTGGCCTATGCGACCATTCAACCCATAGTCAAGGAGGAAGTGGCTCATAACAAGGATCTCTTGATAAATCTTGTTAAGGTTCTCAAAGATGCCCCTGCCAAATCTCCTCTAACGTACGGTGCTTTGAGCATATTTATGAACATCACGCGCTACCAACCACAGCAGTCTGAAGAGGAAAAGAAAATGCACCAGCTCAAGGCTTACGCGAACGCAGGCGGCAAGCTTCCACCACCGAATCCCCTCAACGATGACGATCACGTCTCAGCCCGGTGTAAAAAAGTGTTTGACGCTGGCATAGTTCCCGTTTTGGTAACTCACAGTAGACACGGTTCTGTTGCATCTCTTTCCATTATCATTTCCATCATTTTCTCCCTGTCAGTGACAGCCAGCCTGCGAGGCCAACTCGCACAGCAAGGTGCGGTCAACCTCTTGATCGCCGCCTTTACAGCCTTACCAGACACAGAAATGCAGGCGAAACGGACCGCAGCCCAAGCATTGGCACGCATTTTGATTAGCACAAACCCAGCTCTAGTCTTTGGAGGCACTCGTGCTCGCCCTCAAAGCTCGGCCATCCGTCCCCTTGCCACTATTCTTCCCCCCGACCCCAATGCTGACACTCGGGATCTGCTACCAACCTTTGAAGCATTAATGGCTCTTACTAATCTCGCGTCGACGGATAACGATACTCGCGCTACTATCATACGTGCGGCGTGGCCCGAAATCGAAGAGCAGATGCTGTCGACAAATGCTCGCGTCTCCAAAGCAGCCGTGGAATTAGTCTGCAACTTGATGCAGTCTGTCGAGGGCATCGCCCTCTATGCGGAAGATACACCTCAAGCTGCAAACCGACTACACATTCTCCTAGCGCTCGCCGATGCCGAAGACGAAGGGACTCGGAGTGCGGCCGGGGGCAGTCTCGCATCCCTAACTGGTTTTGAATCTGTCGTGAAAGGTATCGTTAAGCGGAAACGGGGTGTCGAAGTTGTGCTTGGCATGTGCGCCGAGGAAAGCGAAGACCTGCGACACCGGGGCGCCTTCATCGTGTACAACATGGTCTCGTCCGAAGGCGAGGCAGGCAAGCTGGCACGCGAGGAGATCCGCAAGAACAACGGCCTGGAGATCCTGAAGGACTGCGCTAAGAAGAGCCGCGGGGCTCAGGTTGTTGAGGTAACGGTGCAGGCGTTGAAGCTGTTGCTCGAAGAGGATTGACTGACCATAACATCAAAAACATCAAAAACATCAAAAACATCAAAAATGAAAGAAGATATTAAAAAAAAGCTGAGGGGAAAGACAAGTCCATTGTGTTTGGAGAGAAAATTTGCCAGAATGCATGCATTTCAAAGGCGTTTTGTTACCAATCATGTTTAGTATCCTTCTGTTGCTAGTGTAGAGCTTGATGATTTCGACTTCTTACAGTTTTTGCTGAAAAAAAACCTGAATAGGTACCCAATGGTTTGTGATGATCGAGTCTAGTTGTATTCTCCCTATCTAGGTATATTCATCCCATACCCCCCCTTCTAACTAACCCGCCAGTGCCATTTTTTACTTTACTTTACTTTATCGTACACCCCTCTAAGTCAGCCGTAGATAATAACAGACCAATATGTTGTTGTATGTCCTTTGCCGCCTAACCTACTCAAATCCCATGGGGCAAGGGCCATCCCTGAATGCCGTACGGAGGAAACAGATCATCAAACGTATTACCTTAGAGAGGTAGTAAGTAGACTTTCTCCTCTCTAATAGCAGTAAGCGTACGGTTCTTTCTTATAAGCAACTTTTTTTATGTCTTCTTCTCCTGAGCCCGGCCGTAGATCTATCTACTGGGCCTCCTTCGTAGCACCGGCATCGTTGTTGTTGTCGTCGTCTACCCTGTTCAGCACGGCCACGCCCTCGACGTGTCCCGTCTGGGGGAAGAAATCAAAGCCCCTCAAGCTCTCGATCGCGTACCTCGTCTTGTTCCCTGCCTCACTTGCCTCGTGCGCGCCCTGTCCCTCCTGCGGCTGGTCCTCCATGCAGGCGGTCTCGCCGCGCACGAGGGCGCCCACGTCGCGGGCCTGGGTGTGCACGTTGCAGCTGACGTAGAGGACGCGGCGGGGGGCGAAGCGCAGCAGCTGGCGCAGGAAGGCGGCGTCGCAGCCCTTGCGCGGGGGGTCGAGGACGACGACGGTGCGGTCGGGGTCGTAGTCGACGCTCCGGAAGAGCTCGCCGGCGTCGGCGGCGATGAAGCGGGCCTGTGACTCGGGCAGCGAGTTGGCCCGCGCGTTGG
This sequence comes from Biscogniauxia sp. FL1348, assembly GCA_022544895.1. NCBI lineage: Eukaryota > Fungi > Ascomycota > Sordariomycetes > Xylariales > Xylariaceae > Biscogniauxia > Biscogniauxia sp. FL1348. The sequence continues at coordinate 18,942 of JAJNNV010000021.1, forward strand.
TGCGCGCGAAGTCGATGGAGGACTCGGCGATGTCGATGCCGGTGCTGCCGCGGAAGAGGGAGGACAGCGTGATGGTGAAGAGCCCTGAGCCCGAGTAGGCGTCGATGAGGTACTGGATAGGCGGGGAGGATGGGGATGGAGGGGGCAGTATGTGCTGCCGCACGTAGTCCGTGAAGACGGGGAGGATGGAGTTGTTGTTCTGGAAGAAGGAGCCGGCTGGATTGTGGAAGACGAAGTCGTCAATGTACTCGGTCGACGTGCCCTTGTTGTCGGTCACGCAGGTCTTGAAGTCTGTGTGGGTGTCTGTCTCTACTTTAATAGTGTTCGGCGGGGTCTCCAGCTCTGCCGTAGAGTCGGCATTCTTGGGTATCCTCTTAGTGCTCTCCCGTAGCAGGATGGTTGCTCCGGTCTTGTATTTGCCAAACTCCACCTCCATCCTCTCGCGCTCTAGCTTCATGCCCATGCGCACAGCGTCAGTCCCAATGGGACAGTCCTCGATGTCTATCGTCTTGCGTTTCCCCTTGGGCATGAACCCAATGTCCGGCCGTTTCTCAAAGGGCGTCTTGGCCTTACGCCAGCCCTGAGGGCCGTCGAAGTGTGGCGTCAGCTTCGTGCGATACCCGTACTGTAACGGGCTGCCTATGGTGTCCTGTATAGCAGGAATGAGCTCTGGCGGGAGCTGAGAGAAGTTTTTGAAGGCCTTCTCCACAATTCTCCTCTTCAGACGGAGCTGTTCGTCGTAATCCAACATTTGGTACTGGCACCCTGCGCATGTCGCAAAATATTTGCACTGAATACGGCTATCATCCCGAGACGGGGACGGCCGTACCACCGAGATAAAATCAGCCACAGTATACTGCGGTAGATGGCGGTGGGCTTTAACTTTGACGACATCTCCGGGCACAGCAAAAGGGACGACGTATATTCGCTTGGACCCCTTCTGCAGAGCCAAAGCATCTCCCGTGGATGATAACTCGACAACCTCTACTTCAATCTCACTGCCTTGCTCGGGCAAGACCTCTTCCACTGCGTTCGCCGCATTGCTGTCGTCTCCATCGGTCGTCGTGTCCTCAGACCGGTTTAGCGAAGCATGGAGCTCCTGCACGTCGAGCTCGAGAACCTCCTCATGGGAGCCGTTCTTCATATCGCGCTCTCGCTTGCGGGCCTTCTTCTGGTTTCTCTTCGTGCTCAGACGAGAACCCTGTTTGGGAAAGGGCCGCTTCCCCCCATGAGCTGCTGGCTCAGATTGCTGTTGCGACGCCATTTCCCCCTTTCCGCCAGTGAACATACTCCGGAATTCTGCTTCAGAAACGACGCTGTTCAAGGGAACTGTCATGCGGTGGCTTGAATATGACCGGTCTGTGGCTTTGGACTTGTTTCTGAGCCCCCACGGTTGCGCCGCTGATGTATGAGAGGACCGACTCAAAATGGGGATCTGGGAGGAGAAGGCAGGCGATTTGTACGTCAGTGGTATTTGGCTGGGTCTGAGAGGAAACACTGCCAATTTTGATTTTGCGCAGAAGCGCATGATAAATTTCGAAATATTTGTCAAATGCCAAAGTCGAGGTTCACATTCTCTTCACTGATAGAAAGGTAAGAGATTTTCACAGTGTTTGGCTCGTTGGCGTCTATACGGTACAGAAATATATTTTAGGCTTACATAAGGCTTGGAGGTGTATGGCCAGCCACAGGTCATGCATTACTACGCTAAAGTGGAGATGGCCCTACCACTGCCTTTGTAGTACATTACCAGCTTGTGGGGTGGTACGTGCGTACACCCTTAAATACAGAACTGGAGGCCTGTAATCCTTACTAGAGAACCATCATTCTTACAACCTCTAATATACCCCCTACTATCCACCTCATTTCATATGGTGAGAGCTGTCAGCCTTCGTTAATACTCTTTTGGTTTCCATTGCGGAAGAGATGCTTTTTTCGAGATGATACTACGGTCGCTTTAATTCCGAACAAAAAACAAGCAATCCGGTACAATGCAGTCAGTCTGGACGTTTGGTAGCTAGGTCTGCTACGTACGAAATTCCCACACATTCCCTACTTGTTTGATAAATCCACCTACCATTTCGAGAGATTCCGGAGGTATTCGAAAGTCACGAAATTGTCATTCCGTTATTCAGTCAGTCGAAAAGATGCCGGGTCGTCGGGATTCGCCAACAGTACCAAATCTACGTATAATAGGCCTCAGAGGGTCCAGATGCCGTGTGGTTCGGCAGATCGAGGAGTTATGGTCGGGATTGGTTGCGGCGGAGACGAGTGGTTATCTGAGAAATTGAGGGTATTACGGTCGAGAATTGAAAGTCATGAGGTTGCGAATGGAATCACAACGAATGAGAGCAGATTTGCCGGGAAAGAAAACGGGTTCATTATGGGATTTCTATGGCGTCACTGATTTGTTGTTGCGAGCGCTTTGGGAAAGCTTGCTCGGGGAGTTTGGCCGGATGTGGGGTGGTACGTGCGTACACCCTTAAATACAGAACTGGAGGCCTGTAATCCTTACTAGAGAACCATCATTCTTACAACCTCTAATATACCCCCTACTATCCACCTCATTTCAAGCTCTAACAAGATACTAATTACATAGGTAGTACCTAGGTAACTCCCTCACACCTAGTGTAGTACATCAATAACATTGAAAGACTGGGTAGTAGGTATTGATGTTCTGTGTATTGTGCAGCAACAATATATTAACTCATGGCTAAAAGGGAATACATCAATGAATGGAAGTCATAGGTATATTAAACAGAAGGGAGGGAACCCCGAAAAAAGAAAATCAAGTTTTCGAAATTTGCTATTGCTTTGTTCACACCATTGGAGTTTATAAAACCTTTAGAAGCCACGGCCTGTTGTCTGATCCCTATAGGTAGATGGATGTACGAAGGTCGCGGTCAAAAATCTGGAGCGGGAGTACGCATGGCCCTTTTTGCCAAGCTTGCCAGGCTTCTAGTACAGCTGTGTAACAGCTGTCACACAGCTGTAAATAGCTTGCTCACTATAAGATTTAGTAGTTATAGTAAGTAATTACCGCTATTGCTTAGCTGAGTTTAGCGCATTTAGTTTACGAGTATAGTACTATAAATAGAGGTATTATTAAATTAAACGCTGTACAGCTGCCACGCAGCTGTACCAGAAGCCTGGCAAGCTTGGCAAAAAAGACCATGCGTACTACCCACTCCAGATTTTTGGCCGCGACCTTCGTATTGAAGCGTGGTTTGAGTCAGTACCTTATGTATGTAGGTCCCTAGATACTACGTACATATGTACCTAAGTTATATAATAGCCAGGAGCTAGCCATTCTAGGGTTAGTATTGGACTTGACATGACTTAAGCCCCTTGTCTTTTGCTCTTATCTACTTAACCTACCTAGGCCAGTACCTACTCCATCCTTACTGTAGCGTAAACCCCTTATTAGTCTACATAGTATAGGGCGTATTTTTTTTCCCCCTTGTCAGGTACCTGTGGCGCTCGCTAACCACATCGCCATACTAAAATAGGCATAGCTTTGAAAGGGCTGCAAAAGATACATCTAGATTTAAAGCTTTCGCACGAGCCTTGCACAAGCCATAAGCCAATAAAAGCAGACCTACTTGTGGTCCACACGTGCCCGGTACTTATTCAATTGAAAAAACATACCCCTAATACTATGTACAGATTTACCAACTACCCGCCATCCATGTCTGGCCCTTCCTCTACCTTATCTTACAGTTGTCATAACAGCCGGGACTGGATGGCGGTGGCCTTTGCTAACATCAATTGACAACACAACATATTGACAGTACCTGACTTACCTACCAATATCGAGACGATAAGAGCCTTGTAGCTCAGCTATCTCTGTTCTAATCCATTTACACTTCGGACTTCACGCATCAAATGCATTAACGTATATTAATTTCATGTAAGTGGCCGCCTTCCAACTTGATTGTAGGTCAGCTAGGTACATATTATGTACCTAACATAACCTACAATACAGTCTCTTCGGCATTTGCTTTATTACATCCTCTCCCTAGGTTACCCGTGACTAGGTAATTTCTTCTCTGTCCGGGAACCGCCTTAGTCTTATTTGATTGATGTATGAGTTCCTATCATGAATTATTAATCAACTAAGCATACATATAGCTTATCGCTCCCACACTCTTTGCTCTTAGACAGCCAGGTTAGCTCACTTCTTACCCGCGATCGCAACATACCAACTACAGATCACAACATGTGTAAGTGATGACCACCTTATGGGGGGCCCTTGTCTCAAATGAATATGCTCTTCCACTGTTATAAATCTTTCGCTAAAGTTATATCAATGTCATCTCAGCGGGACTCAAGGGCTTGCCCTCGACTTTGCTGCAACTGCTTGTGGCCGCATCCCCTATAATAGCGGCGCCTCCGCACTGGCTCGACTCCGAACAGGCCGTACTTCAGACCACCACCGAATCTAGTCACAAGGGCGCTGTCGCGTGCGAGAGTAAGATATGTAGCCAGATCGGCATTGACCTGTTGGCGCAGGGCGTGAGTGCTCCTACGCCAGCGGCGAAATATTCCATGAGCGTCTGGTTGATCATGTAACTAACATTCAACCGCAGGGAAACGCCGTAGATGCCTTCATCGGCACTCAGCTTTGCGTGGGTGTGACGGCTATGTATCACTCGGGGATCGGCGGAGGCGGTTTCAGTCTCATCCGCGACCAGACCGGGAGTTACACCGTCATTGACTACCGTGAAACCGCCCCGGCCGCCGCCTTCCAAGATATGTACCAGGGGAACGTACCCGGTAGCGTATTCGGCGGCCTGTCTGTGGGCGTACCGGGCGAGCTCCGAGGGCTCGAACTTGCGCATAAGAAGTTCGGCGTATTGCCCTGGAAATCGGTCGTCGAACCGGCCGCTTTCGTTGCCCGGGATGGGTTCCCCGTGAATGAGGACATGGTGCGGTACATGGAACGGGGGATTGCTGCGGCAGGACATAACTTTCTGGTTGAGGACCCCTCGTGGGCTCAAGAATTCGCCCCCAATGGTATGTTGCTCTCCTATGTCGTGATTTATATAAGCCGAAGCTCGAGCAACTAACCTAGCGTTATCAGGTGCCCTTTTGACTCTAGGCGAGACCATGTATAGAAAACGATACGGAGAGTGAGACTGGCCCTGGTCTTAGAGTCAACGATGTGTACTAACTCTGAAATATAGGACGCTCTTGCAAGTCGCCAAACATGGAGCAGACGTATTCTACACTGGTCCAATAGGTCAGTAATACTCACGCCTCCCCCCCCCCCCCCCCCCCACCCTTTTCCGTAACTCTTCATACCATACTGACTTCCCCCTTCAAGCGGACGCGACGATTGCTGCGATCCAGCAGAGCAACGGCACTATGACGAAGAGCGACCTCTCAGGCTACGAGGCCATCGTCCGCGAGCCCATCAGCATCACGTACCGCGGCTTCAAGCTCTTCTCCTCGAGCGCGCCCAGCAGCGGTGCCGTCTGCCTCAGCATCCTCAAGACCATGGAAGCGTACGACAGCGCCGACACGGCCCACGTGAACCTGACGCTGCACCGCTTCGACGAGGCCATGCGCTTCGCCTATGGCGCGCACCAGGCGCTCGGCGACCCCGCCTACGTCGGCAACGCCACCGCGCTCGAGGAGCGCATGCTGAGCGCCGCCGCCGCCGCCTCCGTGCGGGCGCGCATCCTCGACAACGCGACGCAGCCGGTGGACCACTACGACCCGGAGCGCGTGTACACGGCCGAGAGCCACGGCACGTCGCACGTGGTGGCGGCCGACGCGTCGGGCATGGCCGTGTCGAGCACGACGACGGTGAACCTGCTCTTCGGCAGCCTGCTGCTCGTGCCCGAGACGGGCGTCGTGCTCAACGACGAGATGAACGACTTCTCCATCCCGGGGGTGCGCAACGAGTTCGGGTACGCGCCGAGCGCGGCCAACTTTGTGCGCGCGGGCAAGCGGCCCCTGTCCTCCATCACCCCCGTCATGGTCGAGCGCCCCGGCGGCGCCCTCTACGCCGCCGTCGGCGCCGCCGGCGGCTCCTTCATCATCAGCTCCACCGCCCAGGTCGTCTGGCGCCTGCTCGAGCTCGGCCTGAGCATGCGCGACGCCGTCGCCGAGCCGCGCTTCCACGACCAGCTCATGCCCGACAACGCCGTCTTCGAGTGGCGCTTCGACAACGCCACCGTCGCCAGCATGTCCGACAAGGGCCACAACGTCACCTGGGCCCGCGAGGGCGTCAGCGCCGTCCAGGGCATCCGCGTCGCCGGCGACCTCGCCTCCGACGGCGGCTTCGAGGCCGTCGGCGAGACGAGACAGGCCAACAGCGGTGGGCTGACCTTGTAACATGGGTACCTAAACTGCGGCCGCGTTCCTGTAGATATTGGAGAACCCCCCGACCTCCCCCCCTTTTTCGGAAACCTCTAGGTTACCTGTTCTATAGTCCTGAAAATCTACTTACACAATTACACAGCTCGAAGCATCCCCCCCCTTTCCCCCTTTCCCCCCTTGACCAAGCAATATCCATATATATATATATATGTATAGGTACCTATATATGTCATAAATTCAAATCAGAAGCACATTAGATCATCGCTCTTATAAAACAAAATGCATAACTTAAAAACGCACCCCCATCGCATTGACTATACGACGCTGGTTAGACTAATAAAATAGCTAATTGCGTGGTATATCCCCATTCCCATTCCCTTCTTCTCTTTACTGTCTTAGGGCAAAGCAGATTTACAATCGTACAAGCAAGCAAAACTGAGCACGGGTATCCGTTTCCTTCTAACTAGGTAGTCTATCCTCTATACCGTACTGTTCCCATTCATAGTTTCATCGCGACCAGTTTCTCCAGTTCGGCGAGCCATCGCTTGACGAACTCTTCCTCTGTGAATCTCTTAGACGACTGACGAGCTCTCCGTCTGACAGATAGAGGGTCTGAGAGGGAAAATGCCTTCTCGTAGCCCTGCGCAAACTCGGTGGTAGTAGTAGCATGGAAACCTAGAAGAAGTATTAGCCCCTCGTCTTGACCCTTCCAGTTAGAATATTTGGGGGCCCGTACCTGTTGGTTGACCGTCGACATCAGTTACGATATCTAGCTTAGGTCCACCGCTATTGTGGACAACAGAGATGAGGCCAGCTGCCAGGTACTCAACGACACCGATCCCGAAGTGCTCGTTCCACATGCCGTTGACACCTATGTAAGCCTTCCCAAGCCACTGCAGAATTTCCGACCATGGCGCATCGAGTTGGAAAATGACTTGATCCTTGATATGAAGCTCGTTGACCAGAAGGCGGAGCTTGTACACCCGTCTCGAGTCATTGTCATCCCTGACACTACCAAGGAGGACCAATTTAACATCCTTGGCGGCGTCGGTGCCAGACTTGACGAACTCGGCAAACGATTGTAGGATAAGCTGATGGTTTTTCTCGGGACGGAACTGGGCGATGTATACTATGTACTTCTGGCGTCTCTTCTCGCTTTCTTCGGAAACCTCGACTGCCTGCACAATGTCATTGACCGCACAAGGCGGATAAACCACAGCAATGGGATGAATTCTACCCCTCCGCTGTCGTCGTGGTCCCCACAAGGATTGGACGTGAGCCTGGGTCCAAGTGGAGTTGGTCATGACAACATCAACAGAGGCACCCATCCATGAATAGATAGCTGCGAATAGTTTCCAGTATCTTCGCTTGAGAGAACCCTTCAGACCAACCCCCTTTCCAGCATTGACACCTTGATTTCCTACCGGGGTTTTAGGGTCAAGTGAGTCGAGCATGTCAGTGGAAATGGTGGGGTAGTGAACGTAGGCGGCTGTCGGTAGGTCGGGGAACAGAACCTTGCTCAAGCCCAGGGTGAAGGCGTATCCCATAGTGTCAACCAGTATGTCGGGAACAAGGAGGGAGAAAGCATCCCATCCCATTATCAACGAGCCCAATGACTGGCCCAGCAGAGTCATATGCGGCCATGTAGACGACAGAACCCAATGGCGAGTCGATAGGTACAGGAAGTGTATCGTAGGCGGGTGGATGTCGATGCTAAACGTGTTCTAATTTCGCTCGTTAGTAGCCTGATCCTGTCTGAGCTGAATGTTCTCATGAACCAACCTTAACGCGCGCAAGCATTTTGTCTTTGGAGACGTCGTGGTCACCCGTGTATACCACAATCTTAGCTTTGGGCCATCTCCTCTGGGTGGCCCGCACAGCAGCCCACAAGACACGCTCGCCGCCTCCGCCAGCGTTGCAGAAAGGGTGGAAGAAGCCAACGACGCCGTCCCAATCCCGACCTCCCTTCTCTCCATTCCCCGACGTGCCGACAGTCGCACTATCTATATTCTCCCAGTCGTCATCGCTGGCGTCTGGCTTAACCGAGTTCTTCTCCAGGAAGTTCTTCTCGCTCTCTGCTGTCGCTCGGAAGATCAGGGAGCGTCGGCCTTCGGTTTTCTTCCGCAAGTACCAGCCAGCAGACAAGCCCACCGTCTGGCAGAAAATACGAAACAAGACAGGTATTACGAATTTCCAGCAGGCAAGCGCTGCGAAGGGTGTGGATAAAACGGCAATGGCCGTAAAGGCCACGGTGCTGGTAGCCATGGCGAAGGGTGAGAAAGTAGCCTCACACGATGAGATGGAAACCGAAATCAATGAAGCTGGAATCGAGGCGGGAGTCGAAGTCGGGCAACGTAAAGCCTGACAAGTCCCGTGCAGTGGGCGGGCTGGTGGGTATAACGAGTGGATTGGAGGGCGCCGATAGAATGTTGGCGTTGGCCGAGATGGAGCGTGGTGTAGGTCTTGAGCAGAGGCGCAGGACCGCACAGACAACGTAATATCTCCGAGTGAATAGTGAATGTAGAGAATATATTAACCTGGCCTTGTTAGGCAGTGCCGAAACCAGTCAAGCCGGCCCATGGATTTAGCAGGAAAGGCAATGGGGGAGGGTTGATGTGTGGTTGACTTGCGATGGAGACAAGTTCAAGTTGTTGTGTAAGATGGATTTAGATTTGGACTGATTCAAGATATGCACAGATATGCAGAAACGTAGGTACCTAGGTACATACATACGTAACGCTACATACTTATTACTAACCTTAGTGTGGTACTTATGTAGTACCTATTCCGTAATTATTACCGCCTTGTCTATCTTATCCCACATGTAACGAGTTGGAAGTCGGCACTTATGTTGACCGTTACCTATGTACCTACCTACTTAACATCAAGGTGGGGGGAGGGGAGCGACATAGGTAGGTAGGTACAACCTCGAGAAGACAATGTAAGTAATGCTTGGAGGCACCTAACACGGCTATCTGCATAAACCGTTTTAACCTTTAACATCTTCCCTCTATTATACCCAGCCCGTCCTCTACCCCCACCATCTTACCTACTTGGTACTCATCAGAGGTCAGCTGTGCACATCGAAAAGCCTTCTTTTCATCTGCACCCAATACCATTCTTATTCTTGTGCGCATGATCCAAGACGATGCCGCCTAGATGATCGATGAGAGGGTCATTTTAAACATAAACCGGCATGACCTACCATGAATTCCCTGCATCCTCTTCGTCCTCTCCAAGCCGGTAGCTCACTATTGGCGAAGTCTTACCTTCGGCCCTCACTCAGCACTTCCCGTATCTTCTTTCCTCCTCGGCCCAGGAGCTGCTACGGGAACCGGTCTTTCCATACCCCTGCCACCCTTGCCGCTGTTATAGAAGGGACCCCCGATCTGCTGATCAGAATCCATGAGGTTACGCATACGCCATGGTTTCTGACCATCCCCCTGATCGCTCTAGGGGTCAACTTAGTCTTCCGCCTGCCCTTCAGCGTCTACTCCCAAAGGGTCGTCGAGCGCCGAGCTCAGTGCAACACCGTCTTACATGCCTGGAGCACACGAATCCAGCTAGATGCGCTCCGTACCGACCTCCACCCCTCGGAGAGGAAGAAGAATGTGAAGGACCAGTTTGAAAGGGTCAGGAAGAGACTGTACGCTAAACTTGATCTCCAAGAATGGAGGCTGTGGAGCAGTTTTCTGAGCTTGCCCTTCTGGCTCATAGCCATCGATGGTGTCCGACGACTATGTGGCGGCCCACGGGGCCTGCTCGGAGCTTTGATCCTCGGGTCCGGTGATAATGGTCCGGGGTCCAGTACGGGGTCCAGTACGGGGTCCGGGACAAGCCCCGAGACAAGCCCCGAGACAACCTCGCCCACATATCTAATGACAGATGATTCCATTGGTAGTGCACCCCCCGTGGACCTTTCTGCCGCTTCTGGCGCGGCAGAGACTGTCAGACAAGTCATAGATCCCAGTCTGGCTACGGAGGGATGTCTCTGGTTTCCCGATTTAACCGTTGCCGATCCTTATCATATCCTACCCATACTGTTATCTGCATCACTTCTGACGAATGTTATTCCCCGATCCCAAGATTCGATACGTGCGTTGTTCGGTCTTGGACCCCCGCAAAAGGAGGATAAAGGTCTAAGAATGGTACTCCAGCAGGGTTTAAGTTTAGGGTTCCGACGAGCCCTGCTTCTCGCTGCGGCTGTCGTGGGACCTGCTACTTTCGATCTCCCAGCTGCAGTTCATCTGTATTGGCTGTCTTCATCCTTAGTTCACATGCTTCTTGCTGCCATACTAGCGCGGCTGATACCTCTGCGGCTAGAAATGTTTAAGATGTGCAAAAGTGGCGAGATACCTATCATCAGAGTGCAACGACAGCGGAGCGAATTGCCTAGCAAACGTCAGCAGCAACAGAGAACGAACGAGACCACGAAATGAGGTAGTGTCTAAACATATCATCTCTTTGCCCGCTTGTTTGACAGTCTGGGGCCAGTAGCTCAAATCGATGCACTATTTTTCTCTAGACTGGCATACTAGGGATATCTATCTCTTACCTATTCGTCGCTAGCGATTCCTCAAGTGAGATAGACAGTGGAGAAAAGGGTTGACTGCTAGGATTAGAGATCTGTGTACATAGATGTAACAAAAAAGGGAAAATAGTCAATTCTCGGATGTTCGCTGGGATTCAGATAAGAAAAGGAGTAAAATCCTATATACCAGACTATCAAGTACATACAGCCCGCCTTGTCCGTAAAACTCCAAACGCCAGCTACATGCCTGCTCTTACACTTTCGACTGCTCTCAGACCCTTCTCAACCTAGGAAAACTGCTAATAACACAATGGTCATGATAACAGCCAAGATCAACAACAAACAGCAGGCTTTGCTCCGGGCGTTCTTCTGATACCTTGCGGCGCTCCTCAACTCATAGTCGGCACCACGGGTGTCGTCGCGGACGTTGATGGCGTTGTTCTCGATAGTCTGGATCTGCTCGCCCTGCTCGCTGACGATCTGGGCCACCTGCTGGAAAAGCACATTGAGATCGCCCACGCCCTCCTCGATCTGGCGGATCTCCTCCTCGCGCTCCGTGATCAGGGCATCCTGAAAATCGACCTCGTCCTGGGGAGCGAGATGGGCCTGCTCCTGCTCCTGCAGCTGCAGTAGACCGCCCTCGATCGCGGCCCCCTCGCCCTCGCCACCGGTGGGAGAGTTGGGGTCGAGTGCGGCCTTGGCGGCGGTGACGGAGGCCCGCTGCTTATCGAGGGCGGTGCGCTGGAGGGACTGGAACTCGCCGAGGGCGGCTTTGAACTCACGCGAGAGCTTCTGCTGGGAGTACTTCTGCGTAGGCTATCCGACATTTCCACACGTTAGTCTTGCTATCTTCGTCGTCGCAAAAAGAACATCGCCTTTGCGCCCGTTGCTCGCATCCCCTCCCCACCCTTCTCCCTCCCCCTTCTCCCTCCCCCGCGAACACACTTACCGTGACGTCCTCCCAGCTCTGGATCTTCTTGACGCCCTCGCCGACTTCCTTGAACTGCTCGGTCGACTCCTCCAGTGCCGCGTGCACCCGCTCCCCCAGTCGGGGGTTATCTCGCCTGGTTCCGAGGAGGCCGATGTCCGACTTCAGCTTCGACATGCTGCCCTGCAGATGGAACAGCTTGTTCATCAGGCCTTGCGACAGGCGGGAGAACTCGGGGTCGTCCGCGTATGCGCCATTGTTCTGGCGGCGACCGGCTCGGCTGCCGGATTCCATCGACGATAGCTGGTCGAAAGACATGTTGGATGGAATGGGATGGGTGGGATATGCAAATCCCAAGAACGAGCGAGGTTACGAGGAAGCGATTATACGAAGATGAAAGTTGCTATTGTGAAAAGGACGGATGGCTGGCTGGCTGGCTGTTTACCTGGATAAGTTGAAAGATGGATGGATGAGCGAAAATGAACGGATGGATGAATCAATTAACTAGGCAGTATTGGTTATAGGCGGTGGTTTAGACGGAAATGGTGGGCTGGAAGGCAAGTGGGAACGATTCGTACCTGGTGTAGTAGATAGGTAGGTAGGCGTTGTCGCAAGATTACGTCGATCGGCCTACATAGGTAAGTAGGTAAGGTACCTGCGCCACACAAGAAGGAAACTTCGTCAGCGGAAGAGAACCTTAGGTAAGTCAGATTCCCGTCCCGAGGTCAGGTCTGGTATGGAAGTGGACCTCCAGGGCTGGCTGCCCAAGTTGCAGGCGGGCGCTCAGAACCTGCCCCCTTTGAATATGTGGCAGTTTAGAGGGTGTGGCTAGTGACTGCTAGGTTAGCCTACTACTACATATGTAGGCAGGTACTACCAGCTGGCTAATTCGCGTAAAAAGTACAAAGCTTCAGGTACCAACCTGGTAGGTATGTACATAGGTACTTGTAGTTGCGCAGGCATCAATAAGTGGAGCCTTCACCTGCATCTATACTAGTGGATCCCCAAACCCGCGCCGTGAAGTGAGCTTAAACATTTTTTATTATTTACTTACATTCATCCTCATCAGCAACCCATTCGACGACAGTCTCACAACGCCAGCGCAGCGGAGCGAGCGAAACACCTATCTTGGGAGCTGTCATTCCTTTGCTCTCCGGGTCTCCCCTAGGTCTACGCGGACCGATTGACTTGGTATCTGGACGATGCGCTGAGTTGAGGACCGAACAATCTTTCCCTTGGAGCTGGAAAGATGCCTCCCACCGTGGTCGTTGCGCGACGAGCGCCTTACAAAGACTTCCTACAGCCCGCCTTGCAGAGACGTTTTGCCTACACGGTCCTGCTACTGCTGGGCATTGCCTACTTCGAGGCCCTCACCTGGTCTAGTTGGAACTCCTGTATGCATTTCCTCCACTACTCTTCCTCCTTCTGCTAACCCGATACTCTTCTGTAGTTATATGGTCATGGTTCCCCTTCGGTCTACCTGGTCTACGAACTTTGGCCATTCTCGGTTGCATTCTCCCTACCATCATCCTCCGAATAGCCCATTCTCATATCGGCATCCGAACTTCCAACTCGCCCTTGGAGACCCTGTTTCGTACACTCTTCCTTTTCTCCACCGCGGAGACTATTCTGACATTCGCTGTCTCCGCCTGGCTATTCAGCCAGACCTACCTGTTCTCCTTGCCGTACGAGGCCCGGCTCCATTGGATTATACACCATAATGGAGATCGGATACGGTTAAATGAACGGGCTCTCTTTTACACCGCCAACCTCATCGTATTGGGAATCGTCCAAGGCGTTCTGCATCTTGCTTTCGACTACGACCGTATGCTGTTGGGCACCGTGAGACCTAAGTCCGTGGCTGCCACAAACCCTCAGGTACCTGATACGTTCTCCTATAGGCTGGGAGAGTGGTCTCCTGCCATCGTCCTACGGTCAGCCGGGGTCTCTATTGCTGTTGGCCTCGTGAACTATGGCTTTCTTTACCACTTTATCAGGCCTACCGCCTGGGCCTGGGCTATGTCTATTTTCCGGCGTTTCTATAATCTGCCAAGGTCGAACATCCCTCCCAGCGGCGCCCCATGGAGCATCTTGATGCTTTCTCGTTCTATATGGGCAGGGTTTCTATTATGCCTCCTCTGGTACTTCGGTGACATAGCCTTCAGATTACAGCTTGGGAAGGCGCCTTTAAAGAACGGTCAGCCCCTAACATCTGAGTCTAAGGACCCCAACGGCAGTCTACTCAATGGACTAAAGAGCAAGAAGGCTCGAGTGTCGGTAAGCACCCCAGGTCCCTCTGGATACCAAGGTCATAGCTAATAAAGCAGGCGTTTGCTATGTGGGAACTCGCCCTCATCGCAAGAGATTTCGATATGAGGAGGAAGGCTATTTTCGAGGATATCGATCGAAAAGATGGCCCAATGTGGTCCCAAATATATGTTATCTGTCTGAGCACAGTTAAGAAAATCGAGCAGACTATCGACAATTATGGGAAACCGCCAACACCGCCAAATCCCGAAGCTGTCCCGCCTCCGCCTCAGCCACGTGAGAGACTCGTACAGCCACCAAAAGCTGGCAATGTATTTGTTCCGCCTCCTCCACCAGCAGGCCTCCCACCTTTTGGTTCGCCTGGAAAAACGCCTGCCGAAACCTTGGTTCCAGGCATGCGGAAAAGAGCAGTCGAAATGGCGGACCATATAATGACGAAGCAACAACAGGAGGCATTCAGGCCAGAGGCCATCAGTGGGTTGTTCCAGACTTTGTCAGTTAATGTACTCAGGACACCTTTCGTTGGCCCCTTCTTCCAGCAGGTCTTCGGTCGCCGTTTGACGAAGGCAGTATTTGGTACCCCATACGGGGATGTCAGCATTTATGTTAATGCCGCCTACGCCTTATCCCGGCTATCTGTTTGCAGTTTGACGGAGGACATATACGGGAATGTGCAGAGGGATGTACCGTCTATCATACGGACATTCACGATGGTCATCAAGAAGCTAGAAAAGTTCAGAGATGAGTTCCCCGTGCATTGGTCGGATCTTTCAGAGAGCCGAGAATGTGAGGAAGTGACTGAACTGCTGGTGGCGTTGAAAGACGGGCTGGGCGAGCTCATTGCAGAGTTTGGTCAATATAGCAGCGACTTGAGACTCACCCGTGCAGACATGAGATTGGCAAGAGAGGCTGCAGAAAGGAGAGAAGCCCCAGGCGTAGACGCTACGGGGGACGTAGTTGCGAGACAACCTGAGATGCGGCAACTGGGCTAGTGGCAACAGCTGTTGGAAAGCAGTCTCCAACTGTCGATGGGATTACATTAGACTAGTTTATGGAAGTCTTCACATCTTGATGTTATGCCTACGCAATCAAGGGGGTGGGGGAGGTAATAATGCATATCACGAAAGAACAAAGAAAAGGGAATAAACAGGGAAAAAATTCATTATAATATTACCTACCTACCTATGTAGGTACTATATGAGTTAACCTAGTCGTTTTGAAATGCTGGCCATATAGAACTACACTCTGCCTTTAGGTAGGCATGTACTATTAATAGGTGTTTCTCTTATACTCTGTACAACGATTCATACCTTAAGTACTTAAGCAACCCGACCATTACGAAGTTTTAGGGGTCCTAACGCGTACCTATAGCCCAAGCCTATTCCGTACCCTAGTTAGGCATGTAACCTGCACCTACCTACATGTTCGGAGAGTACTTACAGTACATATGCAGGTAAAAGTAGGTACTAAGTACCTACTAACCTTAGGTACTATGTATGTAGGTAGCTATGTATGTAGGTAGTGCAAACAGGGGAGCTTCTCCACTCTGCACGCCAATCTTAGTGTAGCTCACTTCCGATCTCCGCCAATCAAGAATAGCGTTGTATAAAACTGCCTAGGACCTCACATACCTGACATTACAGCCTGTACCAAGTTCATCTCATCTAATCTAATCCTATTTCTCCTCCTCCTCTTCAACCACTACCACCATCATCATCATCACCTTCGTTCTTCTCCTCTCTCGCTAACGTCAGCCTAAGGTTGTTTTTCTTTTACTTCTAATTCGATCTAACCCTTTTATACCTATACCCCTCCTTCTTCCTTGTCAACCTTTTACGTCTTTAAATCATATTCCGGTCTGTCCGTTAATCGCCATGAGCGCCCGTCTCCTAATATGAGCTTCGAACTGTCGCGACCAACTCGATCGCGGTCATACGCATTGCTTACCCTTACAATAATGTCATCACAACCGACACGATTAATCTCCATAATACCATGGCAACCGCCGGCATTGTCTTTCGCATAGTATATACCAGCATTTATGTCCTCTTATGTCTTGTGCTCGCTGCCCTACTGCTCGTCGTTCCCGGCGACTTCGTCCGCCAGGCCTTGGCCACCACCCGCCAGCTTATCAACGTCATCATTATCGCCATAGTATACGTCCTCACCCTCCTGATCGTACTGTTCGTCTATGCGCTCAGGCTCTATGTTACCCGTACAGTGCTGGCCTCGATCCCCAAGACGTGGATCCCGACGGACAAGGGTGATGTCACTAAGGAGGTTTGGAAGATGATCGCCACCAGTCTCGGGAGAAGTGCCGCGATAGCATGGGAGGCTCGTCCCAAGGTTATCGCACCCGAACCACTACACCCGATTGCGGAGGAAGTGTCGGAGGAGGCCAAGGCAAACGGCACGCGCGCGAAGGAAGGGAGAAAGTCTCTCCAGCTGTTTAGAACGAAGCCGCCGGCGACGGTCGAAGATGAAATGGGCATTGCCCTACCTGCGGTGCGCCCTGTATGGGGTGAGATTGAGCATCCCGGATGGGGCTCGCCAGCCTCAGTAGACCTGGCCAACCTCCAGTACAGCACTGTTCTTTCCGAATTGCCGAATCTTATCGAGGCGAAAGCTGTCTCGCAAGCTCCCGCCGAGTTCAAGCCCGGCGCTGCTCCTCCGACTCTTAATGCTGATGCCGTTGCTCTACTCCAACGTGCACTGAACATGTCCATGAGGGATTATATATCTCACCTCATCAGCCTCCAAGTGCTGCCGAGCTCTGAAGATGTGTCTGAATTCTTGAATACATATGAACGCGCTCGGTTCTCTACCCGTCCCATGTCCAACACAACATTCCGGCAGCTGATGCATCTCTTTGCTGAGTTGCTGCGCAGCATGCAGCCGCTGGATACATCTGTTCTATACGGCTACCCTGATCCCGGTAGCAGCTATGCTGAGAGTGATGGGCATATTGACGACGATGCCCCCTTGGACACCACTCCTACCACACCTACGCGCAGCATATCTAGTTCCTTCAGTGTCAGTAGAAGTAGCACACGCTCGCGTGCGCGGCGACCGAAACTTCCGGCACGCAATTCATCAACAAGTACTTGGCACCAGTATCGTACAGCACCCACCACGCCGAGGAGCAAGGTCGGAGGTGGAGCAATATCTCGGACACCAAGTTCACATAGCACAAGGAGCTTTGTACACTTAAGGCGCCCTTACCCTATTAGTCAGCCGTCAAGCTCAAGCCTATCTCTCTCCCAGGGTTCCGTCATTAGGCTGGCAACGAGAGAAGACAGTGGGGGCTTACCCTATGTCCTGCGTCTGAGTGACACATTATAATGCGACAAAAATATTGAAATAGCCATGGCGAGGGCTATGATGACGAGAAACTCCTTGTAACAAAGGTTGGAACTGCATTGGGTCGGCGTTATGATGTTTCGGCCTAGAAAAAAAAGGACACTTGCATATGGCACGAGCACGGTCTGTATAGAACATTTTCATACTTTTTTTTTAATGTAATCCCTATCTTCTGTTTGAACTTACAACATGTGGTTATGCTATTGCGACTTGTCGAGCAAACTTGATTCGTATTCCAAACACCATACCCCTTGTTTTCCATCATAACCAAACCCCGAACCGCAGTCACTGCAAGGTGGAAGAGTTGAGGTCCTCCCAACATAAGGGAAGGCTCGAGTGGAACCAGGGGCCTTTTTTTCGTCAATATCGGGGCATATTATCGATCGTAAACCGAGGCCACTATTACTCATATTTTCGTGGGATTTGGGCTCGGGATAGGCAAGGCAACTAGTAAGAGAAAGAATTGTCACTTACAGCTATGGTCTGTTGGCCGGGTTCGAGTCCGATGACTGGTGGAACTGCGCCAGGGATCCATTGGCGTCATGAAGGACCTGAGAAAGGCGCGCTGTGACACTGGATATGGGCGTCTCGCCCCGGACACCCAATGCGGTAACGGGGTCACCTCCGCTGTTCTTGGATGCCATGTACTCGTGGACTCGTTGAGCCGCTTCAGACTCATGACCGGGACCGGCAGTGGTGTTGATAAAGAACGTATGTTGTTCTTGGGGTGGGTGGTCACTAGAGGAAGGGTGAGGTATATCAACAGTGAGTGATGTGAAGAACTAAAGAGCGTCTTGGCGTTCCATGAGGGTAAGGGGTATGGATGAGGGAGAAGAAGAGAGATACGGGGGAGGGAGGTGAGGAATGTCCACGCACCCATAAGCCACGGAACGAGTACTTGCGGCATCCATGCTAATATTCTGCTTATCGACGTGGACACGGAGGGTAGTGAGATGGCACGTGATGCGAGATGGCGAAAGAATGTACAGACTATTGAGAAGGGGTGGTGGGATCTGCAAGGCGAAAAGGTCTCTGACTTGGTCGACTTGATCTTCTCAAGCCCCAAATAGAATCACGATGAGGACACTGGGTCGTCTTTATAGCCATGATCCAAGCTTGATTCTTCATCGATGATAACATGGTTCGCCTATGCCTATCATGTGGGACACACTCCCTTCTATGTAAGAAACGCAACAAAATGTACGAGGTCGAGAGCGACTATACATTGCCTTAAAACCAACACTTTGATCTTGTCATTGAGGCAATCTACCCACAAATAAGACCCATATGCGGTGTTCAGCAATCCCTTCCCCCTGCCGCCGACGACTGAACATTAATCCGCGGGCCATGATATGCAGGTAGGTAGGTGCCTGGTAACGGCCATCTGTTATAATGGGTACTACATATCTAATATTCAAAGAAAGTGCATTAGAATAATCTATGGAATCTCTCCTGGTATTGGTTCTGCATATTGATGTGGCTTGCAGGAGACGCGACCTCGGGGGGTTACACTTCTAGGTAGTTCCGCCTACTTCTCAGCGAACTAGACAAACCGACGGGGGAAATTATCACATAACTCGTAGAAATCCTAACCTGATGGTAATATTGCGTAGTCGCCTGGTTCGCCTGGTTCGCCTGAAACCAAAGAACTGCGTGCAGCTACAGTCATTAGTTCGCGGCCCCAATGTTTCCAAACGTAGTGTACTACCTGTTTCAATAGGTAGTATACATACGGCATAGCATTGTAAATACATACAACTCCGGCTGTATATCGCCCCTCCCCTTTTTTACCGTCAAAAAAAAAGGCAACAGCTTCCTTAAACTATAGTGGTACTTATTCCACTCTTACACATAGTTACTACCCATTCTTCTAACCATCTGTCTAAGTACTTGCCTATAGTGCAAGTTCAATGGCAGAATATGGTGCTCTATCAGACCAACTCCATGCCGCCGATACAATGATATCTTCCTCTTTTCTTCCCCCTACGCATTACATTACAAAGTCTTTTGTCCCTCGGCCTTGTAGATTTGTCCAAGGCGATCTTACCTTGAGCTGTCTACTGTAGTTGCTGACACTAGAAGGAGGTTCTGCGGCTGAGTTCCAAAGGCCGAAGTAGAACTGTAGATTTCCACCCGGGTATGGAATGACGTAACCCCCGATGAGGTGTATTGATCGACACCTCTACCGGGATGTTTTTTGGACTGTAAGGCGAAATCCACCACCCATACTCACGGGTAATCCCGTTATTGGTTCATTGTTTTCAGATGTACTAGATCACTCAATGCCTTAGTTATTATTTTAGAAAGGTTTACTTCCTCATCCGCGAGAAAACTCCTACCGTGTCTAATCCCTGTTTCTGCCTCCTGTTAGTCTGTTTGAAACTCTTTTCATTGGTTGCAGAAGGTTTACGCTGTCCCACCTTATCAATGCAGGTGTCACCTGCAGCGATGAAATGGACCTAGTATGCCACTGTCAGCGGTGAAATACAGTATACAGCTACTGTTAGGGATACAATCTGGTATTGCAGCCATCAAATATCGGCGACATTAACAGACTGGTGGTTGGCGACACTGGCAGACTAGCAGGTTGGCTTCGCTAACCAACCTGCCAGTCTGCTAGTAGAGCCAAGTGCCAGGAGGTCTGTATCTAGGTATACTAACTAGCCCTTTTTAACGAAGGGCATTGCTTAGCAGCAGGCTTGCCGGCGCTCCCCAGTTTAATAAACGCATATTTTATATAAAAATTATTAAAATTATAATTAAAATTATAATATAAACTTTAAAAGCAGCTTTTTTTATCATTTTTTTTAAAATTTAATTAAAAGTAAGTAATTTTTAATATTTAATTAAAGTGAGAAAAAAGTTGAAAACTTTTACGATTTAGGGGGTGGGCCGGATTAATTTCGACCCTAACTGTACCTATGTATCTGAAGCTCTTGCTTTCATCGCCCCTCTCCGTCCTTGCTTCACTAGGTAGGTTCATATTTCACCTCAACGCTTTCAAACTTTCATCTTCGCCTTAATGTTTTGATAGCAGAAGACCAGCATTTTCTTGTATAGCCACACAGGTAGGTCTCGACAGTTAACACAGCCGGTCTCCTATATACCTACAACGCTAGTTTGGTTAGCTATCCGGTGGTTTAAGGTCCCAACCTACACATTTTATTACAGCTACAAGGTATGCCTTAATGCATATTTTCTTTCCTTTTCTTTTAAAATACTAACATCATTACACCAAAGCCCTAAACTACATGTAACCTAGGTAAGTTCTCATTGGATACATAGGTTAGGAGGCGAGTTTGAAAGGTGGAACAATCGTTCTCTAGGTATGTCCGTCGTTATGAGAAATCCGAATGGGAACGGATCAACATCTGTCTAGGTAGGTATATATGCTTACGGTTGGACGTCTACATAGAACTTGCTGCCCATCATCATATCTTCCCGCTGACAGACGGATCCGAGTTGACCTTTCCGTGCTCGCAGATAGCCAACACGGGGCCCTTTTTCTCCCCCGGCCCCGCGGCGGCCCGGGCAACGGCCCGCACCACGGCGAGCCGCTTGCCGACCTGCACGATCTCGCACTCGACGTCGACGGGCTCGCCTATGGGCACGGGCCGCAAGTAGGTCACGTTGAGGGTGCGGCTGACGCCGAAGTAGCGCCAGAAGCCGGGGCGCGATATCAGCAGCAGCGCCATGGTCGTGCATTCTGTGGAGCAAAAGTGAGAAGAGTTAGCAGCCGTCGCATGGTACCAGAGACTCTGCTTCGCTTCCGACACGGGCCCAAAGCAAGAGTCAGGTACCTAGGTAGTAAAGGAAAAGACCTGGGTTTCCCACTTGCCGTCGAACAGAGTCGCGGTACACCCGCCGTGCACGCTGTTAATGGCGTTGCTGTGCTGCGGCTGCGGCGTGAAGCGGAAGGTCACGCGCGGGTGCTCTGATGGGTCTGTCGAGTGCGAGACGACGCTTAGATGGGGGGCGGTGGTCGAAAACCAATGCTAGCGTAAAGGGGAGAGGTTGTGTTAGTCTGGGTAGGTAGGTAGGTAAGTGCGCATAAATATGGCTCGCTAGTGATGAAGATGGATAGGAAGGCAAGTGAGGTAGAGATGAGTGAAGCTATGGTTTCTAGTACTTGAAAAGTGCGCTAGAATTATGATGTATGATGGCGATAATAAGGCACGAAGTTTGACTACATGAGATAATGGAGGTTTCAAGCAATAGCCTGCCAGGGCCCCTTCATGTGAGAGATGATATTATCAGAAACAGTAACATGAATCAATTCCCTAGGTACCTAAATAAGACGACAGCATAGTAGCATTATCCCATACTAGTAAGGCAGTAGGATATAATCCCACTTGTGAAAGAAGTAAAAACAAAATAAAAATAAAAATTGAGAAGGGTGAGTTTCATGGTATGCTTACACGTTCATCGGAGTCTTTGTATGCTTCCTTGAGCCGATTCAAATACACCTCGATTCTCTTAACGCCTTGCAAGTCCTGAATCCCCTCGAGGAGGCCATCAACGTTAGACCACATCGCGACGATAGCGAGATGAACAACTTGGGTAGGTAGTGGTAGGTTGTCTTGTTGACAATGTAGGTATCTGTGTAGATGCTGGGTAGAGAAAGACGAGAACCCAGTAGGTATCTGGTGTAAGAGTAGGTGCAGATCCACTGTTGGCTATACTAGGTAATCCGTAAGCATTGGGCATGGGAGAAGGACCTCGGTATTTGACCATTGCTAATTCTACACTAACCTAGGTTAGGGGCGTTAATGAACCGAAATGGCCAGCACTGGGATCTTCTTGGCAGCCGGGTATATTGATGTAAGTTTAAATATATAACACAACCTCGAGCAGGTGGACCTTTTGTGTAACATCTCATGTATACTGAATGCCCGGATAGGTAAGATAGATACGATGGCTGCATCTCATAGGTGGACGCCTTCACTACAGTTTAGGATCATATTGCAGAATCTATGTAGTACAAAGAACGACAGAAGATGCATTTATCATGTGCGTACGCCTCGAGACGAAAGAGAATAACGTGCGAGTCGGAGGGTATAGGGATTGATGAATCGATAATACCTACAGTAGGTACCTATGTAAGACAATGATCTACCAGAAATGCTGCTAACCAACCCTCCATATACAGCTCTCCACTGTTCCTTACTGACAGACATGCGACGTCTTTTACGCCAGAACACACTGTTTGCCGTTGCTCTTCTCCACGAGATTCGGCCGGTCCAGGACGGCGCTCTGCCCCTCGGACTCCTCCTTCTCCATTTCCAGCCCCCAGTCCAGACTGCGCTCCTCGTCCCGTACCCCCCAGTAAAAGGGGCCGCCATACTCCAGAGGCCTGGTGCCCGTCGAGATCCAGTAGGCCGGCTTCACCTTGCGCCAGAACTGGATCCCCTGGCGAACGCCGCCGGTGAGCGTCGAGTTGCGGCGGTACGCTTCCTTGACGGGGTGCATCAGGGCCAGGGGGCGCGGGCGCGGACTGGCCTCTAGGAACTCCCACAGGGCGGGGTCGTTGTCCACGTCGGACCCGTGCGGGTAGTACAGGAGGGCCTCGTGGACCTCATCGTCCTCGTCGCCGTCGCCGTGGGACCACACGATGCCGACGCCGTAGCAGACCATGGCCGCGTTTATGTGCAGCATGCTCAGCCAGCGCGGCAGCGGCGCGCCCGGATGCGCGGCCCGCCACGCCGGCTTCTGAAACGCGGCCATCGGGATGACGCGCTCGAAGTGGCCCCAGTAGGGGATCACCCTCGCCGGCCCGGGGGCGGCGAAGACGGGGATCGACGCCGCGAACGTCTTCAGCGTCGCGTGGTGCATGTGGTCCGGCCCGAGGAAGGAGACGCAGAGCGCGTCGACGCTGGCGTCTGCGTGCGCCGCGCTGCCCGCGGCCTCCTCGATCGAGCGCACGAGCCCGTCCACCGCGGCGCCGTCGAGGAACGCGGCCGGCTCCCGCCGGTTTAACCAGCCGAGCCACGAGGTTAGGAAGTAGCCCGGCACGTTGGCGAGCCACGGGTCCAGGACGATGTGGTAATACGTCCTCCCGGTCTCGGTGCGCTCTGCCGCAGGGCGCGGGATCGATATCAGCCAGGAACTGTCGTTGTTCAAGTCGGTTATGATCGGACGGAGACCGGTAGCCCCCTTGTCGGTGTTCGATTCCGAAGTCATCTTGAGCTCCAGGCTAGTTATGAAGGGCCTTTTTCTTTTTTTTTCTTATTTTTAAGTTGCCCGCTAAGTCAGAGGGAAGATAACGAAGATGTATTTCCAAGTGCTTACGGTCCCTTCCCAGCTTTATATACCTACGGATATATCATCTTTGCCTCCCTGGGGAGAGGAGAGGGGCTGAGCCAACTGTAGGTGTTGGCTTCAGCCCTAGCTAGAGGCCTAGCTAGCTACATACTGCTCCCGCACTAGACATGGTAAAGGCTCCCTTACATATACATATATATGTGCGAGTCCAATCATCCGGTTGCTGTGCCGCGTGATAGTAGGGGTACTAGGACCCGGCATTGTCCCAAGGATGGGAGGCTACCTACTACATAGCCTCTATGTATCCTAGATGCTCCTGAAGAATACGCTGAATCTTGATGAACTTGAAAAGAAGAGACATGATAGACTGTATGTATAAACTCTCTGGCGAGAATTATTAAAGACCTGTGAGGCCATTCCTACCTATTTATTGTGGCAAAGCGGTTATCTTGTTCACCTAATCTAGTGATACTCGATTTCGCATTTATTGAAATATCGGGTCACCTAACGTGAAGCCACCTACCTAGTAACCAGTAGGTAGGTATGTACCTAGATACATACTCTTTTTTAAACGTACTAATATATCAATGCAACATAAATATGTAGATAGTAGCGTTTGGTGCAGATGGATTTGACAGATTTATCAGAATGTTCTTGGCTGAGGACTCATGGATGTAAGGGGTAAGCACTTACTTAAAAAGGGGGTGCCACTGGAGATATCTTAGTTACTGGGCACTAGGTACCTAATACCTACCTAGCGTGTGGAGAGTGGGTTGTAGGTAGGTACATAGTTGGAGTGTACCCTAGATTGCAGATGGCCCGAGCGTATCTTAGCGTTTTGACGCCACGACACTGAAAATGGCTTGTTTCATTACTACCTAGGTATGTATGTAGTACCTAGGTATGTACATACATACGGATTACACACTGATTAGATGATTGGAAGGTACATATGTAGAGGTGCCTACATACTAAGGTACAGATATAGGTAGATTCCCCGTAGTGGCAAGCACCTTACAGCTGTTGTGAGCCACGACACCTCTTTTAGAGTTATCGGCCTGCAATAGATTTGACTTTCAACCAAGCCTGGGCTCTGATTGGCTGGTGAAGCTTATGTTCCCGGCGGGCTGTGGGCGACAGAGGGGGACTTTTCTAACCTAACAGCTACCTAGTATGTACTACCTAGTAGGTTACATGGTTTCGTATTATAGGTTAAGTATGGTAGGTAGGTACGTACTTGGTAGTACGTAGGTGGTTGAGAAAGAGCTGTAAGGTCGCTACTTGCCGCCTCTGCTAGGTATGCTAGGTAGCAATCTGGTTAGCTTCATCGACAGCCCATCTTCCTTTTTTTTTTCTCCATTTCCATCTGATCTCAACAGTTGTCAACAGGGGAGAAAAGGACAACGACTACAAATCACCTCACGACAACGATCAACACCACATCGCATTGACCCAACGTCGCATCGCGTACTTTCGCTTCTTTTACTGCATCGCATTGCATCACGACTTTAACGATAACTCTGGTTTGCCGGCTTGTCTTCTTCCTCTTCGTCTCGCTCCTTACGTACTTTTATATCTCCTTTAGATTTAATCGTGCCAAGGCACATCGATACAACGAAGCCGACAGCCGTGTGCGAGACCAGACAGAAAAACAACAAGAGCAATATTCCAGGACCGCGTTGCACCTGTATCTACGCCTACTCCCCTGATCTTGGCTCACGGCATTCACTCAATTGATACCAGCCCGTGCCGGTTCATGTCCGAGTCGTCCATTATCCCTTAGGCTCGGACACGACTCCATGCACATGCCAAACGCCTGTATTCAAGCTCGACGGTGAAGACAGTAGCGAACGGTCCAACTCTGCAGCTGTCTCCCCCTTTCGAGTTTGCACGTTCGTCTCCATGAGTTGGCAGCACGTCCCAGCCATGGGTGCCGGTGGGAATGGAGTTGGTATGCCTGGGGGCCAAGAGATGCCCGGAGGTGGAGGGGGACCAGGCCCATCGGGAGGCATGCCCATGAACCAGGGGAACCAGTCTCATGCGACCGAATACACTCTTCAAGGCAAGTCGAACCTCCCACTCCTCCTTCTCGTCCTCTTGTCCTCTCGCCTGTTGCCCCCCACCTCCCACCTCCCGCCTCCCATCACCTAGCTAACCAAAAGTCATGCACCAGGAGTCATGCGTTTCCTCCAAACCGAATGGCATCGACACGAGAGAGATAGGAACGCCTGGGAGATCGAGCGTCAGGAGATGAAAGGGAGGATAGCTGCCCTTGAGGGCTCCGCTAGGCGCGCTGATGCTACTCAGAAGGCGTTGAAGAGATATGTGAATATTCTCGAGAAAAAGGTCAAGGACCAGGCTGCCCAGCTCAAAGTCGCCTCCTCCTCCCCCTCCGATACTAATCATCCGGTGAAACAACCTCCCAGGATTGACCGGGCAACCTTGATCCAAGAAAAGTTACAAGGTCTGCGCACCTCCTTCTCGACCCCTTTCTGCGAATGATCCACTAACATTTTAGTAGCTACGGGAGAAAAGCCCAAGGAGCCGATACCTGGCTTCGAGGGGCTTGTGGGAGGACGGGTAGAAGAGGACGATGAGCGTGAATACCTCAAGGATTTTCTTAACAAATGTCAGAACGAATTTGCATATCTCATGATGACGCCCGCGAACCCCATGCCACCGCCTCGAGACTCACCACCTTTACCATTAATGGAAGAAGGGGATTTTGGAGCACCTATGGCCCAACAACCTCTCGACGCAGCTTTCCAGGCTCTTAGAATAAGCCAGAATCATGTAAAGGACCCAGGTGCCCGTCCTATGCAGAACGCAAACCACGCGCCACCGATGCCCCAGGCTCCCGCACCCAATATTCCACCTCAAAACCCTGACTTCCAATCCGCTCCCATGGTTCGATCCAACGAGGGCTCCTCCTCGATGTACTCTCACCCAAACGATTGGCCAGCTCCTGGACAACCCACGACGCGTGCACAGGAAGATCCGCTCGCGAAAATGAACCACGGAAATGACTTTGCGCGAGCTGAGAATGCCGAAGGTTCCACGGAAAAGCGGGCGGCAGCCGATACAGATGGATGGGATTTTAGTGAGGGAAACTTCCCCGATCCGGCCCCTTCCCAGCCGCTGCAATCTCTTTCCCATCGCCCGGACACTGATGTATTTCCTGCTGCTGAAAATCTTCCTAAGTCGCCCAACAGGGGAAGCAGTTCTCACAGGAGAAAAAGTTCAGCATCTCGCCGAAGGAGTGCTGACCAGGAACTTTCTCTTAATTCAATGGCGCAGAAGTCGGAGAGTGGTAGCTTCAAGCTTCGCTACGGCTTGAGAGGGCATCTCAATGCTGTTCGTACTGTCATATTCTCGGGCGGTGGAAGCCCAGGAGAGCCCGAGATTTGTACGGCTGGCGATGATGGTTTAATCAAACGGTTCCATATTCCTCGCGAGAATCCAAATCACATTGGCAGCCTCTCGTCTGATCTTGACGTTCCAGCCGACTTCACTCACCGGGGGCATAGCGGTGCCGTGTTATGTCTTGCCGCGTGGTCACCATCCCCCAACTTCTCAACAGGAGGTCGTGCTCAAGGCGACGGTTGGATCTTCTCTGGTGGTCAAGACGCAACTATTAGAGTATGGGAACGCGGCCGAGTAGATCCTAAAGCAACGTTGGAAGGCCATACCGATGCCGTCTGGGCTATCTGCGTACTCCCGGCCACGCTCGGCGCTGTGTTTGGTCAATCGAGTCCTTATGGTAGCCCAGACCGGATTCTAGTCGCCTCTGGTGCGGCTGATGGCGCTATCAAGATCTGGGCGGTGAGTGCACCGCCTCAGTTGACCTCTCCACAGCCCGGGCCCGGAAGCCGCCGTCCTACAGGTAGCGGCCGGGTGAGAGGTAATTCGATGAGTTCTGGGTCACAGTTTCCAAGCTCGCCCCAACCTAACATGGCGTCGAATTCACCATTCAGTTCCACATTAGTTCATGATATCCGTCGTTCGAATGGCTCGAAGGCGTCACCAACATGTATTACGCCCCTATCACCTAGCGGCGAGAATTTTGTGGTCAGCTATTCCGATGCTGCCATTATCGTGTTCGATACAAGGACAGGCGAAGAGGTTGGTTCGATGGCTAGCCTTGAAACCTACGATGGCACTATGGGAACGAGTGTCAATGCTGTTGTCGCAACAACGGTAGGTCTGGATCAAGGTTCTAGCACCGGATTAGGGGATGAGGATACTAGCGGACCTACTGGGGGTGGCGGGGCTTCTGGCAGTGGAATCGAAGGCGTCATAATTTCTGGGCACGAAGACCGTTTCATTAGGTTCTTCGATGCCAACAGTGGTAAGTTGATTTTCCCTGCCCCTAGTACTTATCCTGACTTACCAATGAATAGGTCAATGTACCTACAACATGCTTGCGCATCCAGCTTCGATCTCAAGTCTTTCGTTGAGCCCTGATGGCCAAGAACTTGTGTCGGCTGGCCATGATGCCAGCCTGCGATTCTGGTCACTCGAAAAGCGAACCTGCACCCAGGAGTTTACGAGCCACCGTATTATGAGGGGAGAAGGGGTTTGCGCGGTGGTTTGGAGCCAGGATGGTCGTTGGGTAG
Organism: Biscogniauxia sp. FL1348; assembly: GCA_022544895.1. Lineage (NCBI taxonomy): Eukaryota > Fungi > Ascomycota > Sordariomycetes > Xylariales > Xylariaceae > Biscogniauxia > Biscogniauxia sp. FL1348. The sequence continues at coordinate 47,233 of JAJNNV010000021.1, forward strand.
TCAGCGGCGGAGGCGATGGGCTTGTGAAAGTATTCGCTCGCTAAGTTTGACGCCGAGCGGAATAATGTCTGAATGAACCCGGCGTCAGCCCGCAGATGGCATTATTGGCCACCTTTACGACCTACGATTTGGATGTGCTATTCTTATTGTTAAAGAGCGAAGCCACTCATCCTAGACATGTTACGACTTTCCCAGTTGTCAAAAATGACCGCAACGGGATTCTGGAGAAACGACAACTACATCACGAGGGTTAAGCTACAAGATTCGTGTATAAAATGATTTGATTAATGGAGTGAACACGGGCCGCGGTGATGTGCGACTTGGAATAGCAACTGCAAAGAATTCCTATCGGCAATCACGAACGAGAGTCTGGGTATAGCACGGGCAAGCTCACGGTCAACGTTGAAAGCGCAGCAAGAAAAAAACATTTCTTAAAAAAAAACCACCTCAGGAGAGAGCTGCAGTTATCCATCAAGAAAACAGCATAGGGATTTGATTCAACCCCCGTTGTAAAATAATAGTACCACAGAAGTTCCGATTTTATGTAAACATGTGTTGATACCCCCAAACCTTGCCCTCCATGCTCTTGAATTCTGTGTCTGTTTTGCTCCTTTGTTCTAAACTGTCACTCGTTGATATGTAAGTGACTAGCGGGGGTTATCAATTACTCTCTACTGACCACGGTAATTGGAGTTACAATATGAGGTATAACTGTTAATACAATTCCGTTGACGGTTCAATAATAATATTTCTCGCCAAGGTTCACATTATAGTGTGCCAGGCCCCCTATCATCATAGAAAGTCTTGAGCATGGCAATTACTGAACTATAAAATAAATGATATAGAATGAAAATTACTGTAAAAATACACTCCATTGAAGCCAGATCTTCTCTTGGAAATGAAACATCAGGGTCGAATAAGTGTACGCCCGAGTTAGCCACCACCATCACCACCACCCCTTTCGATTCCTGACGAGACTCACCCCCCCCTTTTTATTATTAATATCCGTGCTCATTCAGCATAACAACTAGCTTATCATCCCACACTTTCCCCCTTTCTCCCTTTTCCCGTTTCCCCAACACTCACGAATCGACAGGCACCACCCTCCAGCTCACCTCGTCCTCCCCGCACATCATCGACCCCTCAACACCGTTACTGCTACCGCTACCCGCCGCCACCCCTACCGCCGAGCCCAGGATGCCCGCCACGTCCGCGCCGCCCACGTAGATCTGCTCGTCGGACGGGGCCCGCGCGGGGCGCAACTGCAGCGCGCAGCCCACCCCGTTCCCACTCCCGGGTACGGTAACGCGGAGGAGCGTGTTGAAGACGTCGCGCGAGTAGGAGGCGAGGAAGAAGTCCCGATTGTAGCTGGAATTGGAGACGAGTGCTGCTGCTGCTTCGCAGGAGGAGAGCCAGGTGGTAGATACGGAAGTGGAGGTGGAGGTGGGGAGGGAGAGAGAGGAGAGGGAGAGGGAGGAGAGGCTGCAGTAGGTCGAGGGCGTGGATGTGCGGGCGAACCAGGACCAGCATGGTGGGGGGTTGGTGGGGGGGAGGGGGAAGGCGATTAGGAGGCAGGTTGGGGAGGAGGAGGAGGAGGAGGAGGAGGAGAGGGTTCCTCGCTGGGCGGGGGGAGGAGAGGTGGTAAGAGGGTCTGGGAGGGCGAGGGCGAGGGGTATCACGCCCGTGGCGAGAGCGAGAGAGGAGAGGAGGAACTGGCGCGGGTGCATTTTGTTGGAAAGATGGCTTGTTGATTTTTTGTTGCCGTTGAAGTTGAAGTTGCTGTTCTATTGTGTTGATAGGTAACGACTGTGTTGTGCTAACTCTCTCTCGCTCTCTCTCTACTAAGCAACACGGTCTTCCCGGTTCCTTGAGGTGCGCGAGTCTAGAGTCATTTTCTATATTACGATGGGGGGCTCTATCATCTTATATGTAACCGCATGTTTCTTCCTTTCCCTGCTAGGTAGGTGTATATATCAAGGGGGGCTAAGCAGGTTGGCGATATTCAGAGTTCCCTTCCACCTTCCAGCTCCTGGCCCCTGGCCCCCCTTAACTAGCATCCATCGTCGACTTCCAACTTTCATGCAGGAGGTCGTCACATACTTTTTCGTGACGGCGTGCAGCCTTGGGGGGGCTTTGTCGTGGGGTCCAATTGACATCGTGGGCCGAACTCCCCAGGAGCGGTAGGCCCGTCCAATCACAACTGCAGCTGAGGCCATCGCCAGTCGACTCGGCGGCTAGCAGAGACGAAGGCCCCCTCTACCACGACGGGGTTGGTGGTATAATCCTGTTAGGTCGTGTGTAGCTAATAGCGCCTACTACGCTTCAATGTACACTAGGTAGACATTATGGAATACTTACCATGTTTCTAGTGTTCCTGGATTTTGCTGATGATTCTGACATGCATAGGTATGTACTCCACAGCTTTGGGGGTTGCCTTGTCGTTGGTTGTGATTCAATGCAACGTTTAAGTGAGGCTAATAATGACTGGGGGCCGGCATGGGGAGGCTCATCTCTTCTATAGCTAGATTAGGCTCCGAGTAAGACGTTTATATGAACATAATATGCACAATGGTTAAACAATAGGGGGTGAAAAGGGGAGTAGGTTATAATGCCCGGCAGAGCATTGGTGTCAGCCCCTTTACCAAAGATATAAAGGCCTTCTATTATAGATATTGCCATTACTACATTTGTAGTTATGAAATCAATTTATAATAATCAAATAATATAACTTTTGCCGTCAGTTGTATCGACGCCAACCCTCTCCTTTCCCGAAGCGCCGCGCATCTCGCCAAACTCATACCGCAGCCCCATCGCGTTGACCCTGCGGTCGCGCTCTTTCTTCTCTAGCACACTCATACCACTGAAGCTCTCGAGCATGTGCGAGTCGCACACGTAGTACATGGCGCCGGCGATGGTGCTGGGATCGACGGGCATGCGGCGCGGCCAGCGCACGAGGAACGAGCACGCCACCACGAGGATCATGACGCAGATGATGCCGACGGCGCTCCACGTGCAGATGTTGTGTACGAGGAACGTCTGCGTCACCCGGTACGGCACGTTGCTCAGGAACATGGTCAGGAACTCGGACAGGATCGACGTCAGCGCCACGACGGCGAGGAAGCCGTGCCGTCGCCGGACCGACGACCACAGCCCCGAGAAGGCGTTCGTCGGCGGCGCGAGGAGGATCGATCGCCGCGCGGTCTGGGGCGAGTTGGACAGTAGGTGGTAGGGACTGAGGATTGCGATGCCTGTTGAGGAGCTTAGAGTCATATTCCTTCTCACCTAATGGTCCCCTACACTTCTTTCCTGACTAGTGTGGAAAGGGGTTGGGGTTAGAGTTAAAGGGGCTGAACCAAACAGAAAACACACTCACTGTCAAAGAACAACGACCAGAAGAAACTGATGACCACACCGACCCCCGTGAATAGGAACCGGACCCCGAACGACTCGCTATCCATGAAGCGCTCGAACGGCGTGTCTCCCCCCGTGTTGTTGTAGTATAATATCAGCGCGAGCAGGCCGCAGAGCACGAACAGGAGCAGCAGCCGTCCGGCATAGCCCAGCATCAGGAAAGGCAAGTGGCGCTTCGTCTCCTTCTTCGAAGTCCCAGCGTCGTAACGTCCGCCGCGGCGCGCTGCCTGCACATCACTACTACTACTGCTGCTGCTGCTACCGCTACCATCATCATCGTCCAGCCCGAGCACATCTACGCCCCCGCGATCGTCCTCATGGAGCATGATGCCGTACTCCCACGCGCCGTCGGGGCTCGTCTTGAAATACCCCAACTTGAAGCGCCGGTGCTTCAAGAGCCTCTTCATCGCCTCGCCCAGCACCACTCCTTCTTCTTCTTCTCCTCCTGTCCCCCCCTCACCACCACTAGTAGGCAGCCGCGCGAACATCCTCCGCACCTCCGCGTTCAGCGCCAGCGACGCGACGCCGCACACGCTCCAGGGATTCGTCCAGAGCCCCGAGCGCACGCGCCCCAAAAGCAGCAGCAGCAGCACCACCACCGCCACCGCCATGATCCCCAGCACCGCGACCGCAGCCCACGCGGCCCTCGCCTCGACAGCGAGCACGTACGCGCAGCCGCGCGCGGTCCCGCCGCCCGCGACGCACCCGCCCCGCACGTCCAGCGCGACCGCCTCGGCCGCCAGGGGGACCAGCAGGGCGGCGGCGAGCGTCAGCAGCGCGGTCATCAGGAGGACGCCTCCACCCTGCAGCTTCCACCAGCGGCCCGTCGCGGGGTACAGCGACGCGCCGCCGCCCCCCGGCGCCGCGAGCGCGAGCGCGTGCCACGGCCGGAAGGCGCGCGCGTTGAGGTCCACCACGCGGACCGCGAGCGAGAGCAGGATGGCGCACACGCCGGGCAGGAACATGCCGGCGAAGTACTGCCCGTAGCTGATGTAGTAGTGCTGCGCCGTGGCGTTGGAATCGGCGCGGCTGGGGGCCACCACCGGGTAGCTTGTTACTGTCGCGGTTGGCGCGCCCGCGGCGTCGGTCTGGGTCGTGATGGAGGGCTCGACGAGCGCGCTGGTGGTTTGCGTGGATGTCGCCTCGCCGGCTGAGTTGGTCAGCGTGGTGGTGCGTGGTGTCGAGAGGGGGGGAGGGGTGCTCGTGGTTACTGCTGTTGCGCTCCCGCGCTCGTCGGTTAGGGTGATCACGGCTGGGGCTACGAAGGTGGGAGTCGGGGGGGTTGGTTCAGTGGTGGTGGTGGTCTCCGCCGTGATGCTAATGCCGCCATCGTCGCGGTTCTCCGTTATGGTTACCGCACCAACGTTGCCGAAGTCCTCGGTGGGCTTCGAGGAGGTCGGGTCGATCTCCGTCACGGTGACCTTTCCCACTCTGCCAAAGTCTTCTGTGGCCTTCGACTGGGCCACGGTGGTGTCTGTGGTGGTAGCTTTACCTACGTCGCCTAGGGCTATAGTGAAGACACTGGTCGTGGTGCCCGGGTTTGTAATTGTCTTCGTCTCAACGTCCCCATTGTCCCTAGTCGTCGGAGTGGTAGTGCCAACACCGCCTGGGTCTCCCTGGGTGGGTGTAGTTGTTTCAATGGTAACGGTGATGCTGCCTCTTGAAGAAGAGTCTGTTGTCTCTGATCTCACTTGCCTCTTGAATTCCTTCATGTGGAGGCTGCGAGATAACACGCCCCCGCCGGTGTCCATCACAGGTAGTGAGTGTATAGCGTAGACCATGAGGCCAATGAATGCCAGAAGGACAACCAACAGCGAGGTCAAGAAAGGCCATTTCAGAGCTGACGGCTCATAGTTGGGGCGATCATGGCCTAGCGTAGGTGGCCGATCGTCCCGTCTCGCTTCATATGACGACGAAAAATCCGTGTTTCTAGATACTTGAGAGATGATCCTCGTATGTGCTGAATATAGGTTCGGTTCGTGTTTAGTCGGCTGAGCAACTTCGTCCCTTATCGCGCCGTAGTGGCTTCCATCATAGCTTGGGTAGTCCTGTTGTACATCTGGCCCATTGTAGCCCCCGTAGGGTCTGTTCTCGTTGAGACTTGAGGATTGAGGAAGAGCATCGAAGCCAGCTCTACCCCCATGGGTTGACGTTGGAATATGTGACATGATACAGTATTATACCATGAGGTGGGCAGTCAGAAGAACATACCTACGCCTACTCAACTCGTGCCAAAACATCGACGGGCAATAGCATTGTATATACTCCCCGTCTTCGCTATCGAGGGATCTAGGACCATCATGGTTACCCATCATAGCCACCATCTATCTACCTAGACCAACCACGAACGTAGCTACGGCACTTTTAGCTTTCAGCTTCACCATAACCCCTGGACAGAGTAAGCAGTAATAGGCTGTTACGTCGAATAAGAATTGTCCCTGGGCAATGTCAGCCCTAGCTACCTTTATAGAAGCTGACATCAAAGACAACTACATACGGAAGCTGAGCCAATTAAAACCTGGCCTGGTGTCGATCTCCAGGTTTTCTATGCGCCATCTCATGTTATGGTACTATAAATACTACCGATCTATTGCCAGGTATATGAAATCGTGGTTTCTTAACATAGCCATGGGCCATAGACTTGATATCCTGAGAACATTTCTGCTATGAGACGTTGTAATGAATAAGATGTACATTCTGGAAACCATCAAATACTTTTTATATTGCAGCAACTAGTTCTTTTTTAAGTGAATGTTTCTAAAAACCCATTTCCTTAGTCGTTTGTCCTACCCACATATGTATGCCCGTACCAAAGCCACTGTAAACCCACGCTGACTCCAGAGTAACAGTCACAGCGTCTCTGATAATAGTCAAATCGGAGAACCCATATTCTAAACATATTATAGAGTGGAGGCTGGGTAATAGATATGCGGGCTCAACTATATTAAGCCAAACGCTACAGATGCTGCATCGATCGATCTGGCGTAAGGATTGCCATATACAAAATCTCCACATTGTCTCATCCTGTGTTCATGTGCTCGCTCTAATTATTCTTTGGTACAAGGTCAAAGAACATGTCGGCAGAGCATGAATTCCCTTCGCTGTCTTCCTCCTCTTCTTCATTGCGTCGTTCTTCATTTTCAGTTTCCCCGAAGCCAGGTTGGCCTATCACCAGGGATTACCCCAAGTTTTCCTCTTTGAGAGGGCATTGATTAGGAGGGAATCCTAGGCCATTCAGCCAAGCCAGCATCGCGTTGCCATCTTCTAGTGATGTGCATATGCGTCATAACAGCGTAACCATCGTGAAGGGGTTCTCCGGTCTCAACAGCCCTTGTGGAGCCGCCAAAACCCCGGAAGATACCCCAGAGGGTATAGGAGTTGAGTCGTGATGCCGTGAATGGTCGCCCATAATTTGCTGTATGGTGTATCCAGAGATGGTTCATTTGTCAGTCATCGTCAGGGGTATGTAGCATGGAATGGTGAGGATTTGCTCCATTCTCCTCCACCTTCGCAAATTCCATTGATGTTCTGTAGCTCATCGCCAATCCAGGACGGGGGCCAAGGAACGTGAATATAAAAAAACACAAGGTCGAATTCCTAAGTAACTCCACAAACGAGTCTCATATTACAAAGAATTATCATTGAACGCCGTGGTATGGAAAGCAAAAAGAAAAAGAAAATTTTTGGTCGATGGATAATGGATCGCGAGCATTCCGGATTGTGATTGGGATGACTGTGGCGTAGAGTCAATGAAGGGAGTAAATCTATATCATAAATCGTCTCTCGTTGGGCTTGTGCTATTCATAACGGAGATTCGAGGCTCATGGTTTGGTGGATTAGGCGAGATGTGAAATGGCTGTTTTGTCTGCACGACAGTAGAAATAACACGACCTAGTCAGGGATCCCAAGGACTTGGGGTTCAGAAATCGAAACAAATCGGCCATCTGGACAGGGAATCGACTGGTCACGGCTCACTTGGCCGGCATCAATGGCTTCCGAGATCGTCGAGTTAGTGGAATCGCGAGGCGCCTGAGTTGCGTCCTGCATCTGAAGAATCTAGGTGGACCAGGAGTTAGCAAGCAGTTCCTCTCCTGGAATAGGATGACCAGCAAGTTACTAACCACTACCTCTTTGCATGTGGCCACGGCTACGCCCACTGAATCCTTGGTTGGTCTCACCCCATTCCGGGCCGCGTGGCTGCCTCTCGGGGGCGTTGCGGCTCGTGGTTCCGTTGGCACTCGGTCTCTGGCTTCCAATGGCTCCGGGGGTCTCCCGAGCGCGCATATGCGATGCGTTCGGATCGAATCCAAGACTCATGGAACCCATGTTTCCGGCCAGCAAGGCATCAGTGCTGGAAGCCGCATTCTGGGCTGACGTCGGGGTTAAGTTTGGCGGCGTGGTCAACGAACTCTGTGAAAAATCACCATATCGAGCCCCGAGACCGTTGCCGAGCCCGGCATAGCTAGACCCGGACGGCGCAGGACTAGGACTATGAGTTCGTAGATCGGCAAAACTCTTAGCTGCTCGCAGGTTGTTTGGTATCCCATTCTCCGGGCTTCCCGGTAGCTCCAGGGTAGGACCTTGTCTACCAAGGGCGTGATAAGCACTTGATCCAATGCGGGATTCTGCGAAGTCGAAGGTGGCAGCACGACTCAGTCCACGCCTGTGGTCCTCCCACGAAACATTCGGTAGCTGGCTTTGGGCATGAACTGGCGGCGAGTGCTGAGGACGCTTCATGATCTGAATCTGTCTTCGGTCGGCCTCGCCAACAGATCTATGCTCTAAGCCCATGTTATGCGCAAGAATATGGATTTGACGACGTTGCTCAGGCGTGACATCGGGGGAAAATATGTGAACCTCTCGCTCGGGGTTATTCTTGAACAAGGTCAGTTGCGTATAGAATTCGAGCGTAGCAGGGTCATTTAGGTCGACATCCCCTACTAAGTACGTTAGTGACGCCACAGAATCAGGGACAGAGGAAGCTATGCATACGCAAGGGAGAGTTGCTCGGTTGTTTGTTCACGCTAACACCGAGAGCTTGTAGCGCATTTTGCTGATGGACTGGAAGAGGCGCCCGGTGCTGTTCCTCGAGCTGGCCGCGCTTTTCTCGCTTCTCGCGATCGATTCGGTCCCGCTCATCCTGGGGCAGCATTTTCTTGTATTCTACCCTTAGTTTACGTCCCATAACCTCTAATCCATTCATCTTCTGGATCACGATCGCCGTATCTTCAGCTGTCGAAAAATTGGCAAAGGCCAAACCTCTAAATACCCCCTTGTCAAAATGGTAGTTGAAAGCATAGGGCTGAGGAAGGTTCATGGACGCCATGAGGCCCTGGAGAATTTCCTTTCTACACTGAAATTGGATATTCTTAATGACGATGGCGGTGGGAATTAGCTGGTCAGCATCGGCAGAACCGGGCGTAGTCATCATGCCGCGGGTATCAGCGGCGGCGCTGGCCATCGGGGGGAGATCGTGATCATTGCCATTCATGGACATGTTCGGGTCGTAAAGCTGAGGCATCGAGGGCACACCCAATCCGGGCTGCTCCGTCCAAGTCTGCAACACCAAGTTAGTAATTATGATCGCCTCTCATCCATGTGGGACCAGCAGCGTTCTCACCGTAGGTAGAGCGGCGCGTCGATTAACAGCTCTCGAGGCCATTCTTCCGTTGCCGTTCATAGGACCATTCATCGTAGCTACGCCTCCGTTGTAGCCCCATGTTTGACTATTATCCAGCATGTAGCCAGATTGCATAGCGGCGGGCGTGATGCGGTCGAACCTAGCCAAAGAATCATACCCAGAAGCGCCGAGTCGGTCATCGTGTCCGTATATGGAGCCAGAACCAAGGTGCTGGCCGAGAGACTCGAGAGGTCTCTGTCCCGATCGGCCACCGCCTAGACCAGAGGGCAAGCCAATAGTAGCATATCCTTGCCGCGTCGAACCGGGAGAACGACTCGCAGCGGTGGGGTAGTCGTAATACATATCCTGTTGTTGATTCATCTTTTTTCAAGTAGTTGGGTTTTGAGGGCTGACGCAGCTGCCGAAGGCGACCAGCAGGCTGCAGCTCCCTTTCTGCGGCTGGGACGCGAAAAGGGATGACAGGAAAAAGAAGTCAAAAAAGAGCCGAGGCCGAATATATAGACAGAGGGCAGTAGCGCCTCGCCGATGATTATACCAGAGCTTGGACCTCCTATTCACTGATGCCGTGTCGAATGAGGGACAAAGCGTGTTCGGGGAAAGGGCTGGAAGCGGGTGTGCGATGGGCAAAAAGTTGTCGTCGTGCAGTGGCAGTGGCGGCAACAGTAGTGGTAGTAATAATAGTAGTAGTAGTAGCGACGGCGGTAGCGGCAGCAGCAGCAGTAGTAATGATAATAGTAGTTACGGCAGCGCGGATAGATAGGGAGTAGTAGTAGTAGTAGTAGGTAGTAATAGGTGGGTAGGTTTGGTAGGTTGGTTGGTTGGTGGTAGACAGATGGGTGATTTCTGGCTGGCTGGCCTGGCTGGCTGGCTGGCCTGGCTGGCTGGCTGGCCTGGCTGGCTGGCTGGCTGGCTGGCTTCCTAGCTGGTTGGTTGGTTGGCCGGTTGGTTGGCTGGCTGGAGGGGGCCAGACAGGATTGGCAGAGAGCAAGATTGGTTGGGCGGTCAGATGCAGGAAACCGAAAGCGCAGAAAAGAAGCCCAAGCCCAAGTGTCACGTCGTCCGCAGGCCACTGGCGAAATGCGGATGTCGTCGTATGCAAGGATTCGCAAAGGTCGGGAGGAATCGCGAGCTCGCAAGCTCCCAGGGGGGACCCGAAGGTAACTATATATTGACCTGCGTGTCCTTGGGAGGGAATTTCGACCGCCGTTGGGGGCGTGCTGGCTGAGTTTTTGGTGGAGTAGAAGGAGAAAAAAAATAAGTGTAGCAAATGGTGGGAAGAAAAAAATAGTCAAGGCGGCGTAGGTTTGCGGATTGGACGGCAGGGACCCTTGGACTAGGATCGTTGCTTTCTTTCTTTCTTTCCTTCCTTCTTTCCTTCTTTTTTTTTTTTTTTTTACTCCTCCTTCGTGTCTTTTTCTTTTTGCTTGTTACCCGTTTGCCGTTTTTAGATTTTTTCAGGGTTCTCTTCGTACGTACTGACAGAACTCTACTCCAAACGCAAATCCTTCTGAATTTTCTGTCCTTTTTTTCTCTTCTCTTGTCTTCTTCCAAGTGTCGTGTCGAGTCGAGTCCAAGTCAGACTTGCCAAGTATGTCAGTTCAGTAATGGCAAGACAGTAAAATGGTTGGTCGATGGGAATTATAAAATAGTAGGTAGTATGCAGACGAAATGCGCGAGCAGGTCCCGGTCCCGGTCCTGGTCCAGGTCCAATAATGAAGCAAGGAGCCCTAGAAAGGGGATTGATTGATTGATTGATTGATTGGTGATTTCTAAGGGGGGTGGCAAGGAGGCCCTTGGGGGGTACCTACATACAAGCACCGCGCAGGTTGCTACCTACTTGCTGAGGCAAGGGACCTAGGTACAGTGCCGGCTGCAAGGTCGGTGCTGTAGAGGGTACTGTAGAAAGCTAAACCGGGGCCGGATAGGAGCCGGGGGGAGCCACTCGAGATCCTGGATCAGAGAGAGGTCGAAGACGAACGACGATGGAGGCGCGCTACCTAGGTTAAGGCAGACCGTTAGGGTAAGGGGGGAGGGGGGGGAGGGGGGAAATGAAGATGAGATCCCCCAAGGCTGGACCAGAACTCTGCGGCTCGTCCCTAGCAGAGGAAACAAGTTGTGATTCGCTTTTGCCTATGCTATGACTGGTTTTCCGGGGTGGCTGTGGTCTGGGAACAGGTGGAATGTACCAAGAGAAGCACGGGTCACAGGAGGTCAGCGGCGCTGGGAGCGCAGCAACAAACCAATCAGCACCGGATGGACGTAGAGGAAAAGAAATGAACAATAATTCTATACTCGTGTATGAATGTGAAAAAAACGGGACTTCGTAATGTAGTGGTAGTGGTAGTGGTAGTGGTAGTAATGGTGGTGGTGGTGTTGGTGAGGGCAGTGTTGGTAATAGTAAGTGGTGACGATGGTGGCAAAGCAGCCAAAAACTAGAAGAGAACCCCAACCTCAGCAGAGGAGGATGATGAGAAGAGGAAGAAGCAGAAGAAAAAGTAGAAGCATTCAACAACCCCCTAGGTAGGTTTAGGCTAGGCAGTACCTAGGTTAGGTAGGTATGTAGGCAAATACTAAGGATGGCCAAACATGGAGGGGATTGAATATAGATACCTACCTAGGTAGGTACGATGCCTAAAATCAACGTAGGCAGGTACCAGTGCCAAGTAAGTACCCAGGTAGGTAGATCTGATATGTAACAGTAGTGAAGGGAGAGTATAATCGTTACTAGGTTATGTAAGTCGTGCTACATCCATACATAGGTAGGTAGGTAGGTTACGTAGTATCGAAATGGATTCCAAGGGAGAACAGGAAAAAAAAATTAAACTGGTCAGGGCTGGAATTCCAAGGATGTGGGAAAGCTTGGGACCAATCAACTACAGGGGTTTCGTGCACAGGGAATTTATGAACACCAGCTAGGTAGGTACCTAGCTAAACAAATACCGATAAGTACCAATCGACATAAAATTAGCATATGCACTATGTACCTACTGCGTACAATCAATTGTGTTGTGCTAATCAAAAAAGGGTTGAAGAATGTAGGCAGGTAACTTACCTACAGTATGCATTTGCCTAGCACACTTAGGTACCTAGGTACATATTCTAGTGTACTTACCACTATCCCCCGGCTACTGCCGTTAGCTTAACTTAAATAATACACTGTGATGACTCTGATAGATAATGAGAGTACAGACAGTGCATGTTAAAATGGATTGTATTTGTTGTTTAGCGTAATAAAAAAACGCATTATGGTGCACAGGGCAACGTATATACATAGATTCAAGGGTATTAACCTACCAGTAGCAGTAGGTACCAGGATCAATCTGTAATTAATGTATTGATGACAACAGTCTGGTGGACAACAGCGAAAACATCAGCACAAAAGACGATTAAGCTTCATGTTGTATCTAAAACTTCATTTCTTATTATTTTTGAGTTGTTACTTAGGCACGCTCTATATTGATTTGATGTTACTAACTACCTGCTTAAGATATATATTTTCTCTAACAACTTGTTTAGATTCATTTGATTTACCCAAATCACATGCAATAAACACTAATCTTATAGCCACCTTCTCATTACTTGACTTAAGGTCACATGCAACTGCCTTGATATTGATACATCAGATACCTCTCTAACCTATACCTCAACGTAATGTCACAACTAACCTTCTACTATACAATACCAATCCCCTTTACCTACCTTGCATGTCCCCCCCCCCCTTTATGGAGGTGCATAGTCCATATTAAAAAAATGATGCCCTGTCGGTAGGTAATATCGGTCGATTACGCCTGTGCATACTCAAATTACCACACACCGCTATCAGTTGCTATAGAGCTCACAACGGCTTCTCGAACTCTCGATTATACATACTCAATCCGGGAAATAATAAACAATACGTTTGATGCCTCAAGCTACCGTATACGATAATTGAACTGCCTATAACCTAGGTAGGTATACACACTACCTACACTTTTCTATCTATCTAACTGGCCTTCCTCTTTTCTGCTCCCCTCTAAAGCTTGGTCTAGACTACTTACCTACCTACTTACCTGCCTATCTACACTACATCAGGCATAAGATAATAATAAAAGGCTGCATACCTTCCCATCTAGAGCCAAGTCTAAGCACTTGTCAGGACGGCCCGTCACGGGAGCAGATTACCCGCCCATCAAAAACATGAGGGTGGATGATGGAGTCTCATGAGCCCACGCATCACACCCTCTTTTTCTTGCATTTCGTACACTCCTTCGCCATACTCCCCCTCTCCGCACAGCAGCACAGCATCAAGTGACAAGTTGCTACCATCCACTACGCCACCACGCCACCACCACCACCACTCTCCGCCCCGGAGGCTACCGTTGGCTCTTCATCTCCAGCCTCACCCGTTACCCATCACCCATCCCTATCCCCATCAACGCGTAAGTTAGCTCGATCATACATGCCTCAACCTGTGCGCTAGGCCAGGGGGTAAGGCTGCTGCTACATAAACTCGTCAACACACTACACAACACTACCTACACTACCTAGTCGTACATACATACTACCTAAGCAGGTCTTCCTATAGATAACTTAACCTAACCTAACTACGTACGGAATAGAGGGCAAAGAGCAAAAAATAAAAAGCGGACTGGGCGTAATTTTGCGGCTCGCACTCGCACGTCTTCTTCTCGACGCGCCGCGCCTAAAGACCTGCCCACCTAGATACCTAGGTAGTGGCATCCAATATGGAAGACACGATGCTGAGTAGGACCATTCCCCTAATACCTACATACGTAGCGCATCGTGAAGCGAGATTGTGCATCTGAGTAGTTTATCCAAGAGGAAGCCTGGTGGATTTCCCACCATGGTGGAAGCGAGACATGCATGCGACTATGGCGCCTAGGTTAGGTACTTAGATCGCACATAATCACGAGGTGGTCCAATGAAGAATCGAAAAGGGGGAAGGGGAAAAGGAAAAAAGAAAAGAAGAAGAAAAAATTAAACACTGTGCATCGTCGTCACGGACCACAGCTCTCAAGTTCGAAATCGTCCTTTTCTTTTTTTTTCCTTTTCTTCTCCCGCCTTTTTTTGCCTGAAATGCACACATACATACGTACTGCAATTCTCCTCTAAAATCGCCTTTCCCTTCATCACTCATCACATAAAGTGGATTTTTTGATCATCTTAAGCCAAGCGATCCCAAGGTCCCAAGGATACATTTTCCAAAGATCTTCCAGCTACTACCCCCTAATAAGTTCGATGCCGCGCTCGCCGCCGTGTCCGGCTTGGTTGATCGAATCCTAGTGTCATGTCTGTGTGGTGTGTATGTAAGTGTGTACCTACCTACTGACGACTCTCGCTTCCACTTCCCAAACCCCTATTTTTAAAAAGAGCGGGACACCCTTCTTTTCTTTTCTTTTTTTCTTTTTTTTTCTGGGCCGGTTTCCGAGCATCTGGAAAGGTTCGTCATCGACGTCAAGATGTTCTGGGACTCGTCATTTCGAAGGAAAAACGAATCAGACTTAGCTACTGAGCCTAGGTACCCTGCGCAGTTGGGCTGCACCGGATCAGAGACGCGGCTGAGTGGGCTTCTACCGCTAATGGCACAACTCTGGATGGATAATTCCATCTCATCCCATGTACGATGTGAATCATTCGGAAGATTGTGCATTGCAGATGCGCGAGCTAATGTAGGTAGAAACGCATCATACGGAGGATGCGATGCGTCGTCTTTCTCTCGACGACCTACCTACCTATCTACCTACCATCCTATGCGCATCTTGGACCGCGTTTTCGAGATGGACGTTTCCTGCTGTTTTCTTTTTTGCCTGGTAGGGCGTTTGCGTGATTGTCTTCTTTTTGTGCGTTCTAGGTAGAGTCTTAAGGGGGGAGGAGACTGCACCGTTGCTCGTAATCAAAAATAGACATCCCATCTTCTCTCCTCTGCTCAGCATAAAATTTTATGTATTGTAAATATACAACAACCACCACATACCTATGTAAACTGCATATGTAATAACATCTTCACGCCTCGTAAGCAAGCTAAACAGGGCCCCTGGACGCCGGGTCCCTAGTGTAGTTAGTAGGAGGTACGTAGCTGGTGGAAAACGTGGCTCCCCAGGGATATTCATCAGCCTCTTTCTATCTTTTCCGCCTTCTGTAGTATTTCCAGAATACTGTTAATCTTGAGCAGATCACCAGATGATCCCAACGCCCTGTCGAATCAGAGGCAATCCCGCAAAACCCATTTCGATAATCCCGGGCCAAGACCGAATTGAACGAACGAACTTTCACGTCCGTGGAACGGCTGGCCTTGGTATTCATATCGACGACTCTGGAAAATCTTCTGGAAATCCTCCTCCCACACGATGCGAAGGAGGTCGTGACCGTCGCTGTCGCTGCCGCTCAGCCCCTTTTACTGCCTTAGCCCTCTCCCCCTTCCCCCCTCTCCCAACTTACACTTTCCACTTCCATTTCCGACATTGATTTGCCTGGCCTTCTCTCCCGCATCATTTCCTCCCGTTTCTATCTTTTGGTCAGGTGATCCTTCTCTTCTCACCCCCCAAAACCACTTCTCCTCGTCTTGGATCGCAAATGAGACTATAGATGAGCTGCATTACCGGTGCCAGAACCTCTGTCTTTGTGTGACCGTCGTCCTTTTCGTGTCGTATCGTGTCGTGTAGTATAGTAAGTGTAATGTAATACTACCTAGAGCGCTGGAGATTGCCGACCGGTTTTCTACTACCTACTACTTACCACATACCTACTCCATTGAAACTACTTACACTAAGAACAACAACCCATAGCACATACTCCAACGGATCTTCCCAAACCGATCTGCGTATCTTTCGTTATTGCTCGCTCACCCCGTGTAATTTGAGCTTGCCCCAAGCAGCAGCCGTAGATGGCGGACAGATCTCTAACCAAATGTTAGGTTCTACCCGGTGTTCTCGAATGGTACTTAATTGAGATGAGCCAGTTTGATAAAAAGTGTCTATTTCTGTAAAGAGGCGAGCCCCTGAAGCTATCTATGTACAGTACCTATGTACCTCTCCCTCTACCTAGCGCATCTATATCTTTAGTGTGCACTGGGTAGGTCCTATATGTCCGACCCCCTCCCCCCCCCCCCTCTTCGTTTCTTTTTCCGACTCTACTGTCTACATAAAAGCCGTCGCATGCGCCCAAAGCCCTACGTGCTTGCGGTGCTCGCGCCGCCGCGTCTCTATGATGCATACGTACGTGTGTCGAGGTCGTGCGACTCACACACTGAAACATTGGACTTACAGGCGGCAAAGTCGTCCTCATATAACCGACTCTAGTTTCTCGATGCCAAGCGCCTATATTTGTCGCCCTAGGTAGATCTACGTTTCTAGATCACGCCGCTCGAAGTCCGCGAAGGGGAACAATGGTTTCTTCTCCGCTCCCTTCTCTTGACACGGGCCAGGAAAGGAAAAGAGACAAGACATGAGAAGAGGGAGAGGGGTAAAGGGGAAAAGAGACACCGTTAGAACGTCTTGTTTCGGAACCTTACGGAATGCCCTCTACCTCTCCTCCTCCTCGCCTGTTCGCTCTGACGTTGAAACAAGAAAGATGGCTCGTGTGTTGCGAAAAGTAAGAACCCTCTTGCTGCACGTTGACAGCGTCTGCGCTTCCAACCCCCCCTGTCCAATCGGCCTGATCCCACCCTGTCTCACCTGTCACTCTCATCCATGACCTTGTCCATGCGTAAAAAGGCTTTTTTTTTTTTTTTCTGTTGGCCTCTCTTCCTCTACCTAGGTAGGTCTCTCGCTCTTTTCCCGGAGACATCGGGATCGAGACATTCGAGATCCGATCTCTGGCGGGGAATTGTATTACCTACCACTCATGCGATCATAAGGCCTGGGCTCTTACAGATTAACCAGGTGCTCCGGCGCAAGGTCTATATTATAAGTTTATGTCTAGGTAGTTTCCCCCCTTCTTCCGAAGTTTCCAGCATGAGCGCAAGGACACATTTTGATAGCATTAGTTCTCGCTCTGTCCTCGTCAACTTCATGGTACCTACGTACGGGCCCCCTTGACCACTTCGAAGGTAGAAATCACAGATATCTTAGTGTTTGATCGTTATTGTTATCATGATTTTTTCCCCGCGGTGGGCGAGCAGATCGCGCAGGTAGACTTCCTAGGTGCACACGACTTCAAGTGGGTTACAATAGGAGAACGGATTCTCTCGCCTGCTTCCCTTCCCTGCGAACAGAGGCTCCAGAAAGGGTATCATGCAGGTCAGAAGAGAGAAATGTCATGCGGGTGGGTGCATACGTCTAACAACCTTTTCATGCCGGCGACCGATCCGCCCTCGCGTCGCCCCTGATTCACTCTTGTCATGCATGTTTGTGTCCCCGTTCGTCTCTCGGTTAACTTACTACTACCTATCATACCGATATAGTCCTCGGCATAGACGCTCTCTACATTCGGCTCCTTTTCTGGTATTTCTTGCAGATTATGTCCCTTTCTTGCGTCCATATGGGAATCGTCTTTCTGAACCTTTTTGCAAACAGGATATGGGCAATAATAGTGAGACCTCGGGTGGCTGTAGTTGCGAGATGTGATAACTCAGCGAGCCTCGCGCATATCCTCGGCTGTAAGTCGATGGAAGTTGATGTCACATTCGAGTACCTACTTACGAAGGCCGACTAACGGCGCGTTTAGCTGTAGGACTACCTACTACCACGGCCTACATGAAGAGTTTGTGCTATAATAGAAACCTTTAAGGCCCAACAACAAGTGCTCATTGGCATGGGGGAATGATAGTTGGTGATTTATGTACGTGCGGCTGTCCTATTCTGTACCTAGTGCCTGGGTTCTATCTACTGCCGCACTGATATAACAAACAGCTACATATATATTACCCAATATAGGTAGACGAGTCGGTATGGTTGTATATAATTGGCTTAGGTCGTGGAACCAACGATCACAGCAAAACGCATTGTTCGTTTGGTTCTATCAATACAATCAGTGCGTGTGATCCCTTCTACGTCTGGTGGAAATGATCCTTGTTTGCTATTATGCTTCCAAACTTTAGATACCTACCTATCAGTCTCTGGAAAATACCTTTTTAAACATTCGCGGATTGTCAATATTGTAACAATGAGTGTATCCTACGATGGCACATATTACCCTTATGTGTCCTAGTAGAAGAAACCTCTAATCCTAG
This sequence comes from Biscogniauxia sp. FL1348, assembly GCA_022544895.1. Classification (NCBI taxonomy): domain Eukaryota; kingdom Fungi; phylum Ascomycota; class Sordariomycetes; order Xylariales; family Xylariaceae; genus Biscogniauxia; species Biscogniauxia sp. FL1348. The sequence goes on from JAJNNV010000021.1 coordinate 65,454, forward strand.
CACAAAAGCTCTTGGGGGCTAATGCCGTGTGGCTTCATGTGATTTTTTAACAGACTTCTAAAGACAATGGTAGCTCTTAAACTTAGGAAGTCAACCCACTTGTATAGTAGAGATGAGGTAAGCCAAGTCGTGGCGATTTGTATCGTAGTTTAGTCATCTACCTTGCAATGGCTTTAGACAAAGAAAGGCACATCAGAGTAACGACTAACTACTGTACGGGGGTTTCATGAAAATAAGTCGAAGAGTCCTACATTTATAATACATCATAAAAATTAATGGACCCTGGAAGTAATGTCTCCCAACTAAGCTTCTGAACGATAGTTTGCCAAAGTTCGAAAGAATAGTCAGCCTTTGAACAATAGCTGAGCCTCAACTGTGAAGGAACAATGTCCGGTATCCCGGGGCCGGAGTATCACGAGGACGCTCGCCCCGTTCGGGACGACCAACTCATCGCCTGCCTAAACGCGGGAATAGCTCCGAACCCCCAAACTACCTGCGGTCATGAAATAGGGTTTCCCAAAGCTTTGTAATAGTGACCTATAGAAGAATTCAACTGCTAGCTTGAATAGCTGATCAACCTATTGGCCAATTTGTGTCTCCTCAAAGTCCTTGGTTACCTGTTTCCCGAACTGTTATATTTCCTAGATTTGGGTCTCAAGGTCGTTCCCAGGCCAAAGTCTTTGTATGAGATCCAATATCCGGGGCTGAGATGCAATATGACCTAGTGCCTGCCCCAGAGACTCTGGGGATATTGTTCTTACCGTCTCGAGGTTGATGTATGGGATCAATACTTGCTAGCACCTGCCATGATGTTGATACTTTGCAAGGTTTCTTAGTAGATGCACATACGAGCCCACCATGGATGTGAGAGACACTCTGCACTCGAATAAATGAACACTGCCATCTTCTGCGGCAACATTCTGATCAAATCCAGCCAGGGACTCCTTTCGTCATAGCAAGACTGACACAACTGCTCTTCTAGGTTGGTGGTAACTTTGAAATCTTTTCTATTGACCTTGATAATTTGAGAAGTGGATCGCTCTCCCTAGGAGTACGGCAACGAAGTAGATGTTAGATTAGTCTTCAAATGAACTACTTTCATACTACACTCTATGACATTGTGAGCGCCTCCTGGTTGAACGGAGAGCAGCTAAATGTCTTCCTGGGACGCATCGAGGGAGAGCATGCGGAAGAGAGGCTTAGCAGTTGAAATATGCATTCACCCAAAGCAAAGTAAAATACGAAAACACTAATTACATTTTTATGCGTTGCATGTAGCTTAAACATTGCTGCAGATGATCGCTGTAGGTCTTATAACATCAACAGAGAGGCAGTAGGCAGAACTGGTGACTTGCGCTCCTTGCTATCTATTGGTAATATGCAGGTTGTGTCAGTTGATTATGATATAAAAGGATAGATAGCCTAGATCATCATCGAACAATAGAAATATATTATACTAAGAGTACTAGTTCATGAATCAAACTTTATCCCCTTTGATACCCATACACACACATACACACACACAATATGATCCTATCTTATGCCATATAAGGCCGGCATGGTTGCTCATATCCGAACAACCTAAGTAGGAATATATACCTAAGACCAAGAGAGAGAAAGCAAGATCTAGGGTGTATTAGTACACAAAGGCCCTTCGCCAGGCATATCGGTTCCCATAACAAGCTCATCAAACCGGCGAATGAGCAGCATAAGTGACGCAGAATGCATTTCAATATTTCTCTTCTAGCCTTGTTCGAAATTTAAGAGGGGTTAATGCATACACCGGCAGGTGATTTAATATATTATAATCAATCTTAATCATATTACATGCAAGCCTTCCTGCAACTTGGTCCACACCGGTCGATTTCACATATCAAGTACATTAGAAAATTCGCAAAGCCCCATATGGCGTATTATTTATGATGCGGCTCATTTCAAGTCGACATAGCCATAACAGATCTAGTATAGGGCAACCTCATGTCCGTGGTCGTTATGGGGGCGGGTGTACACTGCAAATTAGGGATAAGTGAGTCGTACACGCCCCGGTGGACTCCAAGGAGCCTCTACAGCAGTTATCATTAGTCTAATAGCAACCATGTACCTGGCAGAAAGAGTTGCTATAGCATGGTCGTTCATATAATCATCAAAGGGAAATATTGCTTTGCCTTGCAGATTGGCAACTACTTCTCCCGCCAATATAATTTTGCATCTCATGATTCTACGTACCATACCCAAACTACTATCCTGCTAGGTATGGTGCTACACATATATGAGCGAGCGTGTATACTACCGTGTTAAGTTGAAATAACTCATACTGATACCGGTTAGGTAGATATGGCATCTATTATGTTGGGCATAGAGTTCAATAAATTCCCGGGTTTGGAAAACTCCTTTATTTATTATTCAATGTAGAGCGCAAAATCATGTATACATTTCCATACGATCATTATCTTCGTCTATCCCGTATCGGTCCTCCACGGTTCTTCACTGGCCACAACATCCATTACACTTTACCCCCCAACTTATACTCGAGTCTCTAGGCCGTACCAGTGACCCCTCCAATATCGCAAGCACCATTGTCAATGATCGGAGCAACAGTAGTACGCACACCAACGGACTCGCATCCGGCGAAATCGTGAGGCTGCTGAGCATAAGTATAGTAAAACAGCTGGTACCAGGCGCCATGGTCGAGATCGATGTCGGCTGCGCAAAGCAAGAAGCCATGGACAATCCCATTTGGCTCCTCATGGAACAGCGAGTATGTGCCGTCGGTAGACCCCCCCGAGAGATACCACTCCTGCTCAACCTGGCCGGGCCAGTCGGCGGCATCCGCAAAACCGACGCTGAAGCGCACGGTGCCGTCGGTCTCGTCGCGCTGGTTTAAGTATCCGGTCTGGCCCAGGTCGTAGAGCTGGTTGACAGTGTTGCGGGCCTGACTGTAGAAACCGCCGTCCCTGAAGTTGCCGAGGAGGACGGAAGAGGAGTTGTCGATTCCTGCAAAGTAGGACCCGTTGACGAAGAACGGGTTCGGACGCAGCTGAACAGGACGGTTGTTGGTGGCTGGGTTGGATGAGATCACGGTGAAGACTAGACCGCTGTGACTCTCCGTATTGTTCAGCTCAACGGGGTAGTTGTAGGGACATGAGCTGCTGGCAGCAAGAGCCCCTGACACTAAGGCCAGAGCGGCTGTGATGAACGACCTCATGGTGGCAGATATAAGTGAAGAGAGGTGACTAGGGATAAATGTAGGTGGTGTTTATATGATAGAGTGCCACTTCGTAGCGAGACTGTCGACTACGGTACATAATAGCGGAGGGAATGGATATGTGCTGTTTTATATACAATTCATAACAGCCTTACTAGTCCTGCTGGTATCATCAATTCCGACTGGGGAAGTAGCTGAATGCGGGACTAACAAACTCGCGTCTAGAGTTGGCACCGACTTCACCCACGGCGGGGTGGACATGTGATGATCTGCTGCACCTCGAATACGAACTCTACAAGTGAGCCTCTAAGGAGAAGGAAGAGGCTGGCGATTCCGTGAGATCTAACCTGTTGATTGGGTACAGCGAGCTCTTCTAAAGGCTGACGGCATGATACTTGGTGAATAGGTGATAATAAAATCTAGGTGAAGTTGTTCTAGACTACCTAGAATACCTATACAACGCCACTTTTAGATGTATAAGCTGTGTAATCAATGCACATTGCTGACCCTCAAGCTCGGGGGCGCTCGAACACCCGCCATCACATTTCGTTTACCTATAACGCAACCCATCCGACCTAATATCCTCAAAGAGAACTGGATATGCTAATGAACAAATCACTTTTGTTCATTGGTTAGGTTAGCGGTGAACATCCCGCTTCATGGATCAACTCGTATTGTACTCGGAACCCCGTGACGGTATTTGCTACATTGAGCGAAAGTGATTCCAGACGTGCTTAATTACACCTAGGTAGGTAGGTAGGTTACTTCCCAGCAACGCAGGCCAGCTAGGGACGAAGTAAGCACGATCTGACGATGATGGGCTTATACAAGATGTGCACCACGGCCCGATTCTTCTGATGTACTGACTACATAACTACTCAGACCCGGCGCTGACAAATACTCAAGCCTATGAAGACTCTTTACATCACGATATTATGAACGGCTACCTATCTGTTTTATGTGAGCATTACATTTCTCTTTACCTACCTTTACCCCGTCGATGGTTAAGGTCCTCGTATACCTGACGGACCCCATCCACAGACAGCAGCGCTTTCCACAGATTCAATCCCGTGGAATTCGCGCTGAATGTAACTCCGCTGCTGAGAGGGACGAGTGGCAGGGTGAAAGGAATAATATGGATAAGTAGTTGCTTCAATTAGGTATATAGAATAGGTACCTAGGTAGGTCGGTAGTATTTCCATAGTAACACAGCCTCAAGCATGGACTTTTGTGAATAAAAGGTTCGAGATCTGCAAGGAGTAGGTAAGTAGCACTAAGTATTTGTTCTCTTTTCTCGTGTTTCTTGTCTTGATAATGCTGGTTAGAATATTAAGGTGCTGACCGTTCCCGCATTGTGGAATCTCAAATGGAGACATTTGATAGCCGGGAATAAAAGCTGAAAGGGGTTGAAAGTCAATTAGGTAATCTATAGGTACATAGGTATATGTTATGTCATAGGTCGAGCGTGCATTGAACCTACATGTAGGTAAGTTAAGTAGGTACCTAGGAACCAAAGTTCCTTCAAGTGCTTGTATCCTGGCAGCCTGATAGGGCAGTCCGTGGTAAGTTTAGGTGTGGCTGGCTGACATGGCTGAAATCAGGATAAGCCACATACAAAGTGGAACCTTGAACATCCATTCCCCAGCCAATGGAGGGCAATGGAAGTCCCACGTCCATGTTCCCAAACCCCCCACGTGCATATATAGTGGGTCTATTCCATACCCGTGATGGATCTTATTAAGGCTGCGGCTAGCCCCGATGTGTTTCCGATAATATCGATAATGGATGGATGGCGACGGACCTCTTTGGTCTTTCAACAAAGCGACTTCAACTCCCGAGTCGGTCACGTCTCACTCGACCTGTAGGTCAACCATGCCTTGCTTCAGCCGGCCCAGTCCTGCCTTCTGCTTTCCAGTCTGAGTGCTCCAGCACTAGAGAGACCAGCAGATCGCATGCTTGCTGGTGTTATGGCTACCTGATCCTCTTTCCTCTTTGATCAACTTGCGACTGGCTCGTGGAGAGCCATGGCCATGATGGCGGTTATGGTTGTGGTAGCTTCGCTCTTCTACCTCTCTGCTACGGCCGGCCGCAGACGAGCAGAATGCTGTAAGTAAGTGTCATCTCTGCACCTTCAACTCCTACTTCAGAGTCATCCGGCTACATCAGGGGCCGTCTTGAGGCTTCCTGGCGCAGCTTCTTCGCGATGTCTCTGTGTCTTGTCTCTCCCCTCAAATTCAGCGGCCCACCTCCATACCCGGAGTTTTACCGAGTGTGGCCAAATCAGGTTTAGCTCCGAAGCTAGAAGCAAGAAGCAAGGACCAAGGCGGGGTCTGCCTTGCGGTCTTTCCCAGAGGTTAGGTTGCAGGTAGGTAGACAGGCGCTGGCAGGTTGGTGGTAGGTAGGTAGGTAAAGGTGGCAAGCTGCCACTGCCTACCTATCTACACTACAGCCAGCTTCCTTCCCAACCATCCATCATTCGATCTGCCTTGTCTAGGTTTCCTCCCCCCCCCCAGCCCAAGCTTGAATGTACTTACCTGGGTACATGGTTTTAACTGCACTGCACTGCAACCAGATGCTCTAGGGAATGCTTGCTTTAGCAGCTCTTACAGGCAGGCAGGACACTACAGCAGGCCACCAGAGTTCCCCCAAACCCCCCATATTGGGGTACCTACAGGGCGGGTAACAACGTACTCACACCTCAGCCGACCTTTTTTTTTTTTCGCGCCGCCTCTTGATTTTCTACTTTGAGGTTTTCCTACCAAAACACAACAAAAACAATTTTTCCCCCATCACCTCCATCCTCGACGCGAAAATCCTCTCGACACAGCCCATAAAACCCAAAAATTATCGAAGCCCTCGACCCATTGCCTCGACTCTTTTCCGGTCGTCATCGGCGATAATAAAAGTCGCAGACAATATCCACTTCGCGCGCATCGTAGCATAAACAATGGCTGGTGGAAAAGGCAAGTCGTCGGGTGGGAAGAGCTCGGGTGGGAAGACTTCGGTCGACGGCCCCAAGAAGCAGCAGAGCCATTCTGCTCGCGCCGGACTCCAGGTAAGATTTCATCCTCATGCATCGCCGTGTTTCCGTCTCTTTCATCTCCCCGACCCACCTGCACTCTCCGTGCATTCCGCCTCGTCGAGCTTTTTTCCCCTTCCCTATCGATCGACATGATTCCGGTACCCCTCGATTCGTTGCACACGACACGCGCGCCCTCTGGCATTCTTCGCACCGGGCTTGTTGAGCTGTCGCCCATCCTCGATGCTCAGCTCGGTTCCCGTCCGTTCGATCATCAATTCCATGCGCCGATGCTGCTGTCTACTTGGCTCATATCGCACGCCACTGCACCCACCGTGTTCCGTCCGGCTGCAGACACCGAACATGTCTCCGGGAACCCTTGAAGCGCCTCCCCAACTTGGGCACCTGGAATGCGCCTGAATCGTTGCCTCGCACATGTCCAGCTCACGGAATTTCTCATGCAACCATTGCGTACCTTTGAATCTTAGCTGACCTACTTGTCTTGTAGTTCCCTTGCGGTCGTGTCAAGCGTTTCCTCAAGCAGAACACGCAGAACAAGATGCGTGTTGGTGCCAAAGCTGCTGTCTATGTTACCGCTGTGCTGGAGTATTTGACTGCCGAGGTCCTCGAACTTGCAGGAGTGAGTCACCTCTTGCCCCCCCTACTTGCTGTCCTTGCCACCCGCTATCCTCGTACAAGCTGGAGCCGCCACGCTTCATTTGCCTGCTTGAGACTGACCCGCATGACTAGAATGCCGCCAAGGACCTCAAGGTCAAGCGTATCACCCCTCGTCATCTTCAGCTTGCTATCCGCGGCGACGAAGAACTCGACACGCTGATCCGTGCCACCATTGCCTTCGGTGGTGTCCTTCCCCATATCAACCGTGCTCTGCTACTCAAGGTTGAACAGAAGAAGAAGAGCAAGGCAATCGAAGCATAAATTATATCTCACTAACAAGCTTTCGGTTGTGGCGTATTTTTCTCTAGTATCTAGGCCTGTCTGGGTCCAGGAACAGGTTCTATCTGCCTCGAAGATGGACCGTGCAGCGTTGCGATGTAGGATGCTCGATCATGGCGGTTTATTTTTCAACCGACGTATGGGTTATGGTTTAGTTGGGCTTCGACTCTTTGAGTCAACCACGGATCTATGGGCATGAATGGGTGAGCTCGCATGAGCTTGAGCTGGCATTACAGCGGACTACCAACCGGGACTACCTACACGTAGTTAGTTTAGTGTATGAAGGCTGACGGGGATGAGCCGAGACAGGATTTTATATCTTCAGCCTTCCCGAGCGCATTTTGTAAAACAACGCACTTTCCCTTCCTATCCAAAGACTTCATCTCAAGTGACAAATGACCAAATGGATTACCATAGAGGTGGACTGTGTCTCCATATGAACAAGGCATGAGTCTTAAAACTGCTAGACCAACCAAAGGTTATGAATATAGTAGGCTCCCCATGCTGGGTTAATATGTGGCGTTCTCATGTAAGTTGGTGCATATTAAGTCTAGTAAACGGCCGCTATAGTTAATATGCTTCGCTGCATGTGTACCTATCACCATAGGTAATTTTGGACTCTTACAAGTGAGTATGTAGATGATATACCTATACATTGCGATGAGGTGAATATTATTGATCTTGCCATGCTAGCCCTAGAGGAGACATTGGTCGTACATTTTAGTAAATATATCAATAACCATTAACCCTACTACCTCCGAAAAAGGCTTGTTAATGCTTTTGAAAGATATATTCCCAATCATAGGCATTGTGTAGCAGCTCGCCATAATGTAAGTACGTACCTATTTCTATGAGGAGAGATTATATTTTCTTATTATAAGTCTTGATACCAGCACAATGTGATATATTAAAAAAGTAACATCTTATTGATGTCATTCCTGTCTTGAATAGAGCTCTCTGCAGGTTTCTGCTTAACCTGTCTATGATGTGTCGCTTGAGAGGGGGAATAGGTAGATCTAGACTTGCAGGTTGCTTTGTTTCCATAATTAATCGCTCGGCCGGGCGATTGCCCCTGTTGGATCTTTGTTGTTGTTGAAGGAAAAGCTGTCCCATTGCTGCCTTGCCACCGATGATGACATCGCTGGTAGAAAGGGTAACCTTTGTCGACCGTCATGTGGTTTCTCCTTCAACCAACTTTGTTCCGAAGATCTGGATGGGCCGTCGTCGCGGTGCCCATCTCTTTCTTATGCCGTGCTAGTCGGAGTGTCGACAAAGCTCACGAGGATCTCTCTCAGCTGGTTGAATATCTGCCTCCGTTGAGGCCTTTGGAGAGCTAGAACATAGGTTGTTAACCCTTTGTTGGGGTTCGGCATGGACAAAGTGACATTTCTTCGTATATGTAAGTGGTAGACTACAAGTCTCGTGAAGCTTTCTAGTGAACTGGCCCCTATTTGAATATCCAATAATCTGCCCCTGACATCCTTCTTTTCCTGGAAGACTGTTTCCTTGGGTTCACGTATTATTCAGACTTGTTCATTCTCCACGTTCCTTACGAGAAAGCTTTAGCAAAATAATATTTCCTTCTATTCTACGATTTCATTCTTAATTCTTTTTCTTTTTTTGCCCCGTCTGTTTTCCCAGACGAGCACCACACTCCTTCTGCGCGCACTAGAAGTGTTGCTACTACCACCACTCGCTAGACTCATCATTCTGAGTTGGTTGAGCTACTTTGAGATTTGCGAATTATCGCATATATTATCATTTGAGTCGTAAAGTAGCAGACAGTCATTTCATTTGCTACACGAACAAACGTACTCGTTTCACCAGTCATCCTGTTTCCACCACCACCATATCAGCAATAACAAATCATAACCACATCAACCTACCTGTCATAAAAAACATTTGCTAGTAGTAGCAAGAGTTATGCCTTCACGTAGAGGCCTACCCAATCTTAATATCTTCTCTTCTAAAACGACTGCCTCCTCTTCCGCCTTTTCACCACCTTCCCCCCACCACTCAGCTAAGCGTAGCACATCCGCCCCAATGTCTCCCCCCGCACGCCTTCATCTTCGTAACGTTCTACCTTCGTCCCCCAACGCTCTACCCACACCACCTCCCCCACCCCGGAAGCCATATTCGTGGCTTTGGCAATGTCACTCTTGCAGCATGGTCTACCGCCTCGGCTGCACAAGCCGTTGCCTCGTCTGCTCCCACTCGTACTGCGTCTCGGCGAACCCGCCCAGAACGACCGGCCGCGGTAAGAAGCGCCGGCGCTCTCCCGGGATGTGCGCCTCCGAGTTCGACTACCACGGTTGGGCCGAATGGGGAGCGTGGCGGCGCAAGGTTCTCGGCATCGAGGCCATGGGCCCGACCGGGGCCAAGAAGCGGGAGCGGGCTTTCGTCACCAAGACGCACAACTGCTGGACCGACTGCGACTACCCGTCCGAGTGCCACCACGAGCGCTACCGGATAGCGACGGAGGCGGTGCAGAACGGCTACAGCGACGCCGCGTCCCTGGACGAAGAGCCCCTGTCTCCGTCCGGCATTGCAAGTGTTCCGCGGAGCCCTGACGACGAGCTGCCGCTAAACCAGGCCCTAGAGCTGACGGACGAGGACGAGAAGGACTCCACCGGCCCCAAGAGCCCGCTCAGCCAGACGAGTTTCTTCGGAGACGAGGCCGACTCCGACGACGAGCAGCAGCTCGAGGAGCAGACAAAGAAGGAAGACAAAGTCTGGTGGGTTGATGCAACAGGGCAAGAGAAAAAGCGCTTGATACAGTCCCAAAGGAAAATCAAGCAGCTCACGGGCGCCGACCTGGACGAGCTGTACCAGACTGGGTCACCCGCCGCCGACTGCAAGTCCGGGAAGTCGCGTGGGACGAAGCCCCCCAGACGACCGCGCCGGAACTCGGTCTCGAGCGCCTCCAGCGGCGAAGAGAGCAGCGGCAAGTCAAAGGCCTGCACCCTGACCGACCGCGAGATCTGGGAGGACTGGAGCTCGGACTCTTCGTCGTCGTCGTCGGACTCGTCCGAGTCGGACCCGGACGACGGCCTCTTCATGTACGACAACCGCCCGGACTGCCGCAACAACGGCCGCGACAGTTGGACGTCCGAGTCCGACTACGACGACGACAACGACAACGACAACGACAACGACAACGACAACGACAACGACGAGAAGGAAAACAAGGCGGCCACACAGGAGTGGGAGAACGTGTCATTGGCGCCCCCTGGAGGTGCTCAGCCCGCATCTCGTGGTAAGACGCAGGGAGAAGTTGATGAGACCGGCGACGATGATGACGACAGCGCGGACTTGGCGGCGTTGCTGCGGGCGAGGGATATGTATCTCCGACTGGGGGAGAGCAGATAAAAAAAGGGGGATAGGTATGACCTACTAGGTATATGGATGGATGGATTAATAGACCAAAAAAAAGTTTTCAGTTTCTGTTTCCTTTGCTTTTTTCTTTTTCTCCTATCTCATTCAAGACCACGTTCATGTTATTATCATTGTTAGACTTTTTTTTTGGTTCATTTGTAAGGATCTCTTTTTCAGCGCAAGCAAAGCGTTTTGCCTTTCATTTCGTGTTGTTTTTGTTTTACCTGTTTAGTTTATACATATACAGTTGAGATGGTTAGCTTGCCAATTACCTAGGTTACCTTAAAGCATGGCCAGACGGCAATATACACAGCCCAATATGGGTTAACAAAAAGTTATTCAAAACAGAATATTGATCGTGATACTAGTAGTTGAGCTATGTGGAAGCTTGTAATGAGTTGAGTTTGTTGAGGGTATCAAGGGAAGTCAAATAGGCGAGGTGGAATTGATTACTCTTGGGACGAGTAACCTAAGGTTAGGTATAACATGAAGTTAAAGGAGTGGGAAGGTTGAGAAACTCCAGCGAGGTTTATTGATACTGCCTAACTCTAGGCGGGCCCACCAGGTCAACTCGCTCAATGCCGTAGCGGCTCGGTTTTATACATAGCCCGGTTAATGCATTATGTTATTTAAGGTTGGTATCTATGTAAGTACCTAGGTAAAGCCCACCCGACCCCACGACGCGCTAAAGCTCTAGGTTACCTAAGTAGTTTAAGCTACGGATTACAGAAAATCAATTTACACGTAAAACGCGTCTCCTGGACATATCCTCTCAACCAACGACGAAGAACACGATACAACTAGCAATACACAAACCAGGAAAAGAAAGAAAAGGACATATATTCACATAGACTTAGAGGGGATATCTGGAAAGGAAAATGTCGGATTTCGGGGATGAGATGGACGTCGACGTCCCCGCCACTAAAGACATCACATTCTCATCAGACAACACCGCCAAAGGCAAACGAAGCGCTGCCAACCTACCAGTCGAAGCCGAAGACTCCTTGCCATGGTGAGTACTGGACCTATATCTTCTACTGTGTGCGCGTGCTCACCATCGAACCCAGGGTAGAGAAGTACCGGCCCGTATCTCTCGACGATGTCTCGGGCCACCAAGATATCCTGGCCACCATCAACAAATTCGTCGACTCGAATCGGTTACCGCATCTGCTCCTCTACGGTCCGCCCGGAACGGGTAAGACCTCCACCATATTGGCTCTCGCAAGACGCATATACGGAGCGGAAAACATGCGGCAGATGGTTCTGGAGCTGAACGCTTCCGACGATCGTGGTATCGACGTGGTCCGCGAGCAGATCAAGACTTTCGCATCGACCAAGCAGATCTTCACCATCGTAGGGGCTTCGCGGTCCGGGGGGGTGGCAGGCTTCAAGCTCATCATCCTGGATGAGGCAGATGCCATGACTAGCACCGCGCAGATGGCCCTGCGGAGGATCATGGAGAAATACACGGCAAACACCCGGTTCTGCATCATTGCAAACTACACGCATAAAATATCCCCCGCCCTGCTATCCCGATGCACACGTTTCAGGTTCAGCCCGTTGAAAGAGGACGACATTCGCGTTTTGGTGGACAAGGTCATCCTGGAGGAGGGAGTCAAGATCTCTGGAGAGGCCACAGACGCCCTGGTCAAGCTAAGTAAGGGTGATATGCGACGAGCTCTGAATGTGCTCCAGGCCTGTCACGCATCAAGTAAGCTACACATCATTCTCACTCATTCTCACTCCTCACCATCTACGGCATACTAACTTGGCCTCCCAAGGCACACCGCTGCAGCCGAGAGACGCACCCAAGATCCCCGAGAAGGACATTGTCCGGGAAAACATCACTACGGAAACGATATACAACTGCATAGCCGCCCCGCCACCCGACGCCATCGTGAAAATTGCCGACACGCTGCTGACGACGAGCGACGTCACCACCTGCCTCTCCACCATCAACACGCTCAAGGTCGCGAACGGCCTCGCGCTGGCGGACATCATCACTGCCCTGTCGGAGCAGCTCGTCACGATGGAAGTGAAGCCCGAAGTCATGATCAGGTGGCTGGACGGGCTGGCGGAAATCGAGCACAGGGTCGCGGGCGGCGCGAATGAGATTATCCAAACGGGCGCAGTGGTGGGCGTCGTGAGAGAAGGTTGTGAGCTCATGGGATAGATCGTAGCGAAATACCCCCCCTCCTTAATATACAAAAATAAGCTTCGGTTATAGAGAAAAGTTATGCGATTGCGATTCGGCACTGATGATTCTCCAGCCTCATCTTCCTAGATTAGCTAGGTCTAGGCTATCCCTACAAATGGCTCGGCCCGGACTTAAGGACAGACACAAGGTTGAAGGGAGTTGGTTGAACCGTGATTTATCGGGCTGGCGGGTGCAACTCGTCTGCCGCCGCTCTTAGCTCACCGGGTATATGGACACAGGACCGGGAGATCAGGCTCTCTGCCCAATCAGTCTTTGGTCGATCTCTATTACACTATATATAATACAATGGGCCTCGGAAACCCGCCTTGGCAGGCTGGGACGAACTCATTCATGTTGGCTAAGGGGAACACCTGAGTGCCTATCTAGGCTCTCTCTATTCCTTCGTCCACGTCATATCCGGTGCTCACTCGTTTTCGTACCTGGCTGGCATCCTTTCTTCACGAGGAAAAATTGATAGCATGACGACGACTACCTAATCTTCTTCAGATGTCTCCCAAACTCTGGGGACTCAGTTCAGGTGCTCCTTTGTAGCTTCGAGGCTGCTTAGCACAACATTCAACCCTGCTTGGGGATTCTAGGAATGGGGGGGAAAGGGTGGCACGAGACTTGGGCTATTAAGCTCCCCATTTACCCGGCATATATGTTGATAAATAGGCTTTAATATATAGTCTTGGCTTAAGCAACGTGATATCGCTTCGGCATGAGGCTTATCCACGATATGTAAAGCACGCAATCAATGGAGACGAGCTAGAGGGATGATATTCACGTGGTGAAGTACATTATAATGACGCAAAGGGACCGCATCCTATGCTCTCTCGGAGGCGCTCATGTTCCGTCCTTATCTCTCTTTTCTTTCCTTGGGTAGATGTTTACGATGAAGTTTCCCGGTCTTCTCTGCTTAGCAGGCCTGGTGAGGATCGGGGCTGTTGCGAACCCTCTGTACCGGCATGGTGTTGATCAAATTGACCCTACGATATCAAAGCGTAGTATCCCAGAAACGCATACCCGACATGAGAAGCGAATGGTAGAGCAAGAGAGGTCCTGGACAAAGGTGGAAAGAGCTAAATCTGAAGCCCTGTTGCCTATGCGCATTGGGCTGAAACAGACAAACCTACAGTCGGGGCATGACTTGTTAATGGATATGTATAGGCCCTATTAGCTCGATTTGCCATATAATAACAGAACAGAACTGATAAATACACCCAGATCTAACCCTGAGTCTAAGAACTTTGGAAAACACCTCTCCGCAGAAGAGGTTGTAGATTTCTTCGCTCCGCCGCTAACGAGCGTCGCCGCTATCAAAGAATGGCTTGTGAACGCCGGCATCCCATCGTCTGCTATTTCGCAGTCGACCAACAAGCAAGTGAGTTGGATGTATGCTGCTTGCTTTATAATGAACGAGAAGAACTTACAAGCTCACCATGCTTCTCAACAGTGGATTCAATTTGACGCCCCGGTCAGTCAGGTGGAAGAACTCCTGATGGCGGATTACCATGTGTGGGAGAACCGTGACACGGGAGTCAAGAATATCGCCTGCGAAGAGTGAGTAATATTTACGACAAGTGAAAATTAAAGGTGCTAAATAGTCGGAAGATACCACGTGCCGAAAGACGTCAAGGAACACATTGACTATATTACCCCTGGGATTAAACTCATGGGCTACGGGAGCACACAGACACCAGCTTCTATGAAGAAAAGGGAGACGTTGGATAAGATTTCTCGTCTTGCCCAACCCATCGAACCTTCGGAGTTGGAGAGACTTATACATAGAAGATCCAGACAGCAAACCTCACCATCCATACGAACTACAGGAGTAAACAATGAGGGCCCATTACGTTTCTCAGAGCCTATTGACTCAGCTGATGTCACAAGCGGTAATCTAACATTAGCTGGCGGTTGCGACACATATATTACTCCAGACTGTATCAGAGGTCAGTCTCGCCTCTAAGAGAAAGGAGTGATAGACAAATATCTAACTCCAGACCATTCTCTAGAATTATACGGCATCCCTAAGGGGACGAAGAAGCACCCCGATAATAAACTGGGCATTTTCCAATCCTTAGGACAGCACTACACGCAACAGGACCTAGATACGTTTTTCTGGGCTTTCACTGAGTATAAAAAGGCATGCTAAATGGTATGAATTGCAAATTGCTAACCTAATACTCAACAGCAATATCCCCAACGGAACGCACCCCGAACTTTTGTCCGTAAATGGCGGCGAGGGAGCAACCACCAATCTTAGGCTGGCAGGGGCTGAGTCCAACCTCGACTTCCAGATGGCGTACGGCCTGATTTGGCCCCAAGAACCGGTGCTCTACCAGGTGGATGACGAATGGTATCAACAAGCCGAGCAAACGGCACCACTGGTTTACGCCGGGTTCTTCAACAGTAAGGAACTTTGTCTGCCCCTTAGATGGACATGTGATGATAACTTGGAGCCTTCCAACCAGATCTCTGGAACGCCATCGACGGCAGCTACTGCACGTTTGAAGCCTACGGCGAGAAGGGGAACTGCGTGCGGCCGGAGTGCCGCGACCCGGAGTACCCCAACTTCCACGACAAGGGGGGCTACACGGGGGAGCTCATGTGCGGCGTGTACAAGCCGACGAACGTGATCAGCATCTCGTACAGCGGGGCCGAGTCGGACCTGCCCGAGTCGTACCAGCAGCGGCAGTGCGCCGAGATCATGAAGCTGGGGCTGCAGGGGACGACGGTGATGATCGCGTCGGGCGACGACGGGGTGGCGAGCTTCCCGTCGGGCGCGAGCCCGAACGGGTGCATGGGCCCGCAGCAGGACGTCTTCAACCCGCAGTTCCTGGCGAGCTGCCCGTACATCCTGGCGGTGGGGTCGACGTACCTGGAGGCGAACCGCACGGCGGGCGCGGACGCCGAGGTGGCGACGCAGCGCTTCCGCTCGGGCGGCGGCTTCTCCAACGTGCACGACGCGCCGGCGTGGCAGCGGGCCGCGCTCGACGGGTTCCTGGCCCGCGCCGACCTCGCCTTCGAGGGGTACGAGGGCGGCGGCGGCAACTACAGCAACGCGCGCGCCGGCCGCGGCCGCTACAACAAGATCGGCCGCGCCTACCCCGACGTCTCCGCCAACGGCGACAACTTCGTCGTCGCGAGCGGCGGCGAGCTGCTGCGCATCGGCGGCACCTCGGCCTCCTGCCCCCTGTGGGCCTCGGTCGTGACGCTGATCAACGAGGAGCGCCTCGATGCCGGGAAGGCGCCCGTGGGCTTCATTCATCAGGTTCTCGTAAGGACGGCCCCCTTTTCTCCCCCTTTCCCCTTTCTCCTATCCCCTTTCTTCGGGTGGTTGGGGGGATAAGGGGGATCAAACGTGCTGTAGAGGGGAGATATGACTTTTATGAACTAGACCACTGATTTTTTTTCTTTTTTGTTCAAATAGTACTCCCACCCCGAGGTCTTCAAGGACATCACTGTGGGGGATAATCGCGGTTGTAAGACGACGGGGTTCCCGGCCATCGAGGGCTGGGACCCGGTGTCAGGGATGGGGTAACGTGGCTCCCGAGACTTTTCTTCCCCCGTATGTAGGATTTACCCTGCTAACGATTGCTTGACAGTGCTCCTGACTATCCGAAACTATTGGAGCTATTCATGAGTCTGCCGTAAACATACTTGGACTGGCCTAGGTTAACCTAGTTGAACGTCATGGCGGCATATAGGTAGTGGAATGAATGGTTATTATGAGGACTGGGTAGAAGCAGCTGCTAGCACCGGAGACAAGGAACACGATGTCGTAGCCACTTATAGCTTCGTTATCAAGTTTTGCTTTGTTTATATACCTGAGCTATTCCTCTTGTGTCCCGAACCTCGTCCCCCCCCTCACAACTCATCATGTGCATGGCCGCTCTCATCGTCGTCGTCTGCGAACTGACCATCCCACGGCTTGACCTTGCCCTGCACGATATCCATCACAAAGCGGCCGATGTTTTCCGCCGTGATCTGCGCCCTTGACGGGTACGGGAACACCTGCCCGAACATGGGGTTCTGGACCGACAGCGCCGGGAACCGCCCGGGGCTGATGCCCAGCGGCGCGGCGAGGTCGCCGTACTCGTCCGCGTCCACCGTGACGAAGTTGAGGTACTCCTGGTACATCTTCGCCACGGGCCTCATCATGTCGACGAAGGCCTCGCGGTCCTTGGACGTCGCGGCGAAGTAAAACACCAATGACTTTCCGGCCTGGGAGGGGGAGAGAGAGAGAGAATGTTAGCTATAGGACGTAGTTTCGGGGTTGGCCTCCACCCCTCTATTTATTTATTTTTTTTTCTTTTCAAATGGGCTCCGTACCTGTAGGTATTTCATCTCATTTGCCCTCGTGAACTCTCCAATCAGTGGCTCCATGCAAGCCTGCACAAATTTGGGCAGAGCATCGATCGCTGCGAGGTCTGATATTTTCGACCGTTGCCCGTCTTTGTTATTGTAGCACACGATGTTCGTCGGGCCGTCCGTCTCTACTGAGCCAAAGGATGCCCGGTCTTGATACTGGGAGGCAATGGTCCTGTAACCTTGTTTGATGTGCTCATCCTCAGGGTTCAGGTGAGCGATGAACACTATGTCGTCTGCTGCCGGGAACGTCGCGAGCTTCTTTTCGCTCAATTTCGAGACCGCCGGACGAGCCGCTCTCTTGAGGAACGAGGTGATTCTGATAAACCCTGTAGTTTAGTGGTTGCTGCCCCGTAGAGGCTGAGAGAGAATGTGATGAGGGAAACCTACGCTGACGCTTTCCTGGGCCCCCGATAGGATCTCATGCCCCCGTGGCCATCGAAATATCTTAGAGTAGGGTATGAGATAATGTCGAACTCGCTGCACAATGCAGCCTCGGAAGTGCAGTCGATGCTTATGAGAGTCTTTTCGGATTCCGCAATGGGAAGCCATTCAGACTCTAGCGTCTGGCATGTGGCGCTGTCATGTCCCCGTCAGCTGCGAAATATATAATTATATACAGCTGTGGGAATTTCGGCCTCGAACTTACGTTGACGGCTATCATAGCGGAAGAAAAGAGATCAATCAACTACTACCCTATTTGATTGTCGTGCCGTATATAAAATGACATACCTCTACAACTATATACATCATTAGAACCCGATATTATGAAGTTTCGAGGACCTGGTAGAAGAAGTGTTTAACGCGACTTACAAGCAACTAAAGCGTGGTTATGTCCCGAGATAGCTCGCCGAAAGTCGTCCCCGTTGGTGTGTTCCCAAGCTGATAAATACCTCTCAACAAGAGAGAAGAACAATATGGTTAACTGGCTCGCCTTCATCTTGGGCCAACTTGTTTCTGGTCAAAGTGCACACCTCATATGTCCATAAAGAAACTGATAATGATCTATTCAGAACTCACCCCCATTGATACAGATAGGTATCCCTTCTAGCACAAGCTTTTTGAGAAAGGAGCTGGCGGGGTCAAATACACAGCTGTCTATAGTAGATACATAGCTACCCCTGGTATCCTGCAGATCAGGGGGGCCTCAAGGAGGTGCAGGGGGTTGCACATCACACACTGCACGACCTGATTAATCCCGGTTATCGTGCTAGAGCTCCTCAAAATTCGCCCACTGGAGGATCATGGGCAGTTCGAATCGGGGTTGATGTTTCAACCTTGCAGTCTTCGTCCGTTCGAGACTCTGCGCGTTGGAGGTGGGTAATCGAAGCCCCGGCAAAGGAAACAAAAAGAAAAGGATCAGCGGGCTCACTCATAAATAACCTGCCCGATTTAAAAGAATGTCGTCACTGCTTTTTTTACCTACTCCTTCGTGGATTGTTCGTCCCTGAGAAATTGGTTGCGAATTTGTAAGAGTTCACGATGGGAGGTATTTTGAAGTCGATTCTGCTCTTGGCGTTCGCTGCGGCGGCGGCCACCAGGGCACACAGTCACCACGAAGATGACGATGCGCAGAGGCCCATGGCTCTCGATGCCTCTTGTCAACACCCCCCGTATCAAAGCCATATAGTTTCCAGATCACCGCTGGTCATATACTTGGCCAATTTCCTCACAGAGGCGGAGCAGGCGCATCTTCGAGAAATAACGTGAGTACCTACTTTAGACCTAACCTAGATACCTACCTAGGTGCCCAGAAAGTGTTGTTTTCCGATGATCTAGTTATTAACAAGTCTTACGCGACATCTAGTAAGGATACCTTCAGAAAGTCGGCCGTCGCCGACTCTTCGGGCGCGGAGGGTCTCCGGCAGACACGCACGTCTCAGTCGACGAACGTGCCGCGCGACGAGATCGTGCGCTGCATCGAGGAGCGGGCGCTGCTGTTCCAGGGCTTCGACATGCCGCGCGCGCATCTCGAGCCGGTGCAGCTGGTCAAGTACGCCAAGGGCGAGCACTACCACTTCCACACGGACTGGTTCACGAACGCGGCCCACGCGACGTCCGCCATGGGGGGCAACCGGCTGAGCTCCTTCTTCGCCTACGTGACGGCCGAGAACGTCACGGGCGGCGGCACGAACTTCCCCATGGTGCCGGCGCCGCAGAACAGGCGGTGGTGCGAGTTCGTCGACTGCGACGAGCCGTGGGAGAACGGGGTCACCTTCCGCCCGGTCGTCGGCAACGCCGTGTTCTGGCAGAACATGCTGGAGGATGGCACGGGTGATCAGAGAACGCTTCATGCCGGCTTGCCGGTGACCAGCGGATCCAAGCTGGGGATGAATATTTGGACTCGTCAGGGGCCCTTGAGCGAAGACATTCGCGGGCCGGATATTTAAAAAATCAGACTCTTCGAGATAGAGCTGGAGTGAGAGAAGGAGAGAATAGATGCTAATAAATATGTGTTCAATCTCTATGATTCTATCTCCGCCCGAGCTGCCTCTATACCATTTAACATAACCCTGTCATGTCTAACCAGAGCTCCCGACCTGCATCCAAAGTCAGATCGGAGATGCCGTTATCACCACATGGCGAATATTGGGCGAGCCATATCGCGTCGTTCTGTTGGTCAAATACGACTACGCCGAGCGTTAACGTTCTGTATAAGCATAATAGACTGAGATAGCAGACGCACTGTAAGCAGCTCGGATGAAGCTGTTCCCCAGCACCCACGTTGCGACCCCAGCGTCCGCCGGTTGGAGACCGAGAGCACAATAGTCATCGAAATCAACAATGAAGTCCGCATAACTAGCTCTAATAATCATGTTGCCGTAATTGAACCCGAAGTTTACGTACCCATCTAGCTCGCGGCTCTCGCAAGGGACGAAATAGACTCCTCTATCGTCGATGTAAGCATTCAACGCTTTGGCTACGGTAGCTACCAGGTCAGCATCAATATAAGTATATGTCGATCCGCTATCGATTAGCATCATCCGTTCAAAGTCGCTATTCGTCAATGTCTCTTCTTCCTGGCCGGGGGGTGTTATGCCCAAGGACGTCAGATTTACCCAGTAGCTGAAGACATTATTAGTACGCTCTCGAGGATAATAAAAGCCATGGTCGTCAATAAAGGGGGGAGGTGGTATTCGCACCCGACTTGGTCATACAGCTCTATCTGGGTAGATGGCTTGGGGTAAATCTCGACTGGCTCTAGATATCCACGGTACTTCCGACGATCGACGCCTCCGAATATTATATTGCCTGTTTTATATCGAGTCAGAACCTTTCTGGCTGGGAAAAAAGGGGGGAGTTTGTTAAAACGTGTACTCACTAGAGCTCCCACCGTCTTGATAGCCAACGCCCAGGCTGAAAATGGGCACTTCGATGTAGCCCTCGGAAACGAGCAGATCCAACAATGTTGGATAGCCCGTATTCCAGGCATGGCCGTATGATACGCCAAGTACGCCAGCCCACAGATAGTCGCTCCATGTATTTACGCCGACCCTTGAATTCGGGAGAGGCAAGCCTACATCCCCGGCGGGGTTTTTTTTTGTTACCTACTCAGCACATAGATACAACGTAATCGTTCGGTCCAGTTTGGGGGGGAGGGAGGGGCACCATACTGTCTTGTCCAATGTACACCGTCTCGCTGTACCAGACCCCTTCCATGTAGCCGGTGCCGAACTGGGCCACGAAGTAGGAGTTCAGGTACTGGGCGGTGGCAGATTTGCCCGTGTCGTAGTGCCCGTACGTCTCGCACGCGTTCTCGTCTGCCGCGCGGATGCAGTCGGGATTCACGAGCAGGGTGTAAGAGCCCGTGTCGAGGATGACCGAGACCCCCTGCCCCGGCGTTCCGATCTCAACTACCAACCGGCCGGTCAGCGTCACCGTCTAGTGTATATATATCAGGACTGGGGGCGACTGAGTCGCGGTAACGGACGCTCCAGCATGTATACGATCCCGGCCCCAAAGGCGTACAGGTCCTCCTCCCCCCACCGAGGCGTGATCCTGAATGTCCCGTTCGTGGCGGCGACGGTGGGAGATCGCGTAACGTTGACCATGCGGGGTTGGAGCGAAGCTTTTATATGGCGCGACGTTCGGAGTGTGCCCTGTCGTTCACCTATTCTACCCCTCGCGCCTGTGCCGTCGGGACCTAAGGGGCCCGGGAGGAACCCCGCTAGACAGAGGAGAGCGAACGTGGCGAGAGCGAGGAGCCTAAGAAGCATCGTGGCGTAGATTAGGGTTCGAGACCAAGTTTGCGTCTTGCTCGTGGGCGCACCAGACTCGCCTGCCAGCTGATGGCCATTGGAGGTAGGTCATAGATACTCGGTTCGAGGAGGGATCGGCTGCTCCCATGCTTCGCAAAAAGAGGTAGAAACTACCTGTCTAACGCGAGTCTGGTAATGCCGAGCCTTAGGAGCGGACGAACAGTGTATCTGCTGTGGTGGGTTGATGACGCTCGCTGCGACCGCCAGGGGTTGTCAGTAGCCGTATTTATCGTGACGCCCAGTGATTTGACGCCATAGCGGGATCTGCCCCCCTCAGCGCGCAGCCGACACTTTACCCGTGTTGTGTACTGTAGAGCCTGGAGACAGCTCCCAGCAAACAAGAGGATTCGGGTAAATCGTGAAGCCGCGCTGTCACCATATGGGAACCTGCGTGGTGTTTTCTAACGATCCGTGGCCGGAGGTTCCGATAGGGGAAATGATGGGCTTTCCCATAGTCCAGGGACACTTTCTCTTACCTAACCTATATAAGGTACTCGTAGCATGAGCGGCATATTGACGAAATAGAAGCCCCCCCCTGAGCGGCTGGCAGATGGCGTACGCAGTAACAATATAGCCGTAATATAATTCCCCACTCCCGGGGCGGCTCTACCGGGTAGAAAGGGGACGAGGACCCCTTACATTTGAGTTAATTGGTATATCTTAGATATAACATCTCGGGATTCTTGCACTTAGCTTTCCGATCATATCTCGATTTGTGATTCATCTCTTGCCGAGCACGACATGCTGGCTTCTACCTGAGATAACATCGAGGGACTAGGTGGAGGATATATCAATGTTATTAATATTTTTTTCAAGAACTTTACTTGAAACTTGTTCAAAGTCTTACTGAAAACTCGTTACTATTATGAAGGAGTGATGGGAAAAAGACTATCCATCAACATAACGATTTATTCATCTGCACATCGAGTGGTACTACTTTGCACGATAACAGTGAGACCTTGTCAAGGCCATAAGGCGACTTACACCTCTTCTTGTAAGTTGAAAGTTTTACACCATTCAAGAGCTGATGGTAATATATAACCGAATGTGATTAAGAGACTTCTGAAATTAAAATGTGGATTCCTAGGTTGATCTTATGAATGAGTCTGATTACATAGATCATCAACATTCATATATATATGGATTTTAGAGTATTGTCGTTAAGGACAACATATTACCTATGTTCTTAAATGTGAATCGATTCCTCCTTCGTGTTATTACAGCTTGAATTTATCAATAAATCCCAACCCCTCATACTCGACCTGTCAGAGTACATATCAATAACCTAAGCATTTAACTTTATTCATGATGCTTGGGGTATATATAAGCAGGTATATATATGTATATAAATCACAACGAGTCTGCCGATATGGAGTTATTCTAACCACGACCTTGAGCAGCTCCAGATAGTAAGCGGGGCCATAAGACATGTCCCCCCCTTGCTTTTGCCAAGAGGGACTCAGCAAGCTAGGTAAGCTCTCACTTATCAATAGTATAGTTCAGTCATACTCAGATGGCCCGATCTCTCGACTCCCTACCACCCGGCTCTTAAAGGGAATGCGATGTAAACCAGAAGTGGTATCCGGGGCCTAAGAAGCTGCAACATTCTCATGCAAGAACGTCACAAGACAGCCTAGTATGTACACTACCGGCCCACCCTGGGCGAAGCTCTGGATATGGTTAAGAAAGCTTGATCTCTTGGATAGCTGCAGGGGCTTGGGCTCGCTGAACGAATAAACCACTACGGCCAAGCCTGTCCGGCAGATGTCTTTTATCGCGTGCCCTCCATCCCGCATGCGACTCTACAATGGACTTGGCCAAGGACTTCCGCTTATCTTTTTTTTTCTTGTAACTTTTCTCTGGAGCTACCCCGCCTCCCGCTGATCGTAGCTTAGAGGGGTTGGGAGGGCCTCATATACTCATGACTGAGTGAGCCGGCGTTAGGCTTGCATGTATTGCTGTAAGCTGACCTCTTGGGGCTACTACCGTATAGGAAGTAGCTTGGTGATATCGCGAGGGGAACCCTCACGTCTATTATATTGATAAGTAGGTGCGTTGATGTAATAATCAACTGCTTGGTAGGCAGGGCTTGAGTTCCTTTACATAGGGGCCCTCGCTGTCCTTTTTTTTTTTCACTCCTCCCCCTCTTCCTTGATTATAGAAGTCTCCCCTATTCGTATTGTACCGTTGCGAGCGAGGAACTACCTCCAAGATACATCTGGCTGGTAATTTTGACAATTTGTTTGAATATACCTATATAGGTATATATATGTAAGGAGCATGCCAGCGGTGGTATTCTCCCCCCTCCATGCTCTGCTGGCCCTTAGCATTGCAAGTATAGGCTTAAGCCAATCTACTACCGAGACTGTATGGGCATCGTTTGCGTATGTTTTACATGGCGAGCGCACTCCAGTGTTGGGTGACTCGCCAGTCACTTTGACCCCATTAGGGGCACAGCAGCTCTATTCACAGGGAGCCCTTTTCCGCGCTCGCTACTTATCCAACACGACTCTTTCAGACGAAGACAACAAGATAACCACGAACTCCCCCATAGTCGGTCTCGGGAGGGACGCTATAGACAATAGCCAGCTCTCCATCTACAGCACTACAGATAATGTCGTAACCGGAAGCACTCTAGCTTTCTTGCAAGGCCTCTATCCACCTGTCACGGGGGGTAGCAATGCTTCGACACTAGCCAATGGGTCTACGATCGAATATCCTCTCAGCGGATACCAGTACCCCAACATCCAGACCTTGTCAGGGCTGGATCCCAATTCGATATGGTATGTCCTACCAGAGCTTACCCAGACGAGAAGAAGCGCACACCCTGATAGTATACCAGGATAGACGGGCACAGCGGCTGCGCGGCATACCTGTCCTCCGGCGACGAGTTCGCGGACGAGGCCTACTCGCAGCAGCTGTACAACGCGAGCCTGGACTTCTACCAGACGACGTGGGCCGCCGTGTTCCCCGACAGCGCCCTCCCCGCGTCCACGGTGAGCTTCGACCACGCCTACGAGCTGTACGAGTACGCGCTCTACCGGCACGGGCACGACGAGACGGTGCGCGACGCCCTGGACGCCGCGCGGCTCGCGCGGCTGCGCACCCTCGCCGACGACCGCGAGTTCGCGCTGAACAACGGCGGCGACCTCTCCGCCGCGGGGCGCGAGAGCGGCGACGCGATCCGCGCCGTGGCCGGGCGCACGCTCGCCGGGCGGGTCGTGGCCCAGCTCTCGAGCCAGATCGCATCGGCCGGCAGCAGCTCGGGCAAGCTGACCCTCGCGTTCGGCTCGCACGAGCCGTTCCTGGCCTTCTTCGCCCTGGCCGGGCTGGCCGACTCCAACAGCTCCGTGCTCTTCCGGCAGGTGCCCCAGCCGGGCGCGGCTAGTGAGTTGAAAAAAGATTTCCCAGAAGTCAGGTATTTATTTTATTTTATGTATTACTGACATCCTCATGTTTTGCAAAGTGGTCTTCGAGCTGCTCAGCACTACCAACGATACCTCCTCCTACCCGGACCACAACGACCTCTGGGTCCGGTTCCTGTACCGCAACGGCACGGACCCCGACGCGCCGCTGGAGGAGTACCCGTTGTTTGGCGGCGATGCGGGCGCGCGCTTGCGCTGGGCCGACTTCAGGGCGGGCATGGGCGCCTTCGCGATCAAGGACATCGCGGGGTGGTGCCGGACGTGCGACGCCGTCACGCTGTTCTGCATCGCGCTCGACTCCGACACCAACACCGATACGTCCTCGGACAGCGGGTCGAGCGCGCTGTTCGGGAGTAGCTCGTCAGTGTCCCCAGCCGTGGCAGGTATCATCGGGGCGGCGACGACGCTCGCTGTCGTTGGAGTGGCGGCCATGTTGGTGTTTGTGCTCGGGGGCGTGCGCCTGCGGCGCAGCCACGGGCTGGGCGGGCACCAGCACCAGCGCAGCAGCAGCCTGGGGGGGTTCAAGGGCGCCGAGAAGCTGGCATCCGACCACGACGTGTCGATTGTGAAGAGCGGCGCGCGGCACGCGAGGGTCGGCAGCTGGGAGCTCGGCGGACCGGGCCCGGTGCCTACCGGCGGCGGCGATCTGCCTCCGCAGGAGGATGCGGCTTTCTTTGGCGCCTCGGTCCACAAGAAAGCAGACGGCGGCGATGATGCGGACAGCATTATGGGACGCGCGCCCATCAAGCCGCTGGAGAGTATTTAACTGCGACATAACTGTGAAAATACCTATAGCCCTGTTGCCCAACCCACCCCCTTTTTACCCCTATTTATTTTCCAGTACTAGTTGCATTCTATACGATCATTGATACCCAGGATAGATACCCATTACGGAGGTTAGTTACTTTTTTTTGCATATGATCGCGGAGTAAGAGGTGTTTGCAGCATCTCAGAGAATCTTTTGATGAATATCAGGAATTTTGTTAGTTGATGATGTCCTGGTTTCCTTACGATCGTTCGGACTTTGGCTGGATCGGAATTCTGAACTATAATATGCAGAGTCGAGCTATTATTGAAATTTGCATTGAAAAACTGATGCGTTCTGTTGAAGGTGTGAAAGCAATCGCTGTCTCCTTGCCATCCGCACGCTGTGCGTATTTATCCCTATTTAGAACTAAGACGTACCGCTTATTAGTAACCATTCGCTGTGCCGTTGACGCCAGAAAGATGGAACACTTCTTATTGGACATATATATTCGTAAGCATCGGTACTGGTAAACGGCGTAGAGCAGTCCTTTTTTTTCGTGAAGACATCTTCTAGTACAAGAGAAGAAATATATATAGGGGGTATCATATCAATCAATCAAAACTCCATCTCCTCCACCTCCATACCGCAAATCGTACACGTCTTGACCGTCGCGCCGTCCTCATTCTCAATCATCCTGCCCCATTCGTGGGCGTGCTTGCCGCCGCTCGCCACCGTGTCGCCGAACTTGGCCTTCCCGCTTCCCGCCGTAGAGCCAAACTTGCCCTTCTGCCTCCGGTAGGCGTCGGTCCTCGTGCGCTTCTTGAGGTCGAGCAGCTTCTCCCTGAACTTGGCCTCCTTGCGCTTCTTCTTGTCGGCCTCGCGGCGCTCGTACTCGACGTCGAGCGCCTCGGACGACCCCCATTTCTTCTCGAAGGCGTAGTCTTCGACCTGGTACCGCAGGAAGAGCATCATGTCGTGCCAGTGCGACTTGTGCGGGTTCGGGCGCGAGAGGTGGGGAAGCAACTCCTCATCCCTGAGCTCGGCTATTAGAGGCACCATCGTGTTAGCCCCTCTCTTCCTCTCCTCTCGTATCGATTGTTCAGCTACTTACGGTCGGTGAGAAGATAGTCCTCTTTGCACTCCGTCTTGGTCAGGAGACTATACTTCTCGGGATACTTCTCCTTGCAGGCACCGCAGATGCTGCAGCCGAAGACCTCTTCCCATACGAAGTCGATCTCCAAGCTCTTGCACTCTCTGCACTTCTTCCTTTCCTTCTCGTCGACGAGGGCGCTCAACCCCGGCTCGAAGGGCCCTGCCTTCTGCCGCCTGAGCTTCTTCAGCAGCTGGAACCTCTCCCACTCTTGCGCCGTCATGCCCTTGGGCCGCTCGTCCGCGCCCCCGGCCGGCCCCGGCTGGTTCGTGCTCCCCGACGCGGCAGACCCGGACATGGCTTTATTCCAGGGGTCGTCCTCGGCGCTCAGGAAACCGCCCTTCGTGTCGGTCATCTTGCCGAAGTCGTAGTCTACGAACTTGGTAAACTTCCTCGCCGGCCGAATGGCTCCGTCTTTGTCTGCCTGCTGCTGCTGCTGCGAGCTATTGCCGGCCGTAGGGGTCGACGCGCCGTTAGCGCGGCCATCTCGGCTCGTGGACGGGGTGTCACGAACACGCACGGCACCGGAGATAGCATCGTGAGCGCGTTTGCGTGTGTTAGGGAGGCGGACTTCGTCGGTAGCGATGAAGCCGGAGGGTGTGCGGGAGGGCGAGGGGGCGCCGGCTTTGCGGGCGGCTGCTTCGCGTTGGTCGCGTATTGCTTTGGCTCGTAACCTATTCTCTTCCTATACAGATATGCTAGTTTAGCACTGGATTGGGTCCTGGACGATGTGCCAAAAAGAAAAAAAAAAGAAAACTGAAAAAGGAAGGGTTCAAAGGGCTTCGTCCGACTCACGATGCGCCGTGTCACTTCCGGGGTCAGAGGAGAGGCAGCAGTGGATTTGGAGGGGCCGCCGGTAGCTCGGGGCGGCGTTGAAGAGCGCACCATGACGATTGACGATGAAGTCGACAGGCGAATGAATATTCGCCTATGCTATACTCAAGACAAGAAATCAAACAACACAAAGTGAAACGGGAGCGTTGAACTGTGTGGGTGTGAAACGAATGAAGTTGAACAAAGATGGGAAGTGTCTAAGTGTTAAGTGTAAGAGGCTAAGATTTAGGTAGTGACTTATAAGAATTGGATGCTGGAGTCATGTCATCCGGTGACGTCGGGCAACGGGGTTTCAAGGGATGCTCCGCTAAAAGAGAATGGGTTCCACAGGTCTCTAGGTACCTACATAGTCTTACGCTGCAGCGTCTACCGCCACATACCTACCTATGTATCTACCTAGCTAGTAAATACCTTAGTACCTACATACTACATATGTAGGTAGGGAACCTAGGTAATATGGATACCTGACATAAAGCATTCGCTAGAGTCAAATCGCATATCATTAAGTGATTTATATAAGTGATTTACCAAGTACCAGTACATATTATATGGGCTTAGGTCTACCTACTTGGTAGGTAGTATGTACTTTCCCCATGTCTGGTATAGCTATAGTACATGTAAATACCATCTTATCGCAAAACTCGGTGTTTCTCGCTGACTGGAATGCATCAACCTACCTGACCTTAGCTCTGGTCTATATCATCAGAATCACAAAGGACTGCAAACGGTGAAAAGCCTAGAATAGATAATGTCTTAACCTTAGGTAGGTAGGCAGTGGTTATATTGCTGACCGTATTATATCATTACTCTGCGCAGGGCCAGGACGGGTCCAATAACGTCCCAGTCCCTACATCCATCTTGATGTCCCTGCCCATACTGCTGGGTGATTACACAGCTCCATAGTTGCTCATATGTACATTGCAATTATTCGTCCTTGACACCACCCCGACCAGCACGCTCGGCCGCCTCGACAGCCTTCTTGTCGCTCTGCGCAGGGCCGCTCTGCAAACCGCTCATGAGGCCAGCAGCCTGCTTGAAGGGCCGCTTAAGGTCGCCGCTCGCAGGCTTGCCGAACAGGTGGATCTTGACTAGGTTGCCCTCAAAGGCGCCCTTGAGAGGGATGATGGACTGGATCAGGAGAGGGTTGGTGTACTTCATGTACAGGTGCATGACACCCATCATGCCAATGCCCATCAGCTGCGATCGGAACAAGGTCTTGACCTGCTGCGAGTCGTATGCGTGCACCGTCGTCGTCACCAGCTTGCCTTCTTCCGAGGATCCCATAGGCGCCGGCTCGACATACTTCAGCGTCGTCATGTCTACAAGAGAAGCCGAGAGTTAGTTGGTATTCGGGATGACCGCTGCGCTGCGCCTCGCCCACACTGGGAACACTAGAGTACTGGAGGAGAGGCTGGGGCTTGCTTACCCTTCTTCTTGTTGATTTGCATCTGGACATAGAGGTATATGCCGGCAATGATCAGGTTGCTGATGATGTACATGGCCCGCACGCCGTTGAGGACATTGGGGTCGTCAAAGGGAATCCTCTTTGACACCTGGGTCATGCCCAGGATGATGACGAGGTTTGTACTGTGGTGCGCAGTACCTTGTTAGCACGATGGGCGAGGCGGGTTACAATGGCACGCGGGCCACGATGGTAATGACACCACATACATCTGAGGGCTGAGGCCGGCCATGTTTGCGACAGTTGTGCTGCTCGGTTGGCAAGGTGCGTGGTAGGGCGGATGGACGGTGATAGATACTCCAAGTAGGATCGCGGTCAAGATGCCTTTGTCTTCAGCCTGCACAGCACGGAGAGATGGCCCTTATAAAGCGACGTTGGTTGGGGTGGAAAACAAAGAACTTGGAAGTCGATGGAGGAAGATGGAGAAAGATGGAAAAAAATAACCCTGGAGAAATAGTGTAGGTAATACTAAGTACTTACCACTGTTAGCTGAGGTGTCTTGTGCCGTCTTGCTTCTCATTGGTCCAATTTTCCATGTACAGCGCTGAAGAGCAGCTAGGACCCCTAAAGGACCAAGGTTTCTCCGGGTCTTGTTGGGCACTAACCAAACAAAGCTTAGGCCTCCGCAGGTACTTGTAGTTCTGGACACGTTCCATTCCAGTAAACTCTAATACAACTGGAGTATGTATGTACAATGTTCCAATGTCTGCACCGGGCTTCTGTCGGGTCCTCCGAACTCTCCGGCCAGCCGGGCTCGGTGAGTTCCAGTAAGTACTTACTTACTTACCTAAGACCAATCTACTAAGGTTAACCTTTAACTTACATCAAATAGTACAATTCAAAACTCTTCCCCCTTGATCCATACCAAGTACTACCTAAGTAGGTACTCTTAGGCTATCTCATCATGAAAGCCCCCATTATAGCAACGTTTATATTTCTACCTTCTGTTACTATTCACAATTTATTAAGGTTAAATACTTTTCAAAGGAAAGGGAACATGTCCCAACTTTTGTTGGCCTATTCGTTCAACGAGAAACAAATAAATATTCTCAAGAAGGGAGTGCTTCTTTCATATCCCTCCCTCCCTCTCTCTTTCTGTCATTTCACTCAGGAGAGTTCTTTAATTGATGATACATAATGAAGACGTTTGACCTGTATGAGAGGCAAGGGAGGAAAAACATCAGGCAGTGATAACATTCTATCTGCATTGCTTGCTCTTGATGCCACTACGATACGTTGTCTGGCAGAGCAATCAAATGCCATTCCCCAGCATATCTTTGTATGGCTACTTTCACCAGTGAAATTCACATAAAGCTGAATGCTCACCTAGGCAGCATGTCTTGGTCACCATGCTCCCCCCCCCTGGGGACATTGAAGCAGACATTAAGTATTAAGATATGGAGTTCTTCTGTGTTCGGTCTAAAAACTACTACTACTTCAGAAAGAAGGTGAAGTCTGAGTATAAATCCAGACCAGACTCAAAATCTAAGGGTCGAATTCGGCAAGGGAACCATAATATCAACCAGATAATCACCATGGCTAGCTCTCCCAACGATAATAGTCATGCCTATCCAGCTTGGGGTGGTGCCGGTCCACCTGACGATACACCGAATTTCCTCCCAGCAATACAGCGGAGCTTGCCCTTTTCCAGTCGAAAGCCCTCGGCGGCCTATTCGAACTATCCCGTCCATAATTATGAGGGACAGAACTGGAACAGCGACGAGGCTCCAGACACGAGATCGCCATCCTTCGATGCCGCAGGCACTACTGAGGAACCGCACTCGCGAAAGAAGCCAAAGAAGCCGTCTGGGAAGAAGGGGGGCACGAAGTCGCAGCGCAGATCTTCAGAGACGCCTGCCGCCTCACCCGCGACACCGCCATTGGTAGCGCATGAGGTCTATGTGTATCCTTGGTCGGTATCACACATCAGTTTCCCCATAGTCGACTATAGCAAGGGGCGTCGTGCTCACCACTCCTCGCTGTGGCCCGCTTGTTACATGGCCATCGCCCCCAACTGTGCGACTTGCCAGGACGTTGAAGCGGTGCTGGCACCGGACACCTCCAACCTGGTTGTCATCGCTAGGACTTCGCCAAGGGGAGAGGGCAGGCCGCTACGGTCATTTCGGGATATCATAGAACTTCGCAGTCAAGCATTTCAGCTGGAAATCTGGGACGAGGAAGAGGAAGCCAGCGCTCCTTCGAAGAGAGCCACGAAGTGAAGTGAAGCGGATCCGGCGCAAAAGCCGGGAGAAAATCATGGGAGGATTACATAATTTCGTGAGCACTACTTCACAGACGATTATTTGGGCTGAATATTGATAATGATGATGTTGATGATGAGATATGATTACAGGGAATCCCCGGGGAACTGTTTTCACTACCTCTTTCTGAAGAGCACAGTATATTTAGTCCTTGAGATCAGCCATCACGAATGAGAGGCAATATGATTTAATCGATAGACTAGGTACCCAGGTAGCTAAGGAGATATTTACAATATTGACCGAACTCTTCGGTCCGCTTCCTCTAAGTGCTTTCTTACCATCGCTCTTCCTTTCTGATGTGGGATTCAGTGTTGTGTAGTGGCAGATCCGTATTTCAGAAGCGAGGCGAGCGTGCCGTTCTCACAACACGCCTTCTCGTACACGCTGGGCCAGATATTGGCGTTCTCATTGTCGTCAAAACCCTTACTCCATTTCCTTTCGTCCTGGGCCACGTGCGCCAACGGCTTGGTCGTGCCGACGAGGTTCTTAGCCACGTTGACCACGTTGTACGCGTCGTAGCAAGAGGTCCCGCCGCAATTGCGCCCCTTCCACTCCTCCCACGACCGGTCGTAGTCGAGCTCCGTCGCGTTCGCGCCCGCGCCGGCGAGCTCCTTCCGCCGCAGCGCCATCAGCACGCCCTCCTGCGTGTCCATGAGCAGCGCGGCCCAGACCCTGACGATCTCGGCCGCGCCCTGCACCCACACGAGCAGGTCCTCGCGGCGGTTCAGGCTGCGGCGCAGGTCGCGCGTGAAGCGGCGGAAGAACCACTCGATGCCGGTGCGCAGGCCGTCGTACTGCGCGCGCGCGCGCTCCATGCGGTCCACCAGCCGGCCCATGGCCGCGGCGTGCCGCGGCGTCCACAGGTACGCGCGGGCCGGCGACGCCTCGAGCAGTAGCGGGACCAGCTTGTCCTCGCCCGCGCGCGCCGCGTGGATCACCGCGCGCCCGATCACCTCCAGCCCGATCTCGCCCGGCTTCCAGAGCTTGCGGTTCGCCGCCACCAGCTCCTCGGCCAGCCGCCGCGCCGACAGCGTCAGCGCCGCGTACGTCGTGTTGTCGAAGTGCGCCACCGTGTAGTTGGACTCGTACGCGGGCGGTCTCGCGAACCGCGCTGCCGCCGCCGTGGTCTTCTTCCCCCTCCCAGCGCTGGTCTCGTTCGCGCCCGACCCCAGCCGGTCCTCCACGTACACGCGCCACAGGCTGCCCGTGCCCAGCATCTCGCGCACCTGCCGCGCCCGCGCCGCCAGGAACACGTCGTACTCGCGGCGGGCCAGGTCGAGGGCGGCGGCGCGGCGGGCCACGAGGCCGCGCAGGAGCGCGCGCCGGCCCACCGCCTGCGCGTACTCCGTGTCCGACCCGGAGCCGTTGAGCGGCCGCGGCACCCCCGCCATCAGCTGGTCGATGGCGGCGCCGGCCGCGTCGACGTCGTCGAACCAGCCGTCGTACCGCGCGCTCGTCAGCACGTCGCGGTACGCGCCCCAGAACGGCGCCATCTCCGCCGTGAAGTTCAGCCGGTACGGCCCGTCGAGCGGGTCCTTGGCCTTGGACGCTAGCTCGGTGCCGGGGAACGCGCGGCTTGTGTTGGACGAGGAGGAGTAGGGGGGCCCTGTGGCGCGCGGCAGCGGCCAGTTGAACGCCCAGTTGAACAGCCAGCAGCACACCAGCGTGACCAGGACCTTGCTGAGCGGGGTCAGCTCGTAGTCGTATTCCCGGTACGCCGGCGTCCGGCCGCGGTACAGCGGGTCCAGGTCCGCCTCCTTGACGCTCTTGGCCTGGAACCTGTGGCGCGTGGGCGTCGTGTAGACCGCGGGGGATCGCAGGCCTCCATAGTCCACGTCTGGGTCGTAGTCGGACGATGTGTCCGAGTCGTAATTCATGCCTCCTTTTTTTTTTAATGTACTCGGTCCTCGCCCCTTGCTACTCTTGTCGGAATTTATCTATATCTTGGTAATGGGGTTTACTATAGCGGAAATGTGAGGTCCCCGCAAAAAGTCATTTCATAAGAATGACAAGCTGACATTTCCATACCCATCCTGGCTGCCGGAGGGAACCCCTATTCTTGAGGACTGTCATCATCTTTGATCACTGTGATTGCTCCCCTAATCGTTTGCAGCATCGACAAGTACTATGCTCTTTGTGCTATCTGACTTCTTTAACTTCGGCCAGGAAATTACAATAGGAGTGATTTTGAATGCAGTAGGTAGGTAGATTAAGGTGACAAAGACTATAGAAACCTATCGCTTTGTTGGATCGGAACATAGTCGTCCTACATTGGACTAGAGGATATCTAGTTCAAATAAACGGAAGCTAATTAATAGTTGTATTAGACTGGAGGCTACTTGATACTATCTTCCACGATAGCTCGAGATACCGCGTAGACTAACTTGGACGCATCATAACCTCTTGAGTATTATATGACCTGGAGTCCAAATTTATGCGAGTTTTATTGATACAGGTTGAATAAACTACTTAGAGACGTGGGTGTCCAGACGTAAAATTCTAGCTATTCGAGGAAAATCAAGCCTAACAAAAAGGGGCTTCTACACAGCGTGACTACCTAGGTACCAGACACAATGAGTATCTCGCATTTCCCCCTTTACGATTTAATACGGTTTAAATCCCAAACAAATGCACAAGTATCACGGAATGATATTATCGTAGAATCATATCTAAATTTGATATATTTGATATTCTCAAAATAGACGAGACCGTCATTCTGACGCCGTACCCTCTAAATACCTAAATTGGATAAAAAACATTCCGCTCATATCTTGAAGGCATAAACATATCCGGGCCCGCACCTATATCTTCGCTCCAATTCCCAGCTTTAGTCAAACACATCCGTAGCGTACCTAGCATTCCGCTGCTCCTCCCACCACTTCGCCGCCGCCTCCTCGGAAATATCCTCGCCCTTCGCCTTCCTCTCCTCGATCAGCATCTTCAAGGCCTCGGTCTTGACGCCTTCGCCGACATTACGCGAGCCGCACACGTAGAGTCGCGCGTCGTTAGCCCAATACTGGAGCACCTCGTCCTTGTGTGCGCGCATCAGGTCCTGGACGTACTTCAGGCCGCCGGACTGGTCCGTCGCGCGACTGAAGGCGCGGCGCACGGTGACGGCACCGCTCTTCTCCCACTCGGCCAGCTCCGACGCGTACAGGTTGTCGCGCTCCGGGTGGCGGCATCCGAAGAACAGGATCGCCGGCGCGATCTTGCGGCCCGCACTCAGGAGCTCCGCGCGCTCCTGGATGAACCCTCGGAAGGGCGCGAGGCCCGTGCCCGCGGCCACGCAAATAATCGGCGTGCGCTCGACATCCTGCGGTAGGTGGAAGGCTGCATGCGATGGGCGCACCGCCATGTGTAGAGTATCGCCCGGCGCGAGAGAGTTCAGATACGAGGAGGCTACACCGACATACTTGCCATGGCCGGACTTAGACGGTGCTTCGAGGAGAGCGAAGGTCAATGTTATGTGGGACGGATTCCAGAGCGGAGAGGAAGAGATGGAACTGTGATTATGTTAGTCTACCTGCCCACTCTTTGGGAACAAAGCATGTTAGCTTACTATTGTCGCACGCGCATAGGAGGCAGCATGGCGAGGAAGGTTCCCAGGGGTAAATCGATCGAGCCGTATTGCTCAAGGAGATCTAGCACCGAGATGCGTTTGTTCGAGATTTCGCTGTAGTCTTCGTCTGCGAGCTTCTTCAAAGCTTCGCGTTCATTTTCGCTCTTGGCAACTTCAGAGAGCGTAAGGACGTTCTGTAAGACGGTTAGCTTGCTTTCTTGCTAGAGGTGTTGTGATTTGGTGTAAAGCTTACCCTCTTTGTTGCTGGTTGCGATAACTCGACATAAGCACCGAAGATGCTCTGTGCTGGTATCGAGGTATTCGTAGGCATTGCCGTGTTAACGTCCCCTGAAATCGTGATGTGGGCATCCCACGCGAGGTGGAACTTTCGCATAGCACGTTGGACGATTTCCTTAGGGTTGACTGGCAAAACGGCAAGGTAGTCACCAGCTCGGTATGTCTGCCCACTTGGGAGAGCAATCTCGATGTGCTTCTTTACCGGCTCTCCTTCTGCTGTCAACGTCTCGGTCTTAATGACCAGCCCCTCCGATACATCCTGTCGGAGTGTTGATACACGGGGACTCGTCACCGAGACATCAAGCCCTGAAGATTGTGAAGGCGTGGTTGCGGCAGTAGTGCCATACTGTTTCTGGAGGGCTGGCCATAGCACAGAGTCTTCCCACGTTTCGAAGTCAGTGAAGGTATCACCAGACCCGGTATCCGAAAGCCCAATGTCCGCAACGCGATTACCACCAGCTTCCCCAATCTTGCTATCCATCAACTTGGGAATTCGGTGGAATGTTTGGGCCCAGTCGTGGTGCCCGACACCGAACACGGCGAAATCTACGCCTTCAAACGCCTTGTCGTCCTTCACATTCTCAACCCAAGAAACGAAATGGGCAGCGTTGTCAGGGGCCTGGCCCTCGTAGGATGCGGTTATTATAACGACAGGCTGATTCTTCGGAAGCGCGCCATTGGCTGCATCCATAGAGTCAAGTGTCTCAACTTTGAACCCATGGTAAGGTGCATCGGTCGCGAGTCTTTGGGCAAGGGATTCACATGTACCGCTGTTGCTTCCGTACAAGATGGTGATAGATCGCTCGTTGCCTCCGGCGGTGGCGCTGACCTCAGCTCCCTCCCGCTTCAGGGATTCTTGGGATACCTTGCCAGCTAGGCGACGCTCAAGATCCTTTACCGTCATTCCATCGCGAAGGATAGCCCGTGCATAGAAACGATCTGGCTTGATTGTCAAGGTCTGCTTAATCGCAAGGCGATAGCTTGGGTCGTCCAGAATGAAATTGAAATTTTGTAGAAGCATGATCAGGACCAAGGTCATTTCCTGGACGGCAAAAGGCCGACCAATACAGGCGCGGACTCCGTTCCCGAAAGGCTTCCAAGCATTCTTAGGCAATTTGTTGAAATTTTCGTCTAGCATGCGTTCCGGCTTGAACTGATCGGCATCTTCACCGAACACTGTCGGATCCAGGTGAGCCTTGGCGACCATGAGCGCTATGACGTCCTCCTTATATACTTGGTATTTCCCAGCTAGTAGAGTATCCTCGCGGGGCGTGAGAGAAATAATTGTTATTGGCGAATCTAGCCTCAAGGTCTCACGTATTATCTAATGACAAAGCCATTATATTAGCGATGAGTTGCTCTCGGTTAAGCCACATGAAGGATTTTTTGACAGGATTTATAGGACTTACAGCTGAAATATACGGAACTTTCGAAAGATGTTCGACCGTGATTGGACCTTTTCCGACGACCTCGTCCACCTCTTGCTGGGCTTTTCGATAGGCTTCGGGATTCTTGATGAGCTCGTACAAAGCAAATGATAGGGTACCAGAGGTCGTCTCGTGGCCCGCGATGAGGAAAGTAATGAGGTTATCAAGGATGCTGTCGTCAGTCATGTGCTGTCCAGTCTTGGGATCGACACCATTGAGCATGGCATTCAAAAGGTCCTTGCGGTCACTAGGGTTATTTTTCCGTGCCTGGAGGACTTCGTCGGCCGTCTTTCGAAGGACTTCTATGTCCTGAAAATACTTGGCATCTTCGTTTCGATAGAACCAAGCTGGCAGTTGTCTGCTAGGACGCCTGCCGGATTCTGACAGGAAATCACCCATAGCTTCGATGAAGGGGTGCATCCCTGTGGTGTAATAACTATTGAAGCGGTATCCCATCGAGCAGAGAGCGAGCGTATCGAGGGCTAGACGGGTGAAATCCTCCGAAACGGCGATAGGAGTGGTTGGACCATGGCGGGCAAACTTCAAGGCTAGTTGTGTCGCAATGTCATGCATATCATCGAACATACCACGAATCGACAGAGGGCCGAACCTATAGGATGTTAACATAAGGTCTTCAGTACAGAAAATCTACTCTGCCGGGTGTGTCTCCCGGCGAAGGGAGGAACGGAACTGAAGTTGGGCACATACTAAGGATTCATTAGTACTGCGTATAATGAGAGAGAATGATGGAGGAATGTCTCCCAGGAGAGCATGCCTCCCCTCCCTAAGAACTGGGGTTTCACTCACCGCTGGCATCAAGATTCGATGGGCGATGCCCCAATTGGGCTCGCCAGGTTTGGCCTATATAGATGTTTAGTTTCAAACTAGCATGGTGATGGTGATAACTCGAGAGAGGCATACTGTGAAGAGTCCATCGTGGACACCATTTCGAACTTCCTATATCCCCATGCTATTAGCACCTTTTCGACCACGTAGGCGTATTCGGCTTTCTGAACTCACCTCAAGGGCACCTCGCGGGATCTTCACGAATCGCTTTTCGTTGCAGACCTCGTCTATGAGACGGTGGCTTGACAAGAAGACAGTGTTTCTCTGGGGGAGTCTTAGACGGAAAATCTCGCCTGTCAAAGACGATATTAGCAAGAGTTACCTGGCATAGTGCGAGTGCGTGCCAGTCAAACAAACAAGCCTTACCATATTTATCGGCCAAAGTGCTGAATGAACGCAGTGGAATTTCTCTTTCAACGTCGGTCACGTTTCCAAGGAAGGGTAGTCCTGGGGGTTCGGGAATGGGAACGGGGGTGTCCGAGACGGTCTCATCAGGACGACTGGGCCTCTTGAACCACTCGGCAGGCATGGTTGAACTGAAAATGGATTATTTCCCACACTGGTGATAAGACGGGACTGTTGAAAGAGAAAGAGGTCTAGCCAGGAGGTAGCTAGGAAGTTTCTTTTATATATAGGTAGGTAGTATATTTCTATGTCTAAGAGAAAGAGAGAGAGAGTGTGTGTGTCCACTGTGTGTATGTGCGTCACATTGGCATCTCTCAAGAGTGATACAATACAGGCTGTGCTCGCTCTTTTGGGCCCGGGGCCGAATGCGAGCGGAAAGACGATCCAGTTGCAGAGCCCGACGGAGGAACGAAGGGGGGAAACGTACGACCCAGCTAACGGGCACTCACCGGTGTTCCACGTTGGAAACATACTGAGATCCACACCTCATGGTCTTCAACCGCGGCGATTTCGAAAATTGCTTCTTCGCACTCATGCTAGAGGCTGATGAACCGAGGCTCTCTCACTGGTCCACAGTGGGAGCGTGTCGGAGGGTCCGCGCTCGCAGATCAGGTTGCCGGGATTGGGTTATCTGGATGGCCTTTGCATGATGCTACGTATTTCCGATCCTTGTGCATGGTAGCGTGGAGTCGAGTTTTTTCTTGGTTGAAACCGAGATGGCTTAGGTGGTTTGAGCCCGGGGCTATGATTTTGCCCGATTCTTTTGCAGCGACCGACCGACGGCAGCGATGGGAACGGGAGAGCGGGATAAGACTAGCTATAAAAAGATCTAGTCTAGTAACCATCTCGAGAACCGAGGCCCACGGATCCATAGGGCTAACCCGTGAAGTTGTTGTAAGTACATAGGTAAGTAGGTAAGTAGGTTGAAGTACTTAGGTAAATTATTAGGCTTAGTTCCGTACTATCCGCTTTGTTGCCTCGCGCTAGGTAAGTAAGTACTTACTTGTCAAACGTCAACGCTAACGTCAACCTGTTGATTATAAATGTCAACTTGTGCTCTTATAACATTATTGTCGTCATGGGATGACTATAGATACTACTTATCCTATTCGTCGTGGAGGTGGATGGTGTATGTACACTACACCACCTACATAGGTAAGTAGAATTGCAGAACTATTAAGGTAGGTTGAAGTATGTTTGGTAAAAAGGAAAAGAAAAAGGAAAACAACTCTATCGTATTAATCCATTAATACCTACTAGTGTAGGTACTTAACATTAAAGCACTTAAAATCCCGCTTAATTGTGGACTTGCGGCACTTGTCCCACTACGTAGGTGGCTTAGGTACATATTGATTTAACTTTAGGTAAGTTAGTTTAGTTAACCTTAACCTAGGTATGTCTAGTACTATCGAGATACCCAATAGGTAGCTGAGCTTAAGAGATTACCATTGATATACCTAGTTGACCTTAACCAATCTTATCGCTCTCAAGTATTATGTTAGTTGATTAACATCGATTTGATGCTTCTTGTAGGTAGCATCAATACTTCAATTGATATCAATTGTATACTAAGGTACTATAATCGTGTTATTAATTCCAGTCGGCAAGTGAATTATGTTACATGTAAGATGAATTAAAAAGTTCAACAAGTTACAGTACGTACAGTACCAAATCTATCAAGTCTGGTAGGTACAACTCCACCTCCAGCTAGGTATAGATAGTGCATATACCTACCTCAACTACCTCAATACATCGCGCTATTAATAGCTATATTGATACAAAAGTTTCAATAGGATTGCCTGTCTTTTCGAAAGGAGCCACCGAGCAAAAACGTATATTTTTTATAGCAACATTGATGTCTGGTACGCTTTAAAGTCACCCTGGGCTCTGGAACTTTTAGCTAGAGTTCCATCAAATAGGTCCACTATCACTTGTCAAAGTCAAACTACAACAACACCAGCCATTAATCAATCAGACATCAGTACCACACTTACACCAACTTAGGTTAATGATGGCTCAGCACATGGCGTACGTACATTAATGCGTAGACGATCTTAGAACATGACGACGTCTAGTTACATGCATAACCGCTTCCAAATCAACAGTACCAGAGTATCCGATATACCTACTATATTGTTGGCTATAGACAACAACACGGACAGACTTGCACCGATAGTTTTCGGCTCATCCCCACAGTCGATTGAGTGTGATGTAGGTAAAGGGTGACAGGAAGCTTTGATAATATCTGTTGTACATTTTTTTATACTTAAGACCACGGAACATACCAAGCCGAGGGAGCCATCGCGGTGGATCGCGGCATATTCTCCTCTGCAAGGGAGTCTGCTCTGAGAGCCGGACGGTCGGTTTTACCGGCTGTAGTCTGCTTGGCTTGTTAGTAGATGATGCTACGCTATGCTATGTTATGTGATCTTGAATTCAAAACAGGACGGACCAGTCTGAATATGACGGGGATTAACTTATACCGCCGTCAACCGACACAGTAAGTCCGGAGATCCTTTTGGATTCTTTGCTACAATAGAAGAGAATCGCTGTGACGTGGTTAGCGAAAAAGAGCGTCACGGCCAGGAGGCTGATGTTCAACTGTGTACCATGTCTCACATCCCACGTCATTCTCTCTTGCTTTAGGAGGCTTTCGTTGATTCTTGCCTGCCTCATTTCTTCCGTCATCCCACGTCCTCTGACCATCGGCGTGAAGACCATACCCGGCGCAACGCAGTTGACCCGGATGTTCTTGGGTCCGTGTTGGGCAGCCATCGCCCGTGTCATCTGGATGATCGCGCCCTTCGTCGTCGGGTACAGCGGTGACGGGTTTCCGCCGAGAAGGCCACTGGTCGAAAATATATTCACGATCGCACCACATCCTTTCTTGCGCATCTCTGGTACCGTGTGGCGCACCATCGACATCATACTTGTGACGTTGATACGAAAGTCACGCTCCCGAGCGATCAAGTCGACCTGCGTTGCGTACCCCATAGCGCCACCAACGCCGACTTGGGCGCACATTAGCTACTGAGGGGGGCCCGGTCACTAAAGCGTATACTCATAGTGAGAAAACTCACCGACATTCACCAGTATGCACGGTTCCGAACAGTTCGACCGTTTTAGAGACAGCATTCTTGCAGGAACCATCGACCGTAACGTCCGCTTCGATGACCTCGGAGATGCCTCCCTCTTTATCAATCATTCGCTTCGTCTCCTGTGCCCATTCCTTGTTCAGGCCGACGAGAGCGACCTTAGCCCCATGTCTAGCTAGCATGATCGCAGTGTCGCGGCCATTCCCAATACCTCCTTGTCACGAACCGT
Source organism: Biscogniauxia sp. FL1348 (assembly GCA_022544895.1). NCBI lineage: Eukaryota > Fungi > Ascomycota > Sordariomycetes > Xylariales > Xylariaceae > Biscogniauxia > Biscogniauxia sp. FL1348. The sequence goes on from JAJNNV010000021.1 coordinate 106,575, forward strand.
GAGCCACGGGTATTTGATCTAGGTATAGAATACGATGTGCTCACCTGCCATACGTGACCCAGAACTTGACACGATAGCCACCTCCCCGGAGAAGTCAAATACTTTCGGAGGTGCCATTCTTTTCTTGGTAGCTTTGTATGACCACCTATGGAGCGCTAATATTGGAAGACGTTGTCTGCTAGCTTCAGTTCCTGGCCTAGATGATGAATAAAGAGAAAGGAAATCTATCCACGTCAATAAGTAAGGAACCACAGGGAGACACAGTCGAAGAAGTAGTTTGGAGGTTACATAAATACTTGAATTCCCCGCAACTGAGAAGCTACACCCCTCCGCAATGCGGAGGGTATTCCCGTAGAAGGTCCCTGATAGTCGGGTCTCTATTTCGGCAAACGGGTTCTCAAAGGCTATGTGTAGAGATAATGTCGTCGTCTGTGGCTTATAGTGTCCAATACTTGGGTGAAATATAGTATCACCGTCCTAAAGCCATGAAGCATCATGTGGAAATCGAGAACCATGGGCCATGTATGATGGCACCTTTGACAAAAGTATGACTATTATAGGAGAACCTTACTCCCATGGCTCTAGAAACGTCTGTTATCCAGACTTGGAAAGAAAGAAAGGGAGTATAAAGCCACCCTAATGGGCATGAACTAGGTACCTAGATATACTACCAATACACTTGAATGTTTGACACATGCAATTCCTAGAGCCACCCATTCAACCAGCTATTGGGACAGTCAGAAGTTGAACTACTCAATGATGCATTTTATACTCTGCTTTCCCCACCAAATCATGTACATATATAGATATTAGGACACTAGCATTATATCACAAGTAAAAAAAGGGGGGGGTTAGTATAACACGGCACGAACCCAACACAGGCATATCTGGCGTCTGGCTTCCCGTATCTCTCCTTCCCGACAGCCACCCATCCCAGAACCTTTGCACCAGCGCAAGCCACATACTTCCGCTTCCAAGCCCCATAATCTAAGTCCGGGTCCGAAGCATCGTGGCGATTCTTCCGATGCTTCCACACGGGGGTCCTACGAAAGAGCGTGCGAGCACAGGGACGCTGTGCGCAAGCGGCCTACCCAGTTAACTACATACCTGCTCATCGACAGACGGTTCAGACAGACAGACTTACACCACGGAAGTAGTCGAGCCCGACGACCAGGTACCCCGTGTCGGCGAACCTGTCCATGACGAGAAACCCCGTGGGGGAAGAAGTCCCAGACGTCCGGGAAGTAGGTACAGCACGATGTTGCCCATTGGCGTAGCGGCCCACAGCGGGCTCGGGCTCGCACAGGTTCCTAAGTCTCGGCGCCGGCGACGCTGGCGGAGAGTCCCCCCGAGACCGCACGCGTCTTCGGTTGTAGCCATGGTGGTGGTTGGGTATTACCCACTTCGGCGTGTAGGTAGGTATGTATCTGTTATCTGCCTAGTACCCCAAAATCTACAATACCCTTGGGGAGTCGTGGCTTTGGTCTTAACTTAACCCTAACCTAGACGGCTACTCGCGATCGTACAGGTCAGAGAGAGATATGGGCCCGTAGGTAGGTCGCGGGTTGGATACAGAGTTATGCGGCCTAGGACTCTAATCTACACTACGAATGCGCTATCTTGTCCATCTGTGCCGTCTGATGGCAACCTAACCCTTGCCCCTCGTCTTCCCCATCCCGTCGCTGTCTATCTCGGCAGGTGGGTATGGAGAATGCGGGGGTCAGTAGGTAAGTATGATTAGGCTCCAGAAAGTGGAAAAGCTTGTCCTATTTTTGCGTGGTGTTGGGGATCATGTAGGTATGTAGGACCCATTGTGGGGGAGGGGAGGTTATACATTACTACTACCTAGGTGGGTATGTAACGGGTCATGTACCCAGCCTAGACAAGGTTCGTCCAAGACTGTTTGCTGTGCAGTTCGAGACCTAGGTACCTAGGTATGGTGTGGATGAGATCGAGGGCAGGGAACGGACCCCTGCTATGGGGCCAATCTGACATCAACGGGCTCAACCCCCTAGAGGAAGATAGAGGTAATATGGTATTCCTTGTTGTTAGGATCCGGGTTGTTAATGCCGACTGCGGCAAGTCACTCTGAATATCCTTCGATGGAGTAATCCCATATGAGGAGAGAGGGTTCGATGTTGCTTCAGCTACCCGAGTTTTTGGGCCGTGGTAACAATATCCCTTACAAGAAAGGTGTCGCGTATGCATACCTTGCCATATAAGGGCTAATTGCCAGCAGGCAATTAGCGGTCGCTTTTGCCTCAACAAAAGGGAACACCCGTATCGTACCCAATGATCGAGGTATCTGAGTCTGGAACTCAAAATGGGGCCATCGGGCCCAGAGTACGCGGAAGCTGGAAGTTATACACGAAGCTCGTAGTCTGTGTCTCGGGAACGTGAAAGAGGAAAAGCAGAGAAAAGAAAGAAGAAAGGGGAGGAGAGGGGGCCCAAATCTGCTGGCAATCCTGAAATGTCTAGGACGATGCAGGGGGGGGTATCGTGAGTACATAGCAGGACTTGACATCGAGGTTTCTGATAGGGAGTTCAGTACGTCGAAACCTGTTTGAACCGCACATGCTTGTACGCGATTTAGAAACGACGCGTGAGATGGAAAATTAATCTCACCGTCCTCCAGATCTTCTTAGTGACACAGGCCTTGTAGTTAGTTCATGGACAAGCCAGCTCGGAACTATGCGAATCTCTTTGGGTACAAGGAGGCCTTGCACCTTGAGGGGCAGCAGTTAAACTAGGTACCTCTCGGCAAGTAAGTAGAACTGGGGTTATACGTATTTATTATCATCACGATATTGTCCTGTTTCTAGTGGTCTATGTCAGTTACTTCATCGGACAATATCCATGCGGATGGCTAATTGGGCGATCCTCAGCCCAGAGAATGCTCTATATTTCCATATTGGCCTGGGGCTTGTTTGTGATAATTATTCCACAATGTCGAGACTACTCTAGTGCCCTCGCAGTTAAGTTTCTCATGGATATATTCGAGGCAGCTGTAACCCCGGGGTTAACATTGATGACCGAATTCGTGAGTAGTCATACATAGCTATAGAGCTTTCTAACACCTTTCATAAAAATAGGAACTTGGAAAAATTAATGACAGTGGTTCTAGTGGTATACACGACGGGAAATACCGCTACGTCAGTGCATCTGGTATTCGTCGCTGGGATGGGGTGGCATAGTGGGATCGTATAAATCCAAGGGGTTTTCGGGGCTACCAGAAAATACGACACCAGAGAGATGGGAGCTACTCTATCCCACATACTTGGAGGTACAACGATTTTGTGGGCTCTTGTCGTGTATTTTCTGCTTCCCCGATGCGCCCTCCAATGCGCGATTCCTGAGCCACCGGGAGCGCATAGCAGCAGTCAAGCGATTTTCCGCAAACGGGACGGGGATCAAGAACAAGTCCTTCAACAGGAAGCAAGCATTGGTCGTCGCATTTCATGACCCCAAGGCCATCTTGCTGTTCGTCTCCGCCTTCGCAGCGGCGATGCCCAACGGGGTTGTCAACTCTTTCTCAACGATCATCATAAGAGACCTAAACTTCTCCACCGGCAGGACAACGGAGTTGAGGTCAGTAGGCGATGCCGTGCAGATCGTGGCGCTGTTTATTGGCGATGCTATCACGCTCAATGTACCAAACTCAAGACTTCTGACGTCGACTGCAGCCAACATACTCTGCACGGTATCAGCAGTTTGTATGGCTTGCCTGCCACCAGAAAGTGTCTGGGATATACTGGTGTCCTTCTGGCTAGTAAACGCCCAGTCGGTTAGGTTTACCGTGTCATTGACCGCCATGTCGTCCAACATGGCTGGGTATACGCATAGGTCTCTAGCCAGTGCCATTATATTGTAAGTGTTTCACAGCCTTTGCTTCCCGCCAAGGGGAAGAAGAAAAAGACCTGTCGTATTAACAAGGTCATCTGGTTGGAGCACAGCATATTGCCGGGGGAATTCTGCAGCGCCGTTCGTCGTGAAAGAGAGCGAGGCCCCGGGTTATCCCGGGGCGACCATCGGCCTTCTGGTCAGTTACACGATTAAACTTGGATGCCACTTGGCTCTCCTCAGTAAATGATGCTCCCTTGGTTTCCATTCCACGGCCACTCTGACGGAATCTGACGAATTTGCTGGCAGGTTACCTGCATTTCACGAATGAGCGGAGGGATCGGAACCATGGACAGGCGAACAAGGGATGTGTCCAAGCTTTATTTGTTAGCAGTAGTAGCAGTAGCAGCGATAGTGACATATATTGATTTCGTACCAGGACTCTAGTGACGAGGCTGGCATGCAGGACAAGACGGAGTTTGAAAACAAGGACTTTGCATTTGTCTTGTAACATGCATTGCCTCTGGCCAAGCAGCATACCATTTCCTTTTCATCTGTCAAGACAGGGGGAAAAAAAGCCTATGATAAACGTGTGATGAGGAGATGCCAGCAAGAGGTACGGCTATTCGCATGTGGTGGTGATCTATCATGTACTATGTCGGTAGGTAGGTAGGTAATGTATGTAGTGTATGTGTGTGGTGGAGTAAAGGTAAAGGGGGGAGGGGATTTCATGGATCAGGTGTCTTGCCATTGTGCGGGGGCCATTGAATGGATGGATTGTATAGAGATATATCGGTTAATAGCATTTCCTTCTCCGTTTCTATTGATAGGCTGGGCGGATAAGGTAAAGTAAGGAGGTGCCTACCAGACCCTACCCTACCCTACATACATACATACCTACCTAAGGAAAGTAGGACAATTACCTAAGGTTAACCTTAATAGGGTATGTAAACTAATGACCCGAGACACCACCACAGCTAGAGCTTGTTTTCTCTACTACATACATTGATGCATCATGAATACCTATCACACTGTCCAGGCTTCCCACACTCATTACACCCACTTCGCTCCGAACATGAAGAGCACGATGCAATGCCTAGGTCAGTACTAGGTGGGTATATAAACCACATGAACGGTCATTGATATTCTAGAAATCTTTATTTATTTCTTGGCATACACTCAGCTTTTATCGCTCATCACATATCGCAAACCTCCACCACGGCCTGCCTCTTACTATATGACCAATGACGACGTAAAACAATACCTACTATCATCGTACCACTCCATAAACCTGCGCTGCAACCTCCTCTCCCTGCATCTATCCACATCAAGAGAAACCTATCAACTAAAACAGACCCATCTCCTTCTTGACTCAACATCTCACCACCACGTGCACACGCAACCCCGCCTATCGTTGCTACACCTATCCCCCCCCTTTCGTCCCCCCTCCCCTTTTATACACATCTTCGCGCTATGATGCTATTCCTGTTCCTCTTCTCCCTTCGTCTTGGTAATCTACCTAACTGATTGTCAACTGTCTTTCGACGCCAGGCCCCATACCTGGCAACACTAGACCCGGCCATGGATGGATTTGAGGTCTTCATGCGCAATGTGCCACTAGATCTCACAGATCAAAGCTTAACGGCCCAACTTGCGCCATTCCTGATCCAAAAACTAGGCATCATTGACTGGGCCTGTCAGAAGCATCGTAGAAAGCCGACTGGTTCTATTACCTTCCTACGCCGGTCTGATGGTGAGAGATTCCTGAAAATCCATGGCGAATACCGTATCCCAGGGGTCACACGCAGTGGTCGCCCTCGGTCACAGGCCCGCCTATCATTCTTAAGCGCGAATGGTAAGTGCTGCTTTCTGAAAATATGTCGTTGGTCTGAAGGGCGCCTTGTACCACTCTTGGGGAGAAATTTATTACTAACCTCTGCTGCTCTAGTTTTTTGCACGCAGAGCGATAGAAACCCAGATCCTTTCTTATTGAGTGCCTTGGTCAAAGCAGCCGAGGATCGTGACCACAAAGATGAGGATGAGGAGGAACCACAGAAGAGCAATACTGTCGTCTTTGAGCTGCGAGAGCTTTCTTGCGGGCATTACGAATATCCACGTGGGCTCTTCACCTATACTGCCGATATCAAATGGCCTACAGGGGGTATCGCTAAGTTTGCTCGAAACTCATTGGTGGTCAACTTCAAATCCCTCGGCGGCAGTATACGCATGGAAATACCTTACCGGGCTATATACGATGTGATTGTTTGCGAACGTCCTCCATCTTTGGCTCTGACTCTCTATGAAGCGCCGAGACTATTCAGCATTCACAGCCAAACATATGATCTTGGCCAAAGGATGAGCAGTCTGGGAATCACTCGAATTCCCAGAACCTCGAATGAGACAACTCGAAGTCGTTTAAGTGAGATTCCTCACGAGAAAGTTTCCCATGGAGAAATCATAGGACAGTCTCTAGTTTATTGCTTGTCGTTATCACCAGTCGACTTCCACCTGAAGGTCGAGGAACTGAAGAACAAGGATCATCTTAGTTTCTCCTATTACAACTTCCCAACTACTCCCATAGGGCAGACTTCGATGATAACCGGGCTAAAGGAATTCGCCAATACGCTCCGGGAGGCTTCTACCAAAATGCCTTTCGATATTCTGTTTCAGTTTGAAGCCCTTGTCAGGAATGGATATCTTCTACCACAGACAGTCGAGAAACTAATAGCTCGCTTCCTTCGAGAAATACGCAGACCTACAAATAGTACGGCGACCTCTTTCGGAAATGGAAACAATGAACACGAGTCCCAAAATTATTCTCACCCCATCTCTGCGGATGCCGTGAGGAAGCTCTTCTTAACTACATTTCCTGGTCCTGATATCGAACCAAGCATGTTTGATCCCGACTCTATATGGGATTATCTTGAAACCTGCGAGAAGGAGATACGACGAGGGCTCACAAAAGAGCTGATATCCGAAAGAGGCCGTCAGAACCTGACAATGGTCTACAAGATTCAGGTAATGCCTAGTCGCATCATCCTTCTAGGTCCCGAACCAGAGGCAAAAAATCGCATTCTGCGAAAATTCCCCCACCACATAGGCTACTTTGCACGTGTTCAATTCTGTGACGAAGATGGGCAAGATCTATACTTTAATGCTAAAGTATCGCTTGATAAAGTCTATACGAGGTTCAAAAGTATTCTCTTACGCGGAACCACTATCGCCGGACGATCGTATATGTTCTTGGGGTTTTCGCACTCCTCCCTCCGGGCACACGCCGTCTGGTTTATGGCTCCATTTGTCGACCACAAAGGGCAAATGCAAACATATTTCACTGTGATATCGGATTTGGGGAAATTCAAAAACATTACTTCGCCAGCACGATGCGCTGCACGAATCGGCCAGGCTTTTTCAGAGACACCCTTCTCAATAAACTTGGCCGAACCTAGAGTCAACGTCAACTATATTCCCGAAGTCAAGTCGACAGACAAAACTAGGATCTTTAGTGACGGCGTGGGAACGATTTCAAGGGAATTGATGTATGCGATTCATGATGGGCTGCCCCCGAAGTGGAGGTCTGCTACGTGCTTCCAAATTCGCTGGGCTGGTGCGAAAGGCAGTGAGTGATTCTAATATTCCTTTGTTACCCCGTGCAGAAAGGCAGATCGCGTAGACTAGTCTTCTTGACAAGCTTTGGCTCTCGAGGAATGCCATATGCCTATGAATGGCCTGCACTTAAGGACTTACTAATTCTATGTCAAAGTGCTTTCTCTAGATGACCGCCTAAAAGGCCTACAGATGTGTATCAGACAAGAGACGATGGTGAAATTTGAAAGTAACGATAAGCAAAACTTAGAAATTTGTGATGTTGCGAACAAACCAATCCCCCTTGTCCTGAACCGTCAACTGATCAAGATTCTCGAGGACATGAAAGTTCCCGAAACATGGTTTCTGAAACTGCAAAACCGAGAGCTTGCTCGTTTGCGTAGGATCACGTCGCACACTGACAATACTGTTATCTTCCTGAAAAGACAGAAGGTGGCAGACCAGGTTCGATTTTCTCAGTTTATGCGACGTCTACAGAAGCTCGGCATTGATTACAGGAAGGACAGGTTCCTTTGTTCTATTGTTGAAGCGACCGTGCTGCGCGAAGTTCGGTTGCTTAAGCACAAGGCACGGATTCCTGTGGAGAAAGGCGTAACGCTCTTCGGTATAATGGACGAATTCAACTACCTAGGAGAAGATGAAGTTTTTATCACGTTCGATAAACTCCAGGGAACCCATTATATTGACTTGCATAACCAACCAGTTATAGTGACAAGGTCACCCGCACTTCACCCAGGAGACGTTCAGATCAAGAGAGCCGTCGTTCCTCCAAGGGGTCATTACCTCCGAGAGCTTTCCAACTGCATAGTCTTCAGCCAGAGGGGAACGAGAGATCTCCCAAGTCAACTAAGTGGTGGTGATCTAGGTAGGTGATCCTTCGAAATATCATTCTCTTTCCTTTATCGTCATATATTGAGAGTAGGATGTCTATGCCCAAAATGGCTGTGAATGCCCTAGCTTGGTGGTATAGCTCAAGGCTCTGTTAACCCCGGCTGATCGCTTGAGGGAATACTTACTGACTATTTACTCAAGATGGGGATACATATCACGTAATATGGGACGGTGATGCAGTACAAGACTATCTCTTGGACTTCGAACCTGCTGATTACCCCCGTGTCCCACCATTGAACATTGGGCGAGAAGTCCAACGAGAAGATATGACTGATTTTTTTGTTCAGTTTATGGCTACTGATCAGTAAGTAAACCTTGGAGGAGAATGTTCCTCCCGAAACCTAGAGACTAACGCTGTCTAGACTAGGAACGATTGCCGTCAAGCATATGATTCTGGCTGACATGCGTCCCGCTGGCACCGTAAGTGACGAGTGCAAAAGACTTGCTGAGATGCACTCAACGGGTGTAGATTATTCAAAGACCGGAATACCTGTTGATATGGGGCAACTGAGGTCCTTGACAAGAACAGGAAAAGCTCGTCCAGATTTGTAAGTCCATGCATAAATGCTAACCTAAGAGATCCTCTATCTACTCTCTACTAGCATCGTTTATGCAATGTTCCCATATAATCGGATTATAAATGAACTAACAGACAAAATAGTCTAGCACCGGCACCTCCAGCAAACATTGTGGATCTGACCGAAATAGCCTTTGAAGCTCCAGTAGCACCATCTATGGATGAGGACGAGGATGACTATACTGGCCCAAAATACGAGTTTTACAGCTCTAAGAAGGTACTTGGAAAACTATATCGTGCCATTAACGAAAAACGGATATGGAAAAATGAAATCCACAAAACTGTTAGCCAAGGCGGTCCCTCGGTTTGGGATGAGGTGATTGCTCACATTAACCGCACGTGTGAGCGTCTTGGCAACATCAACTGGCAGAATGCCCTAGAGGAGGCGAATAGTATTCGGCAAGCGTAAGAATTTGACCCTCGATGAAAGCGCCACATCTTGCTAACTCATTTGTAGATATGACGATGAAATTTGGAAGGCCACTGTTGAATTTTCGGATCATTCATCCGTTAAAATTACTGAGCTTGAAGTATTCACTGGTTCTATTTTCAACAAGTCTGGCATTCAGACGCGCCGACAGAGAGACAAGTCAGTGCGTCTTAAGGACGAGTTCGATAGAATCTCAAAGTGGATACAAGCCCTTATTCATAAAGGGAAGATGGACGCTTTCAATGTCGAGGAATACGATAGAGACGAGGATGAAGACAATTATGACGGACTTGGACAGACATCCTCATCATTAGAACTGAGCATAGCATGTCTGCATGCAGGTATTGCTAGACCCAGTGTGTTCCCAGGTTCCAAACAGAGTTCGGTCGAATTTCAAAGCTTCAAGGTCGTTGCGGCTAGTTGTGCTCTGCGCGAATTGGAGTATGCTATCAAGAAAGATGAGATTGCGATCGGAGCAGCGATTATGGGAGGCGGTTTTCCCGGTGTGAATGCAGGGAGATGGAGATGATGAAGCGGTGGGTTAGGGAAGACGTCCAGGACGGTTGCTCAAGTTCCACGAATTGAGTGGCCAACTAGGTAGGCGGCTCTGAGCCAAAGGGTAACGATGCATAATTTTAGAAGAACATCTTTGATTTCACCCACATGTTATTATGAGAGCTACGGGAAAAGACCCGGAAGCCCGGGTTATGTACCTAGATGGTGACACATTCTAGTAGGTTGCATCACCTGCATGTGGTTAACTAGGGCGTTGGGCCCGGTGTCTGACTGCAAGCCTAACTGCTACATACATGGGCATACGAGTTCCACGAGAATGGGGAAAAGAAATCGAAACAAAAAAAAAATCAGATCTCCTCTATATTCATCGAAGCTGGTCCCCTCGAAAGTGAAGTATAGTATTTCTAGTGACAGTTTCGCAGTTCACAGTACTGGTCTGTCTTGATTAAGAACAGGTGCTATCTCAACACACACTACCAACTCTCGATCAACAGACAACACTAGAAGATACATTATGCCGCCCTCGAATAACAGAAATGTGAGTGTACTATAGTCATGGACTTGCTTTAGATATATTAAAGAGGTAATATGAGGAAACTTTCGACTTACACGCGCCTCCGTGCAATTGACTGTCTACAGCTGGCAGCACTTGGCTCTTCTGCCGCCATCGTCAATGATAAATAAGCTGCAAATCTTCTACCTCCTAAATGTCATACTATTATGCAACAAATCGGTAAACTATCGACGCGTAACTTGCTTGGTTACGTATAATCATCGATCACGCAATATTTCTGCATATTTTGTTGCTGGCGACGTTACCCATACACCAGAAACGACCCAACGTGTCGGAAGAGCACTCTGCTACCTCCCAGTTGCTCCCCACAGACACCCACCCGCCGTCTCCATTTGTTCAATGACGGCAGTCTGGGGTTTACATAGTTTAAAGATCCCACTCCTCAGATCAGCATCAACCCACTGTCGGCTGCTATGTGGATCAGACATGCTTAACTTAGGTACTTAGTCTTTGCCTTGCCTGTTATAGAAAAAACAAAGTCGCGCATAGGTTTTCTTGTCCTTTCGTTTCTTCCCTTGGTTCTGATCCTTACAGGGCTCGCTTGTCAGTGCTTGGTCTCGCTAGCTTGATAGGTCTGGAACGCCTTTCACGACCATTCCGGCAGTATGTGGTCAACGACAAGGGGCCCGGGGGCTTTTTCAGATGCTAGAACCTGTGGTGTACCTATGGACGTAGACGTGGGAAGATAGGACGGGAGCGGGTTTACAGTATTTGATATGTAGCTTTTACGCTCCCTCTCCCTCTCTCGATTCCATCTCGCCCACCTCCGGGTCACTAGGTTGGCATAGCATGTCTAACTCACAGGTGACGGAAATTCTGCTTGCTGGAATCCCGACCAATGGAGACAGGTCTAGCCAAGCAATTTATCTGACTATCGAGAAACATCTGCCAGGCCGTGCTGGTTGAACACGCGTTGCTTCTGGTGAGACGGACCGCTGACGAAGTGATTTCCTGAATGGTCTGGTCCAGGCTCACGGAGCTTCGAGCCGACTCGTCCATCTAGAATTGGTGCACCCGCATTCGTGCCTGTTCGGGCCGGACTGCCGTAACGGGGCATACCCATGCCGTCGCTCGCCCTCCAGGGGGGGGAGAGGGGGGAGTATGTATCTTCCCCCTCGTCCCCTCGTCCCCCCCAACCTGGGGCTTTGCCGTATTTAGACCCTGCGAACCCCGCGGTGTTCAGGGAAGAATAGAAGGAACGGAATATGAATGGCCGAGCCAGACAGCACGACAGAGGTCAGGAGACACAGGCCACGCAGGCCACGCAGCAGGGAAAAAGGCTGAGATGTCCAACGTCGATGTAGTACAGCGCACAGCCGCTGCGCTCCCCTCCCCCTTCGAGGGCGCCATGGCTGCTGCTGCTGCTGCTGCTACTGCTACCACTACGGCTGCGACAGCCGCTGTCACCACCATGTCGGCGACGCCACCCACCACAACCACGATCACCACCTCGTCGGCTGGGACGCCAGCGACAACGACAACATCGACAGCCGCCGCAACTGCTAGCCTTCAGTCGTATGCCGGTGTTATTGGAATCAAGCGCTCGAGAAATAGTGACCACAGAGACGGCAGAACCGCTAAAAGTAGGCAAAGACCTTTCATGAAAAGCATGGAACCACCCGTCCTGTCGTTTTATGGCACCCAGCCTGTACCTCTCCCCTCACGTTTTGGCAGTTTGAAGCGTCGCCTCGTCGCCGGTCACGAACCCGCGCTTGAAGCCTCTTGGGGACGACTGGTCGCAGCTCTCCGCGATGAAGTAAAGCACATTGAGCGCCACGGCGCCGACCTAATCCCGTCAATTGATTATAGCGAAATAGACGACGCAGCTAAAGTCGCTCCGTTCGGCGCCCGCCTTAAACGCTACGGAATTGGCGTGATAAGAGGCGTCGTGCCGCCTGCCGCCGCCAGCTCGTGGGTTGAGGAGACTAAGAAATACCTCGAGACGAAACACGAATTCAAGCCGCCGCCGGCGCAGGACCCGACGTGTTTCGACTTCTTCTGGACGCCGGCTCAGGTGCGTTCACGCGCCCATCCGAGCGTGCTGCAAGCGCAGCGGTTCGCCATGTCACTGTGGAATACGAACGATGATGACCGGCTCGCGACAAGGTTCCCGATCACATACGCAGATCGCATCAGAATCGAGTCCATCTCCAACGGAAACATCACAGTAAATGGCGCCACCGCCGCTGCGTCGCACGAAGATAGCTTGATTGCGGCAGCGGCGGCGTCTTCGGCCCAGATCGCGCAGGTGGATAATGGTAGTTTAGAGCGCTGGGAGCAGGACGGGTACGGCAGATGCGGTCTGTACGATGCCATTTTCAGGGGTGATTGGGAGTCATACAACCCATGGGATCCGGCAGGACGCATCAACGCGACGTCCGATCTCTACAACGGTGCCGGCGCATGTTCGATGATGCGCCTCTTCCAGGGAATACTCGCGCTGACGGTGGTGGAGCCGGGCATGATCCGGTTACTACCGTCGCCGAAGCTCTCGACGGCCTACTTCCTCCTGCGGCCGTTTTTCTCGCCGAAGGAGGGGCCACCCGAGCAGGGCGACGACAGCGCCGAGAAGTGGGAGAGATATCTAGACCCATCTAACTGGTCGCTCGACAAGGAACAGTCGACGATAATCCACGGCGCCGTGCCGGGACACGCGCAGCGCGTGACCGCCGCGTGGCACCCCCACCTACAGCTCGACAAGAGCCTGGTGACGCCGCCGACGCTACAGGCAGGCGACTACATCATCTGGCACCCCGACCAGGCGTACCAGTTTTCCAACACCAACTACCGTACGGCTAGCAAGCCGCAGACGCCGACAGGCAGCGAACCGACGGGCCCCACCACCTCCATGCTGGTGTACACACCGGCCGCGCCTCTGACACAGACCAACGCGCTGTTTCTCGCGCGCCAGCGCAAGGCTTTTCTGCGCGGCCATCCGGGTCCCGACTTTGACTCCACCGGCACCGGACTCGGCAGCGAGGCCCCACACACGGGCCGCTTGGGCGAAAAGGAGATCAGGGAGGTCGGCGGCGAGGAGGGACTGCAGGCGATGGGGCTGGCGCCGTGGACGCTGGGCAAGCCAGTGGTGCTTGCGGCGGACGACTCGGCCACCACCACCACCACTACTACTACCACGGGCACGCCCACGAAGGAGGGCTCACCGACATTATCATCATCATCCCCTGTAGACGAGAAGAAGGATACGGAGATGGTGATGGTGGACGACGGGGCAGGGGGGGCAGAACCGGCTAGCGAGGGATCCTCGGCGTCGGCTTCGGTGGCGTCGAGCACGCACGCCGAGGCCGAGGTCGTCCGGCTCGCCAACATCATATTGTTCCCCGACCGGTACGACTTCTACATGCCGACGCGGGCGAGCAGCCCGGCACCACCACCACGGGAGAAGGAAAGGGAAAGGAGGGATAAGGGGAAGGGGAAAGAGAAGTAAAAGGATGGGGAAAAGAGGGAGTCTAATACGGAGGGGAAAATGTGAGGATGCCAGACAAAATAAAAGGAAAAAAAAAGAAAAAAAAAGAGAAATCTAGAAATATGAGAAGACGAAGTTATGAGAGCCGAGGGAGAGAGAGAGAGATCCGAAACTCGCATGCATCCAAATAGAGAAATTCCCCTCGTGACAGAAAGGGGGAAGGGGAAAGGGGGAAAGGGGGAAGGGGGGGGGAGGTTTTATTGCATTATCATACATTGCAAATTCATTTGTCGTTTTTCGTGCCCCTAACTACTTAGGTAACCTAGGTTAAGCATTATCATCCCGCATCTATTTTGTAAATATATATATATATATGCTTCGCGTTCTCCCTCTCTTTTCTTTTTTGTTGTTGTTGCCTTTGTCGGCTTCTCGTTTTACAGCAAGCAGCGCCTAGGTAGCCTCTTCGGCCATATAGGCTCTTTCTATCAACCTACCTACCTACATTCGTACGATTTTTGGCCACTCCCCCCCCCCCCCCCCCCCCCTTTCCCCCCCCAAAAACCTCATTCTTCTCCCTTCAAATTCTTTTGTTAGACGCTTCTACGGGTTTTGTTCCAGGTGCCCACTCGTTTCTCTACGTAACGTAACGGACTATGCGAACAGCTTATACCTAGGTAGAATCTCCTACTCGCAGCACGCTTTAGAAAAGCTACATACCCACAACCTACTTTTTCTCGATCGTCACTTGGTACCTGTGGGGGGGGGGGGACTCACCACTTGAGGGACAGCGAAGCTGACACCTCCTTCAAGGACTATGTAGCCACCTCTTCCGATGAACTCGACATCGTTTCCTTGAGCGTATACGGTTATTGACCCAGGAGAGCCTCTAGTTGAGCTATCATCCGGTGAAGACCATGGCTGTAGTATCCCGTTGCGGCCTACAGCACCCACCGTGACTATATTGTTGTCTGGAGTACCTAAAGCCTGTGGGTAGCTATCACCGATAGGGACAAACATGAGCTGTTCATAGCCATTTTTTATTGAGGAGATAACAACGATGACACCCAGCTCCGCCATTTTCAGTATATGGCGTCGGAAGATGAGATCTAGCCTCTGGAAGTAATATGGAACTACTTCAGGCACCCAAATATGTACACCTAGAGAAAGATTGATGGCGGCCTTCCCCCGTAAGTTTCGCTTTTCAACAACCTCGAGGATATGTTGAAATGCATCATCAACGGCACATGGGTATTGTGGGTTGGCAATCCATGACATAGGGGCAAGAGACAGGATAGGCCATAACTTACTCCCAGAGTGCCTACGTCAAACCCGGTGTCCATGATGAAGACCGTGACGCCTTGTCCTTGGGACGGGTCTCGAAAGTATAATCTTTGCTGGTTCAGGGCTACCTGATCGCTAGACATCATGGAAATCAGGTGCCGATGCCAGAACTACCTGCTGATCGGGGCAGGCTGCGCATTCAAATTCAAGCCACCAACCCCTAGTTTCTCCTGCCCGTACTGCGCCGGCATGTTGGTGTAGTTTCCCGCATCAAAACCAGGCTCTGGAGCCTCCATATGGGGCCATAAGAGCGGGGCATACTTCTCCAGCAACTTTGTCTGCCCCTCGTCGGCGGCAAAAGTAATGTACGGGTACTTTTCGACCTGCCTCATCTTCGCGTTGCCTATGTCCTCGTCGAGCGTCGTGAAATACTCCTGACCGGTGTTCGAGTACTTCGAGTCGGACCCGACCTGATGGCCAACGCCGTCGTCAACCCACTTGATAGTGGCTAGGTATGTCATGAGATCGGTGCCCTCGTTGCATTTTATATACCATGACCACTTCGATCCATCCTTCGGCGGCTCCACGATGAGTCTTTGTCAGAGTGCCAACAGTCACCTAGATGACAACGGCGATTCCTGCCCCTGTCCCGCCTCCCATATACTAGGTCTGATATTTTAACAAATGCGTCTTCAGCTTGAGGACGCTGCGCTATGTTTGTCCTGAAAGCATTCGCGCAAGGCCCTGTATTTTGGACAGCGAGTCCGGGAACGTACGCGCTATATTGAGAATCATAGGCTTCGCTGCTGTACCCAATATGTCCGTGAGCCAGTCCGTGAAAGGCTTGCCCGGGTTCGAAATTTTGGAGTTATTTGTCGCCCACGTCGCAAAGTCCTGGAACAATACGAACGCGTCGGAACTCAGCATATTGTCGAGAAACGTTGCGCTGCCGGCCACGGAAGCGAGGAGACTGCCCAATGGCCCAAAGAAAGGAGGGGGTTTTTGAGGTTGTCGAACCCGCTCTTGTTGTGCTACCTGGACTTGAGGAGCTCTACTCCGATGATGAGTCTATGGTTGAAGAGGCAAGGGTAGACGTATCTGTGGGCGGAGTTGAATTTTGACTTGTCGGCGATGATGTGGTTCCCCCCAACATAGTTGGCATGTCTGATGAGCTTACTCCCGATGTATCCTTTGACATACTTCCTGTAGTTGATGTTGCTGTTATCACCAGCGTTCCTGAGGAGGTCTGCGGTGTCGTGACTGAAGCCGGTGAGGTAGTGATACCTGGTGGTGTTGAGCTAGGAGGTGTTGATGTAGTGGTATATCCAAAGCCCGAGAGAGAAACTGTGGTAGAACCACTGGTGGGAAGCGCAACGGTAGTCATTGATACACTTGGCATAGGTATGGTCGTGATATGAGAAGGGGGGCTCGAAACCGAAATAGTAGTAGACCTAATACTGGGAAGGGAAGTAGTGGTAGCACTGCTGGGAGGAGGTATGACCGTCGTTGATTGCCCACCAGGCAGTGAAACCGCCGTCGTGGTTCCCAGTGATACCCTAGGTTGAGTGGAAAAATTACTACTAAAGGGAAACTCAGAGGACGAGTTGACAATAGGAGAACTTGTAATAGGTGAGCTAGGTATATATGAGTTAGCAATAGGGGGCTTGCAACTAGAGCTAGATATCTCCGTAGTCGTTAGGCTAAGAGATGTACTGGCTCCCTGTTTGCCACTACTTGAGATCGACACAACACCCAGTGAAGAATTATTAAGCAAGGAGCCGCTTGAAACCGCGATAGGGGTAGAGGTGGTTGTTGAGCTTCCAGCTGGCAGTGATCCAGTTGAAGTAGTAACCCCAGGGGTAGTAAAAGTCGTCGTTGGTCCCGATTGAGCAGGTATTCCAGTATAAGATAAATTCCATATGGATGATTCAGAAGATGTGCGTATGATAGAAGAGATTCCAGGTGGCAAGCTGATTGCCAGTGAACTAGTAGAGTAGTTGGAGTTGGAAGACAACATAGAGCTAGCCATACTGATCGGAGGCGCAAAGGTGGTCGATATAAAAATCTCAGTGGGTGTACAGAGATAACTCGGTATAGTTACCGTGCCTGTGAGTGTAGAGTTCGTAGAGTGGTATGGTCCAATAGTTGGGCGAACGAACTCGCCTGCCGGGAAACCAGCGAAGACAGTAATGTGAACCTCATCGAGGGTCGTGTTTTTGGTACAATTATCAGGCGGAGCTTAAAGGGGGGGAGGCTTGATTAGCTTCACAGTATACGAGATAATTGCATCTCATCACCCACAGCTAGCTGCTTCGATTGCATGGCTGGATAAGAGTGGCCCCAGCAGCAGCAAGAGCCGGGACACGCCTCGGCCTCGCATCTTCGACATATGTATAGCTGTCGCTTCCCGAATTATAGTGATGTATACGACGTTCTTCTATCGAGCGACAGGATACCAGACACAAAAGGAACTGGGAGTTCGCGAGCAATGAAAGTACAAGGCCTCGTTGCAAGATTCTCCATGTTTTATAAGGAAGAAAAGTAAATCAGAATGGATCTGAATATTGCTGGCAATTCAGTAACGATCATGGTCTATCGAGGGAGGTGAAATCGAATGTTGATAGGGGTTATCCACCAAGTTTCTGGGCTATACTATTCACTTAGCACTTTCTCCTGCAACTTAAAAGGATCCTTGAACTTATGTTAAATATAGCACGACAATTGAAGCGGAGAATCTTCGCGATCGTAAAGATCTCTTCAGAAGTCAGGAGAAGCTCACGTGAGAGAATCTAATTAATACATGGCGATATACAGTTGCACTATCGAATCGAATCGGTATACACATTAACAGAGCAACCTATATTTATGGCATCTTTATTCGAGCTCTAGGTTGTCTGCATATCGCTCAATATGTCGGGCTGTAAGGCAATAGGGGAGGTAACATGTTATGAGTAATTGTATATCATCCCGCTATCGAGGTACATATGCGAAAACGGTGACTACTTATTCACCAGAACCTTTCCACAGCCTCCCAGAAGCCAGTAGGGTTCTCACACATAGGCAGATGGCCTGCATCCGGAACGATGACGAGCTCGGCGCCGGCCTCTCCCAGGAGTCCCTTGAACCCATCCATCGCCTTAACCAGGGCGCCCTTCCCGTCGCCCTCGCCGACGACCAGTAGACCTGGAACCTTGCAATCTTTCATCTCTGCCTTCATGTCATAGTCCCACAGCGCCTGGCAGCTATACTTGAAGCCCTCGACATCGTTGTCGCCGACCATCTCGGTCATCCATCGAACTGTGTCCTGCCGCTGCTGCATCGTAGCAGGGTGGAACCATCGCTCCACCGTCTGTCCGGCGAGTTTCCTGATGCCTGGCGCGCTGTCCTCGAGCGGCGTCTCCGCGATGCCGATCCGCTCTTTCCACGCGCCCGTGTTGGCCGGGCTCGAGGCGACGTTGAAGTCGCACGCGATGAACTTATGCACCTTGTCTGGGTACTTTAGGGCGAACTTCAGGGTCGTCGCCCCGCCCATGGACACGCCAATGAGCCTATCCAGCTTAGGGATCCTCAGGGCCGTCAACAAGGAGTTCAGGTCATCTGCCAGAATGTCCAGGGTGGCAGGACGAGGGGGCGAGGGTATCGAGTGCCGCCCACGCGCGTCGTAGCGGAGTATGCGATAATGAGGCTGATTCGTCTTGAGGATCTCGACAATCGGATCCCACATGTTCAGCGACGTGAGGAGGGAGTTGCAGAATGCGATCGTCGGGGCCTTGGGGTCCGGGTTGCCTTCTAGCTTATACGGAATTGACAGTCCGTCGGGCGCAGTCACGTACGACTGGATGACCGGACTGGGACTGTTCGACGTGAATGTTCTCGCATCTCCGGCCTGAAAGGTTGAGGATGCCGGTGGAAGCTGAGATAGGTTCAGTAGATCACGAGGCGCGGGCCCAAATATGTAAAAGAGTGAGTATTGTCTTCGTGATGTCAGCGTAGCGTGTTTCCCCAGGATCTCGGCGGCCCGGGGAGTGGACATAGAGGCCTTATGTTCCGGTCCTCCAAGGCCATTCTCCCGAGCGAACTCATGCAGAGATAAAAACGAGGCAGTGGCACCGGGCTCGAGACTGGACGTCTTGAAGAGGCGCGATCGCAACCAGCCAGGTACTTTGGACAGCATTTCTCCATGCTCTTCCTCGTACCATTTCGTGATCTCCTCCGCGGCGTTATCCGCCTCCGTTGGCTTGAACTCAATAGCAACTAGCACGATGCCTTCGCCTTCTTCGTCGGTCAATTCCTCGATGGGGATGTAAAGTGGAGATTGCTTGGTCCACGCCAAATCCCAGAAATACCTCTTCACGTCTACTTGGCCTATGGTCTCGGCCTCCCGAGCCGATCTATTTGCTCTCAGGCTTGTGTATGTTTCAGTTTCCAGGTGGGACATAGAAGTCACATCATAGACGGCGAGAAAGGTTGGTTCTTGTCCATCAGTTGCCTGGAATCGCAGTCCGTTTGTGAATATCTGCGGTAGTCTTAGCCGTGTTGGGCCGTGTTCATTGTTATACCACTCGTGAAATTGCTGCAACGATAGCCCTGGTTTGGGCTGCATGGTAACGTAGAGTATTCCGGGGCTAGCCATGATATTTGTCTTCCGCTCGATCGGATAGAAGTGTGAAATTCCAGTGAAACCAAGACCGCTCTGGGTGGAATAGCCTTTGTCAAGTGTTTCAATTCAATATCGACTTGTTTAATGGGAGGGGAACTAATACTACATATGTTAACGAGGGGTTCTTCTACCTAGTCCTCGGCTGTTGTCGTTGGATAATCCTAACTAGAAACCTAGGGTCGTTTATAAGTGTGGCAGGGTGAAATTTCCCCCACGGCGCGATGATTCTTTCGCGCTATGTGCCCATATGCGGAGATGCCATACTACGCTTGACCGGCTATGAGAATGTAAGTGAAATAACACCTCAAAGCCATGCAAGTAGTCGATATCTTAATTATCGCACAACTTTGTGCGGAGGCATCAAGTTCTTATGACGAAATTCAAAACGATCATCGGGGGAACTGATATCCACTTGCACTTTGTTGCCCTGAAATCCGGCACTCTTTTCGGCAGATGGCCAACTAATTCTGTAGAGGTCCGGTCTCATTGGGTGGCCCATAAACAATTTTGGCAATTTGATACCAGACATACATAACATATCTCTGTGCAGGTAGTTACTGATCTAAAATATCAATCACCATGTCTCGATAGACTTCTCAACAATGAAGGTCGGCCGACAGAATAGTTACGTATTAGTGAATGACGACGAGTGATGATTGCGTTTCTTTTATCTTCGGTATGTGAGGGATGAAACTCGTAAAGGATTAATAGGTCTAACCAACAACCAACTTCAGTATTCAGAATAAAGCAAATGCAGATGCGATGGAAAGTTCATGGTATCATCAAAGCCTCAATCAACAGGGCTAATGTTGTAACCCTAATGTATTAGCCATAGGTTATGCTGCATAAACTCCACGATGATTCCGTCCCAGCCAGCGACGCCATATAGTCTGGGTATCAACGGTCTGTAAGGCGACAAAGGAAACAGGTATTATCCCACTAGACCCTTCGTAAATCCTTGCATTGAAGGATGATATGTGTGGAAAAGCGGATTGTAGAAGGAGAGACATTAGTATAATGCGATGTGCCGGAAGGGGTTTTTATGTGGTATCTCCATGGTAAACTCAAACCTAGAGTTGCCCCCATCGCCAAAAACAACAGGAAGTGTGTCGAGGCTTATCGGACCACGCCTAGAAGCATCATCTTCAAACGGACTGCGGAGCGCTCCTAGAATATCAGGGGCCTGTGCTCTCGATCGTTTCTTGCGAGCAGGAAGGATTTGGGTTTCTTGATGTTTGACTGGTACCAGCTGCTGGGCGGTATTCCATTCACAGCCTAGGACCTTGAACTTAACACTTGCCGGATTGGAGTGGCTCTTGGAGATCCTCTGGCAATGCGCAATATAATTCTCCTGAACCCATGACAAAAGGGTGAAAACATTCGTGTTCATCTTGCAGGACTTCTGATCTACTTCATAGTAGGATCTTTCTCCCTCACCACTAGCAAAGCGTTCACCCCGATCTTGAGGTACTACGTAAGTGTAAGCTTGCGAAGACTAAACTGAATTTATTCTCAATTTTGGTTACACAGACCTTGGTTTGAGGGGATGCTCCCGTCAGATGATTTTCGCACGGCAAAACAGTCGATGAAATAGAAGGTCTCGAGATTCCTAAATAATGAGGCAAACTCGTAGACGTGATGAGGTTGGCCGTATCTGCGGCGGACACTATGGACACGGCCGCAAGTACTACAGATCCGACTATCTTCATCCCATTCCGTCGTGTAGCGAATAGCTAATCGCCGAACCTTCGATAGCTGATCTAGGTCGAGTTGGTCGGCCCATTTGCCCAGGTGTCGAGAGTAGACCATCCTAGGATAGTCGATACACACAATGTCGGATGATTTGTCTAGCAGGACCAAACGCCCGTTGTCTAACGTAAGATTTCCTGGCCTTGAAGTTACCTTGTCGATAATATGTTTTGCCTCGTTGCAAGATAGGGCAAGCTGGGTGAGGGTCTTGCTCATAGTCAAGTAGTGAGATCTATCGGCGGCCGCAAGGGGGAAGATAGGCTTGAGTATGGCTGTGAGGTGAGATAGCGAAGCCGATTTTTCTGGCGAGAGATGCGAGGATGGGCTATCAGGTAATCCATCACTGCCCCTATCCCAGGGGTATTGTTCATGGTCGTCAAGCTCATCTACGCTATCCACAAGCTTCAGAAAGTGGATCCCGGGCGTGAAGATAATGCTATCCCAAATCTTATAGCGGATATCGTAAGGGAATTTGGCGAACATGGAGAACTGCTGCATGCCCAGCGGCATGTCGAAATGCAAAGAAGACGAGGCCATGTCGTCGCGCGTCCCTTAGTAGGATCTTATGCAAGGGGAGATAGTTGGTTGAGGGTACGAAGAGATATGAGTAGTATCGATGGAGTGGCAGAAGGACAGAGACGACCTTAACCGGCCCTGTCTACAGAATATATTGTAGGAGTCTTAGGCCACTTATCATTCAGTAGACAGCGAAGGAAATTGTAGGTAGCATGCCCATCTCCGTCTTGGTTGCTTCGGGGTTCGAAGTTGAGATGTGAGTTAAGCGACCAGGAAGATGATAGGCCGACTAACTAATCTGCAGAAGGAGGAGGAGAAGAAGAAGGAAAAGATAAAGACATTCACGCCGGGTGTGGTGTTTCTGAGAGTGGGAGTTGTTGGGTACCTAATGGATGGCGAGAATATTTAGAAATATTACACACCCAGACAGAGTCAGGCCAGATCAGAAATAGAAGTTTGGTTTGATTAGTAGTCAAGTAGCAGTCTGGTAGTAATAACAGTAGTGGAAGTAGAAGTAGCAGAGGTAGTAAGTAGCAGTAGCAGCAGTTGGGCAGGTATTGAACTAGGTATTGGAGTGTTGTCAACAGTGAATATATGAAGATTGACGTGAAGATGAAGTGGGAGGGAAGTAGGAGATCGGCAGCAAGCAAAGCCACCTCAGTTCAGTCAGGTACCTATGAGATTAGGTAAGGCAATGTTAGGTAAGAGCCGGTATGTATTTAGATACATAAGGTAGGTAGGCACATGGAGAAGGAAGGAGTCAGGTGCCGAACTCAATTGGGCAAACATGAAGTCACTATAACATGCGAATGAGGCTCATAGATTACTTGCGGGAGGTACCTTGTGCGGCTTGGGTACCTGCTTAGAGGGACGCTTCGGCTGCACGTCACATGTTAGGTACGATTACATATCGACCTTGAGGGTCACTAAAGCCCGAAAGGAACAAGAGACCAGAGCCTATTGGTGCAAACAAGAGAAAAGAAGGAAAGGGCACTCGTGGACAAGTCACTCACCTACTGTACCTACCTACATATGTACATACCTATGTACGTTACAATGTACTTATGTATGTATGTACGAATATCCTAACAATTGTCTGCTTGCTGATTTGAAGATGTATTTTCTCTCTCGACTCTTTTTTTTCTCTTCCCCTCCGTTTTTGATAGCAGATGTATTGATTTCATCATCCGTGAGACCGCTCCCTTAATTGGCGCCTACTCTTACTTAAACCAGCCAGCATATTGTACTACATACATACTTGTAGGTACATATCTAGTAGGTATAGATTAGTATGTACTTTCACACACATTTGCTGGATCTGTCGTATGTATGTAGTGTACATATCACAAGGAAAGCCCCACCTTCTCCGTACAACTACAAGGTACCTAGGTAGAGGGGAGGTAGGTAGGTATTACCTAGGTACATAGGTAATAGGTGCGGAATGCAATCACGAGAGCCGAGGTGGCCTGTGCAGAAGCATGTACTCTGTACAGTCATACCTAATCTGATAGGCATATATCCGTCAGTCATGTATAGCCGTTAGGCACATACCGAATAGGTACTACCTAGCTACATCGTACCTAACCTGTCCCTCCATCCCTTCCCACTCCCACAAACGAGTATAAGTACTTAAGTACTAGTATCCTATTTACCTACCACCTACCCATGGACCTTAGGCATCGTGTGAAGTTGGCTACCGGGAGTATATTCTTTTTTTAATAATATATATGGTATTTCGTTTCCGATCATTTCAACATAGCTGGTGTCCTTACATACACACAGAAACCTCCACTCTGTACCAGACTCATTCACCAATCCTATGGCATTCTATAGTGTAGACCGCGTCATGTTATTGATTATATGACCCTGCGTGCTGGACTAGACTTTACATTAAAGCTCTATTTCCACCGGCTCGCTCTCAAACTTCCCGCCTGACCCGTCTTCACTGATACCGAGACTATCGAGCGATTCCGCCGCAATATCGTCCGCCTTGGAGGCCCAGACGCCCATCCAGCTCCCGTGACATACAACCCCGACTTTACCACGCAGTGTCTCGAGGGGAACAACACGCTCCTTCAGTTCTAGCACTTGTTCTTTCGTCTCCCCCGGTTCGATAGTCACGAGTGACTCTGGTCCCGGAGGCAGCTTTCGTCGAACCATGATCGTTGGAATATCCACTGGGCTATTGCTTCCCGCAGGTGTGAATGAGACTAGGCCTAGCTGCACGGCTAAGGGATCAAGCGGTGAGTTCCACGACAATATCGTCACCGGGCTCGAGTGTGTGTTGGTGACTCCAATTGCCAGCGTCGGCGGCGATGAGCTGACTTGTCGGACCGCCACCTTCAACGAGGGGATCACCGACTCGGACATACCGACGGCGTCTGGATACGATTTGTCAAAGAGTTCAGCCCTCCAGAACAAGAGGAGGAAGACGGCGAACAGCCCTAGTCCAGCGATGCGCGGGATGAAACCAGAACGCCAGGCGACCATCGATATCGGTATGCGGATTTATGCCTCCGTAGGAATCGATACAATGTACTCCTTCGTATTCTCAATCCCACGGTCTTGGCCTCGGAATTTCGAATGTCAGAATAAGTAATTTTTAGGATAATCCTAAAGTAGTCGGAATTCGAACGCAGACAAAGAAGGGAGAGTCTATGTGGATTCGAAGTTTGCGTTCTTTATGTCCGTCCGTGTTATCCTGAATTTGCTGCCTGGTAGCGTGGCGAAGTGGTAGATGAGGATGAGTTGCAATCACCTGCGAGTTCAGAAAACCAGCTTCTCGAATAGGCTACGTATCTTGGCAACTACCACGCAATGGAGGCGTGCTTGATAACCAGGATGGATAGCCGAGCCCACGACTACTGGCCCGATTCGGTGTCTTTCCCGTCGTCCACGGCTGGCCAATCAATCATCAACGTTCTGTTGGAGGATGAGAGGAAATAGTTGGGTCGTAGACTATGGCTGAGGCCTCGTGGCATAGAGGCATTGCCGCGCGGACCTAGACAAAAAGAGTAGGTGGTCTGTTGTGTGCGATATATTAACTTGGGTTGTTTTAAGCTTATTAACTGACCCCGTCGCATTCTATCCGCCGTGGTCTTTGAGTCCCCGTTTAGTTTGGAATCCCTTCATCGCCAAGCTACAGCGTCATGACGAAGGATCCAGTAATCACCGAGATCACGATGGAGGTTGGGTTCGATATTTTATTGTAAGGATCACCGCCTCCAGAACTTGGCGTTAGACCTAGAAAATGGTACTTGCTAACATGACGACTTGATTCGTAGGATAACATCTCTTTAGTCGGCAGGGATGGCTATCATCCGCTCTGCACATCTCGAGTCAATTTCGTCTTGGTCTGTCTTGGCTCGGCTGAGGCCTAAACCCAACACGCAATCCGGCATATGTAGTGAGTTTTCCCGGCGTCGATCAGCTTGGAAAAAAATCATTTGTTTCAGAACTAAGAGCTGGAAGCATGGTGGTACCTTTCTGCCAAATCTCGATGGTCGAAACAGCAGCGCTCCCTCCCAACTTCACGATAACGGAGGTCTATGTCTATTATACTCCTTATAAGAGCAAATATATTCGAGTCATATCATATACAATGATATTGATATCGAAGGGCTCATGCGTAACAATGCAGTCCGGTACACCCGTGAGCTTTCGCATTGCAGTCACCTCGGTCAGTAAAGGGGCTGCCTTCGTTGAACGAACAATAAAGGTACACCAGGATGAATCTTAACTAATTCTTCATAACATCAAATTATTTATCGTCGTTTCGAGACTTTTCAATGACCTTCCGAAGCTAGTATATAGATTGCCTATCATCGATGGAGTATGTTTTGATCCTATGCTGAACGAATAGGTAGGTAGTCATTCATAGCGGCTGGTGAACACCGGTGCGGCTCTTGGTTCCCCGCCATTGCTCACGAAAAGTAGTTCAGGGATCAGGGTATCTATTTACAGATCGACAATATGAAAGCTGAATTCGTTGACCAAGAACATCAGCTATGTACAGCATAGGCCTATTGACATTCCTCCTTGGGTTTATTCGCCGTTGGTAATAAAATATTCTATCTCCAGGACATGGGAGCGAGAACTCGGGGAATCCACTCTGTGACCTATGGGATGGTACTCAGATGCCGACATGGTTCAGACCGTCCAGCGAAGAGGCTCCAACGTCACCGAGTATAAAGATGGGCTACCTACCAGACCTTTCTAGTGCCTCCAAGCCTCAGTCAACCGTCCTATCTCCCTCTTCAGCTTAAGATTTTTATATCGTTCAGGTATCCAAGATGAAGTTTGTCACTAGCGTCTCCCTTCTAGCCACAGTGGCCAGTGCCGTTTCTGTTGGTCTGAATAAACGGGAATCGCCCCTTGACGTCAAGCTCCAGATGGTCAGCAACACTGGAGTCAAAGCTACCATTACGAATACCGGTTCCTCTAGCTTGAAGGTGTTCAAGACAGGTACCTTTCTAGATAGCGCCCCTGTCGAGAAGGTAAAGGTCTTTCAAGGAAGTAAGTGAACAAAACCAGACCGCCATCATCGCAATTCTGTATATATGGCTAATGGCTCCACTGCAGAGTCTAAAGTTGCTTTTGGCGGTGTCCGACTTCGTGTCAGCACTGCTCAGCTTCAGGAGGAAGCTTTCCAAACAATCGCTGCCGGAGAGACAGTCGAGGCAGATTTTGACATCGGCGAGCTCCATGACCTTAGCATTGGTGGTGCATTCGACATCTTCTCCGAGGGTGCTCTGAGTTATGCCTTCGGGAACTCGACCAAGATCGCCGGTGTAGTTCCCTTCTCGACGAACCTCATGTCAGCCAAGGTCGACGGCGTCCAGGCCGCCAAGGTCTTCTCCTCCTTTCATGCGAAGCGACAGGAAGTCCAGGACGATTGCACAGGCACCGAACGTTCTCAGACTATTGCTTCGATTGATGCCTGCGCGAGCCTTGCTCAAGAGGCCTCCTCAGTAGCACAGTCGGATGACGCCAAATTAGAAGAGTATGTTTATTCCTTCCCATTATTTTGTAGCTGTCCCTCTACAAATTGTTTATGTCAAATCCCGAGGGTTGGGTATTTTCGAGAATCTGAAGTGGAAAGAAACTAACTTGAACTTTTTCCTAGATACTTCAAGAACACCGACTCTAGCACGAGAAGCTACGTCGTCGACGTTTTCGACAAAATCGCTAGTGAATGTGGCAGCACCACCAGCGGCGCCGCGTACTACTGCTCCGATGTGTACGGCGCCTGCAGCAACGGTGTGCTCGCCTACACCCTGCCGTCTCAGAACTACATGGTCAACTGTCCGCTATTCTTCTCGGCTCTTGAGCCCACGAGCTCTGTATGCCACGACCAGGACCAGCAAACCACAGCCCTACACGAGACTACCCACCTGACCGAGGTTGCGGGCACGGAGGACTACAACGGGTATGGCTACGAGTTTGTCCAGTCCCTGAGTGCTGAGCAAAACTTGAATCACGCCGACACGTATACGCTATTTGCGCAATGTGAGTATAATCCTGCAGCATCAAAGAAAAATTTTGAGTGGGCTAAATACTTACTGACACCTCTCCCTAGCCATCTTCGCCAACTGCTAAACGTTGCGACTGCACGCACACATTCGGGACACTACTTAAGGGGACGTGCAGTTCTCTCCAAGTGAGCTGTCATTTTGAGTGTATGTATATTGTTCTGTATATAGATTCTCCACTTGGTCCTTATTATGTAGATAGTTGGACTCAAACCTTTTTTGAATAGAGCTCCAATCTCAGGAGTCTAGACATTCATACATCATTATCTTCACTATTTCGGGATCCTGTCAATATGTGCATTATTCTTTACTGCCACCTATCTAGTATGTAGCACCATTGAATCATTTGGAATTCCCAGAGCTGAGGGCACACAGCCCGACCGGTGATCTACACGATCTACAATATCGCTGATTACCTACCTACGTGCGCGAAGTAACTAAGTGACAGATCTTGGACATCCTCCACATTTTCTATCATATCGATCTATCCCCGGGACCCTGCCGATCCTATGTATCGAGGGGCAGGTACATGGCTGCTCCCACATAATGAGGGGCAACTTGATGCCGATCACCAAACTACAGTAATGCGTGTAAGATTCGAACTGCAACATTGGAAAGCATTGTGAAATTTTATTTCATTATATTTTCTATATCTTTAATAGGTAACTTGGAATGAAAATTCGTTCGACATGTTCAGTAGCGCGGAGGTATATCGATCTTCCAGGAATATCTTCAATATATTTTAATACCATTCAAGTTCATCGTGACGGTAAGATACTACCTAACTAAAGCTGTGAAAAGAAAAATTAACAACTACGAACTAAAGGGAGGGGGGAGATGAAACCAAATCTAAGTAGTAGTGGTGGTACTTAATAAATACACAACGTAAATCCAAAGAGAAAACCGCGTTCCAAACACGACTTATACCTATACATGACCATAATGTACGCTGTGTCCTCCGACAAATTGTGACAAGCCCAGTATCAGCATTCATATATATCATCGCCAAACCCGGCGTCTCGTAAGAAAGACCCATCCGTCTTTATCATTATCACCTCTTGGAACTCAGGGACGAGTCCTGCAGGGTCGCCATCCTGCTTCATTTCCCGCCAGGTGTGGGCGAACAGTTCCTTCAATCTGCCCCAGGTCTTCTTGTGGGACTCAGGCGCGAGCGCGCGCACCAAAGACTGATAGCCCTGCTCCCCGGCTTCCAGAGGCGTACCCCGTTCTCCGAAGCGGTTCCACTGGTCCACGTAGTACGCGGCTTCGGGGTGCTGGGCGAGGCGCGCGAACAGCCTATCGGCCTTCTCCACGTGCGCGTCGTCGTGGATGTCGACCAGGACGCAGGACTGCGGCGCCCGGGCGCGCGGGGCGACGACGCCGAGCGCCGCGAGGTCGATGTCCATCTGCGTCAGCAGGAAGCTGACCGCGTCCAGGCGCGCGAAGATGGTCGCCAGCTCGCACACCAGCGCCTTGCGCATCGCGTCCGACCCGTACCGCACCGCGCCCATCGGCACCCACCACATCAGCAGCAGCAGCCGCCGCGCCGCCGGCGCGCACAGCAGCCGCCGCGCCTCGTCCCTCCACTCGTACCACACCGGCACCTGCACCGTCCACACCAGCAGGTCGCGGCTCCCGTCGAACCACGAGCGGCGGCTCGCCTCCGGCGGCGCCGCCGCCGCCGCCGCCTCCGTCAGGGGCAGCGTGTAGACCCACGGCTGCCGGTCGGGTTGGATCACGACGCGGTGGAAGTCGGGCCTCCGGGGTAAGTTGCGCGTCCGGGGTAAGTCGAGCGTCTGGGTTAAGTCGGGCGGCCGGGGGAACAGGGCGCTCCGCGCCTCGCGGCACGACTGCGCGACCGCCGGGACCCCCAGCAGCTTCTCGACCCGGATCCCCCTGCGGTCCGGGTCGGCGAGGGGGCCCCGCGGCGATATGCTCCGCGTGAACTTGACGACTCGCCGCGGCCGCGCGTAGTGCCATATCATGAGGCGCAGCTCGGGCGGCAGGTCGAGAAACTGAGAGAACGACTGGGGTACTGGATACTGCGTGCTGACTTCTTTGTTTTGGTCGTGGGGAGCCATGGTGGTAGTATGTATGTATGTATGTATGTATGTATGTATGTATCTAAGTTCGTTAGGGCTTTTAATTTTGGAAAATAAATACCTGGGGGGCTCAGATTGGTGCGATGGAGGAAAGTAACGTAGGTATAGGTAGGAGTAGACTGATATGCCCGGGGCAAATGAAGGAGAGAGAGAGAGAGAGAGAGAAGGGGATATGGGGAGAAAGGGGGGAGAACGTTTAGTAGCCGGGGGTGGATAGGGAATTATATAGAAACCGGCTTGTCCTTTCCATTGAGACAAAGTTCACTGATAAAATATTCTTTCACAATCACACGACAATCAACGCCCGCCATGGCTGACAGAAAGTTTATGCTACTTAAGTAGTTTCGTGCCCGACAACGCCAACGACAAGGGCGACGATCGCAGGGTGGCTATGTAGGCAAGCTTCTAACACTACAGCAGATGTCACCGACGTTCACCGCCCATCTCCGACATTTACAGTGGCAATAAATGGCTCAACAAACCGTGTATAGCCGTGTAAGTCGGAACTCAGAACGAGGTAGAGTTCGCAGTCATCGTCAAACCATAATCCGGCACAGGCATCGCGATCTATACCTAGTCTATCCTCCTATAGACCCCACAACAAAGACTACAGAAGCAGCCACAGCGTATAGCTTAGGTGGACGGCTTTCGGATGTAGATGGTGAGGTTGGGCAGGAAGTGGCCGTCGTTCGCAGGGAAGGCGGTGGCTTTGCAGTCCTTGACGAGATCCTGGGTGCGAGGCGAATCGTTGTCGAGGGTCCACGGGCTACACGCATTCACATTATTAGAGTCTGGGGCTTCATGAACGCTAACTGCTTGCTGCATTGGTGGAAGGGGGGACAAGATGTTAGGCAACTTAGTGAAAGCTTACCTCATGTAGCCGCCCTTGAAGAGACGCGGGTTCTTGAGCTTCTCCTCCTCCTCCTCGGGGGTGCTGACCTTCTCCCAGATCATCATGGGCGGGCGCGCGATATCAGCGATGACCTGCTTGACGGGCACGCTGGGAGCAACGGAGAAGACGATGGCATCCTCGTCGACGTAGGTGAAGCCGGTGGCGCCGTAGCAGTCGATGACGTGGATCTCCTGGCGAGCGAGAGTTCGCTTGGTGAAGAGGCTGTAGTCGGGGTCCTGCGCGTAGACTTTGATGGGCTTGTTGATCTTACGCTGAACTGCGGCCGCAATGGTCAAGGCCGCAGCATGCTGGACGACTGTGATAGAATTTCTTAGTGAGCAATTTTGGAAACATGTGTTAAAGACGAAGTGATGGTCGCAGGCGCCATCCTGCTCCTAGATTTGGAGGGAGGACATGGCATAGCCAATCAAGGAAGGTAAACACGGTTAACTTTTTTATACAAGAATGACTTACTCGATCGGTGATGGGTAGGCTCCATGCTGGACAAGTAGGCGCTCTCGAGATTACCTAGACCAAAGCAGACCATCCTGGTGATGTTGGTAGGAATCTTCGAAGTGGCGATGATCAGCCTGAGACTAGAGCACGCATCACTAACATCCCATTTGCCTTTCTCGTGGAGGTAAAGTTGGAGAACCTGGTGTTCGGTCAGAGCGACATTAGGCAGACTCGGAATCCCTTGGCCGCAGATTGCGAGACCACGTTGAGCAACCTTGTCGCGGAATCTGGCCTTGCTGTACAGGAGATCCTGGTACATGCGGAAGACGACGGTGGGTTTGCTAGAATGTAGGAGCACGAGGTTAGATTTATCATTTGCAACGGTGTGTATTTGATGTCTCTTGGAGAGTTTTTTCTACTTTCCTCCGAATTTGATGGCAAATTGTAGAGGAGCAGAAGGGGAACGAGTATACTTACCCGATGACAAAGTGCGGGTTGACATCCTCGACAATAACGATGGAGTCGTCAAGGCATCTAAACGGGAACGAATTGAATTGCTCAGAGTTGTTGACAAGAGCATCGAGGTATCCCTCAACGCTTCTGAGATCTTCCTTCGTCCAGATAGGCGCACCGCTTTTGTACAAGGTCTCGATGTGAGGTCGTGGGACCAATGGGGTCTCGTTGACCTGCTCTCCCTTGGGCGTATCAATAGAACCAGGGTCGAAAATGTACTGAAAATCAGTCATGAAGATCGAGGTGGGACGGGGCTTTGGGACACGATAAGCGGCCACGTTGCTACCAGCCTGCTCCTGTTCATCAGTAGAGGATCCCATGATGGTGGCATCCTGTTGGGTGGCAGTACGGCCCTTCTTGCTGGAGCCCTTCTGCTTGGAGTGGGAAGAAGAAGAAGCCATCTTTATCAAGCAGTACTTGTTCCAGATGCCTTGAATGAAAGAGATGAGAAGTGGATGAAAGGAACAAGAGGATTCAGGATTCACACCAAGCCTGCGAGTGTGTGAAGGAGTGTGTGCAGGAGTGTGTGAGGGAGTGTGTGAAAGAATGTGGATGCTGGAAAAGAGGAAGAGGTACAGATCAGGACTCTTTTTAGAGAAGACACGCAGGATAAGTAGCTGCAGAACTCGTGTCCAGAAAAACAAACGACATCATAGACGTGAATGAACAGAGCACCTTCTTGTTGAGCCATAAAGAAATCATGCGGGTCTCCTGTCAACTCGAGTACATTGGAATCGTCCTGGTTACTAAGGTTGGTGCCATTAATTCATGGAAAGGGGGACCTTAGGAAGGGGTGCTCCAGATCTACCGGCGACACAACTGCTCCTACATTGTCGGCCAAGAAGGAGAGTAGATATGAGACTTATACAACTACTTTATATATGTAGAATAGGACCATGCACAAGAAAAACAGGGGAAGTATTCAGACTACAGTTTGTAGGTAGATCCCATAAGACTTTAGTATACCCCTGAGCTGAAGAAATGCTTCCCCGAGAACTCCAAAAAGCTCGGTACGACTTGGTGACTTAAACCCGACTTGAGAATACCCACAAGTGCCCTTTTAGTACGACCTTCGTCCTGCAAGCGAGTTACAAGTTAAACATCGAAAACATTGTAATAAAAAGGGGGTGGTCAGTCATATGTTAATAGTGTTGACGACAAGTTGGACTTTGGGCTTCAAGGGCTAAGAAGAAGGCACAATGAGATAGTCTGAAATAAATTTAGAATATTAATGGCTAGAAGGGCTCGTCGAAGACATGCTTCTTCTGGTAGAAGAAGTCTTGCTCTCCCGTCAATATCCCCTTTTAATGGCCGATTGCCTCTCTTGATAACGAATGCGTTTATACTAAATCTTCCATATACGCATATAAGATACAAGGGGGACTCTTGAAATCGATATGAATGAGGAATTCTTACTTGCCAACAACGCGAACTATTGCCAGCATAAGTATCAGTTTCAGAAACCCCCAAGCCATTATAAGGCTGAACAGCCATGGTCTCCCCTGTATACGTAGTATGTACTTTTATCTCTATAATCTCCTTTTATTATGGCTTTATGAATGCACGTACGCAAGGCGATGTAGGGAATATGATAATATAATCACAGATAGGACAAGCTTGAAATTGAATTATGGTTCTTTTCTTGTGGTTAAGATGTACTTGACATAAATATATTACATGTTGCAGACAAAAGAACCAATATAATGTACCTAAGCAAATGAATACAATGCAAATATGTGTTTGTTGTGTTGCTCGCTTCATTGATGCGATGCTTCTACGTAAATACCTTCATAGGGAAAGATGAATAAAGGAGCACCCATTGTTGTAGTTTCCCGTTCTTCTTCTATGATAATTGATCATATACCTGCCTACACTGCGCCTTTTCAGAGCTGTACCATTCGGTATACCTAAGCACAATATACATACCAGTCTAGTTGCAGGGCAATATGACTGGAGGGAGCTGCTATTCGTTTTACTGATCGTTGAATTAAAAGAAAGCGTGTTTCCCCCTTTCCCATTACATTTTCTCAACACTTCATATGCGCAGCACAAAGTTTGAGCGGCAGGTTTTAAAATTATCATAAAAGTGTAATACTATTTACCACCATTGAAGTTATATCTGAACTATATTTACGTGCGCAATTATTTTATACTTTGTTGCTGTATTTTGAGGTTATTTCAAACGCATGTGAGGAAATATTTCTTTTTTTCCCTTTTCTCTCTGTCCACACTTCTCATCCCTCTAACTTCCCCCTTCTAAGTTGGATGTTTTGTTGCTAGCCTGGAGGTATAATACCTTTTTGGAATTTGATATTTTTGTCGTAACCTCTACCCTTTATCTCACCAACCCCAACTTTCGCTCGCCATTCTTTTCTTTACCTATTCCCACTGAATAAATTCGTGTCCAGTCCTAGAGCGCGGCTTACCGTTCATGATATCCACCAATGTGATGTTTTCCCGCCGGATTTATGGTGGGTTTACGTTCTGGCCCCTTTGCCTGTTCTTCGTCATCTTCGCATCAAGACGACTCGGGGAACCGTCACTTCAACGACCATTTTACGGTATGCCCTCTCTTCTATACCCTTATAAACTTGATGAAGATAGCGCCGACTCTAAAACATGAGAAGAATATGACACCCGAAAGCCCCCCATTCATCCATACAATCCTAATTGCGATAATTTCCCCGAATTATCCAACGTTCTTGTTGTAGTCAAGACAGGTGCCACTGAGTCCTACGCGAAGATACCCACTCAACTCATGACAAATCTACGATGTGTCGATGATTTTCTTATGTTCTCTGATATGCGTCAGCGTATTGCGGGATTCGATATACATGACAGCCTTGAAGCTGTGCTGCCCGAGGCTAAGGAGGGGAACGACATCTTCGATCTCTACCGCCAGCAGCAAAACTGTCCCATCGACCAAGAGAGTTGTAACGTGCTTCATGACCACACCTCATCCAAGGGATGGCACTTGGACAAATATAAGAACATCCATATGGCCGAGAAAGCCTATGCTATACGTCCGAAATATGATTGGTACTTTTTTATCGACGCCGACACTTACGTCGTATGGTCCAACCTATCGCAATGGCTACGAGGGCTAGACCCAAAGAAAGAGCTCTATATGGGAAGAATTATGACCTATAACGACTTCCCTTTCGCTCACGGCGGGAGCGGGTATATCCTCTCTCAGGCTGCCATGCACCGATTTGTTGGTCTCCATCAGAACACTGCGAATCGCTTCGACACGCAGATCAAGAACTCCTGTTGCGGTGACCATATGCTAGCTGTCGCATTGAAGGAAACAACAGGCATCGAACCTTCCCAAACTGTATGTATTTTTTTTTCAATTCTCATATTTATCGAATCTAGGGGCATGGCCCATCCAGCCAAACAGAGAATTGCGAATGTTGATATTTCACAGTGGCCAGCGATGAATGATGAGAAACCCCGTAATCTCAAAATCGGCTCTGAGGAATGGTGCAAACCTGTTGTTACGTTGCACCACATGAACTCGGAAGATATATCGTCGTTCTGGGAGTTTGAGAAGCAGTTTTATCACAACCAGTCATCTTCCTTAGCCCGGCAGCGCCCCTTACTGTTCCGTGATATCTACGAGGAGTTCTTGGCCGCCAAGATACAGCCCAAACGTCAAGATTGGGATAACCGCAGTGACGACGTACAGTATCTCGACGTAGAAGCCGAGTACAGTGTGCCCCAGATGTCACATGTCAAGAGGGATGGTCTCTCACCGGTCGAGGCAAATGCCCACAAGTCTTTTGAACACTGCCAGAAGATGTGTGATGAAGTAAATGACTGCCTCCAGTTCTCATACCACGATGGTATTTGTTCTTATCATAGAGGGATATCACTCGGAAAGCCAACGAAGAGATCGGATAAGGAGAGCGAGAGGTGGACGAGCGGGTGGGCTGTTGACAAGATTGATGCCTGGATCCAGCAGCAGGGGCAGTGCGAGCAGGAAATCATCTGGCTGCAAGTTTGATGCTGGTCTATCAGTCAGTGCTCTTAGGCTCTGGGGAGAAACAATTATCGTATAATCACGTTGCAAACACCCCCAGACTCATACTTCTGGGTACATGGGCAGGATTGTTGTGTCCTTATTGCTAAGGTCAGATATCTAGAGATTGGATCTAGTCTTAGAATAATGTTTTCCTTTTAATGGTAAAAGATATTTTTACGATATATATGGGGGTAAACCTCCCAGGAGCACAACCCCCTTTCCTGAGTCATATTTACCTTTAGTAGAGACCACAGTCATATAAGTGCTGAAGTGGTTACTTGTGCAATTCTTGTCATATAAGTATATTCTGTCAATATATAGGTATCTATATATCTCTCCCGATACGTATACATATATGAAGAGTTATGTATATGAAGCAAGTTGAGGGTTTTTCCCTCTCTAGATTTACCTATTATCTGGGCTTTGTTTGGTATCTTTTTTTTATTTGTACCTAGGTAGGTACCTACCTATAAAAGATTTATTTTCCACTTCGACCTTGTCCCCTCCTGTACCTGTTACCAGACTAGTGATACTTCCTTACCCTTTATGTCAACATCTCAGGGCATATAAAAGTCAATGCTCTGGGTTAGTACTTGTTTGATACCTAGGTAGACAGCAGTGCAAAATCTCTGAACAAATTTTCAAGGAAGGTAGGCCCTAGCAAGCTCAGATCAGTGTATAGGTAGGTACCCCTGATGCTTTATTGTCCTATAATCACCCACATGTGAGGCATCGTGTATACAAACCTCTACTAACAAGTACCTAGGTACCCAATTCAGATCAATGCTCTGCAACCACGCACCCTGATACGCCCCTTGATTCGCACTTTCCCTCGCAGTTCTGGGAATTCTTTAATTTTTTGTTTGCTTGTTGTTTACCAAGTCGCGTGCACTGAGCCCCCGTTTGGACGTGTATAAATATCCCACCTCCCGCACCTTTTCAAGCACCACACTCTCCTTCTTCCTCTCCATGCCACACCACACTGAAGTGCACAACGCCGACCACCTCCCAACCCAACAACACTGCACTCGGCTGCACTGCACACATAGCAA
The DNA here is from genome assembly GCA_022544895.1 of Biscogniauxia sp. FL1348. Classification (NCBI taxonomy): domain Eukaryota; kingdom Fungi; phylum Ascomycota; class Sordariomycetes; order Xylariales; family Xylariaceae; genus Biscogniauxia; species Biscogniauxia sp. FL1348. The sequence goes on from JAJNNV010000021.1 coordinate 143,209, forward strand.
CTGAGATCGTGTGGCCCTTGTGACACAACAACACCTAACCATCCCTTCTCGCCGTCTTTCTTTTCCCCTTCCCTAACAGTCTCACGACATACCAACTGCCACTCATGGATGACCAAGTCACCACCCAGGTGGAGAACAATGTCACCACCGAGCAAGTAGAGGACCAACCCGTCCACCCAAAGGACAAGTCTACCACTGCTCTTGAGAACGACGGTGATGCCGACAATGATGCCAAGGCATTCTACCGCTATGATACTGACTCGGAGGAGGAAGAAGGTATGTCGGCGTCCAATAGTGCTACCATGCAGGTAATCCCACTTTGCCTCTCTAACCACAATACACCAACAGAGTATGTCGGACCTGTCTTCCCGCTCATGAAGTTGCCACCTGAGGTGCGATGCATGATCTACTCGGCGATTACCCCAGATGAGGGTTTCGAGTTCACCGTAAAGGTCTACCAAGATCTCAACACCCTCAACATCATTCCTCCTCATGATGACTTCCGCGTGCTTCCACCATATGGACGTGTCTGCAGAGAGATGCGCTTCGCGATCCTCAATCAGTACTGCCCGGTCGTCCTCACCTGCGAGTTTTGCCCACGCAAGTACTGCAGAATGCCTGGTCCCGACGATGCCGAGTTCGAGGATGTGTATGGATATCTGCACCTCACGAAGGACTCCCTGACTGTCATTTCCGACAATCACCCCCGATGGGTCGACCCGCCCATGGATCTGGAGCCAGGCTGCGAATTCCCCATCTGCCTAGGCCATACCACCACCATCAGAGTCAAGTCCCTCGACCTCTGTTTCAGCCTCGACCATTGGGATATCCCCGGCAGAGAGTTCGACATGGATCTTTACGATACCATGGCACCCCCTGATGAGGCATTGAACGAGAATGGCAATCTGGGCGAGATCCCAATGGAGTTTGACCAGGAGACCGAGTCGGACACGGATGCGTATGATGTATACGATGACGATGAAGACGATGAGAACGATGATGATGACTTTTGATGAGACACACTGGTAGACAGGGACAACCTTTCTAAGCTGTTTCCTTCCCTGGTAGACGTGAACCTCATGTCTAGCTAAAACTGGGATATCTACAGTCATACAAACGGTCAGTCCTAGACCTACCTGTTGCTGGTTTCTAGGAAAAGAGAGCAAACTGTGATGTGTTTTAGGAGGCTTGCCATGGTATACGAGAGCATGGTAAGAGGCAAAAAAAAGGGGACATTGGTCATGGTTTGTTTCTCATCGCTCTGGTTAGGACACAATAGGAAAATCGGACGGGTTCACGTATGAGTGGAACAGCAGGAATTGGACCTGTACACAGAGCAATGGCAGCATGACTCCAATTAGGTAGCTCTTGTCAATGTGGCTTTTCCATACTATTATTTTTCCCATCTCGTGATGATCCTCGTATTATGACAAGAAGAAAGGTCTTCAGCTTGCCAGATACTTAGGTACCTACTAGTGCCGCCATAGCAGATGACCTGGATATACCTGTGTTTTGGTATCTACCTATGTAGGTACTTAAAACGAACTTTCAGCCCGGCAGGGTGCTCAGTTCAAGGCAAAGCGTGACATTTCCTTACAAGTGAAAGTAAAAAAAAAGTAAAAAAAGTAAATGTTTCTTGCTTCCTTGCTCTTTCCACGTGTTAGTAGTACCTAGGTACGTACCTAGCCCCCCCACCTACCTGCCCACGCAGTAGGGGATGTATCTATGTACTTACCTACCTCTTTTTATATACATGAACCATGTACCTAACCTAGATAATTATACATAGATTGTTACTTCCAATTACCTATCTGTTAAACTAAGTAGCTATCATCTAGAGTAAGTAGGTACGACCTACACGCCTAACTGCAGGGTCCAATTACGTCACCGTTAGGGATCTCCCCCCCTTAAGCTAAGTACATACTTACCTTACCGTTAGAATGCGATCTTTAAGAGCTAGATCTTTTCTATTAAAATTTTAAGGCGTACCTCCCTGTTAAGTGGTATAAATACTGTATGGAGTAGTATATATCCTGTACACATACTACTTTTTTTCTGTATAATTTTATTTTTTTTAAACGTTTAAAAAAATTCGAGCGGTTTGCTTAAATGTAACGGTATATTTTTTATTATTTTTAAAAGAAGCGGAAATGTTGCGGTTGCTGTTTTTGCGAAAAGGAAAAGATCTAGCTCCTTAAGAAAAAGTGGTATATATACCGTACAAACTGGTATTTTTACCGTATACATACGGTTCCTAGAACCCCCCATGTGCGACTAGGTAGGCAGCCTAAAGTTAAGTACACGCCCGGGCAGACGGACGGGAGCGATTTATACTTAATACTAAGATCGCCCGGTGGGCTTGATCCATCCATGTCACCTTACCTATGTGCCACGTTAGGTAAAGTACCTTGTCATGTAGCTCTACATACATACCTAGGTACATCTTACTACTAGGCTACATGGTACACTACTTACTTGCCTTAGATATGTACACTTCCGCAGGCGTCAGGGTCCATGGGTCTATGTACTAAGTATAGTGTGTGGGGGGTAGGGGAGCGGGTAAAGACAGAAAAAAAAACCACTCTTGATGTACTTCGTACCTACCTACCTACCCATCCCGTCCATGATAGAGAATGGAATCTCCATCATGCGGCTGGCTGATCCATTCAGATCGCGATCAACGCGCTTTCCCCCATGTATCCTAGGTAGTACTAGTACCTATTTACCTACTATTATCACAAGCTAGGTATATGCCAGGCTCGTTGTTGTATCAATAGATGTATGTAGCGGTGCTTAATGTCGACTTCCTTAGGTAAACTATCTCTACCTCTTTTACCTAGCCCTTTTCACCCCCCCCCCCCCCCCCCCCCCCCCATTTTTAAACGTTTTCTTACCAGTGCTAGCTCCATAGGTGCTATGGATGCACTTAAGTACCTATGTAGTCCATTATAGTGGGTGGTCCGGTCCGGAAAGCAACGGGGAAGGGCCAACAGGTACCCGGGTACGGCAATGGGGGTCATCAAGGTTGCCAGCTCGCTGGCGCGTATGTACACAAGTACCTACATACCTTAAGAAGTCGGACGCAACTCGGGTAAAAAGAAAAAAAGGAAGGACCATACATTTTGCTGTGATTAGTAATCTTGGTAATGACATGTCAGTGTACCTACTCTATCTGTACGACCTACTACCCCATGTAGTATCAAATGTATTATTAATGGATGCACAGCTAACTTGAAGTTAATTAACCTACTTGCTTCAAATGGTTTCTATAAATGGACCCCGTTTATCTAGGACATCCATTCAAGGTTGTAATCAGGTATTTCAACTTTGGTGGGCACATATCAAGTAATGTGTGTAACTTAAACGGTCTCTATCACTAAGTAAGTACTGTACAGACTTAAGCATTGGTGTTTTAAATTGTTATAAAGCCATCTCCGTTTTTTTACAAACACACGCTCGCGGGTAACCTTCATAACTTTTCATAATAATGGGTTCTGCTTTTTTTTGTCTGATTAACTAGATAGGTAGGTAGGTACTGGGTAATGTAGGTAGGTACTAGATAATGTAGGTAGGTAAGGTGGCGTAAAGCAGCATATATGCCGTAGCATATATAGTGAGCAAACTTTACGGAGCATAAATAGATAGGGAAGCGGGTAACAAATTAGGACCGGCCCCTTTCCCCGACCAGATCCCCGTACTTTCTCCTGCTCTCTCCTGATCTCTTTTGAACCGATCCTAGACTCCATATTCTTTTCTCGTGGGGTTGTGCGACGCCGTAAACAAGTAGTAATATGCAAATCCGCTTTTCGCCTGTCTGCCCATCGTCGTGAACTCCTTCGAACCCCTAGATCAATCGCAAAAAGGCACTGCCCCTGGAGGTTTCATTTCTGTCTCACCCCAATCCCATTCTAAGAAACGGCAAGGAGAAGCGGAAAAGTATTTTCGTACAGTTCCGAAAAACACTTCGTCTCGGAGGAATAAACATCTCCTATTCTAGGCGCAGCTCTTGCGTTTGAGTTTCTTCTAGCCGGGTTTAGACAAGATGGGACTGGAGATGCAGGGCAGAGGGTAATACAAGGAATGACATGTATAAGAGTAGAAAAACATGTATAGTCGTGAGGCACCCTCTCTTTTTCTTGCGCCTCTAGTCCCTATTATATGCTTGCTCTCCCAGACACCCCGTGCCTCGGTAAATTGGCAAAAAGATAAAACAAAAACAAAAAATAGGACGATGTAATTGGCCTCCCGTCTCGTTATGCTGGAACCCATCGCAAATGACAAAGAGACATGATAAAAGGGACAAGAATCAAGAACAAACCCAAACGCCTCGCATTATAAACATCATGATCTCAACGAAAAAAGGTTGCTAGGTATTGAAATGGAATTCCGGTGGTGAAATGTCAAGCCCGAGTATCAAAATCCAATGACCCACCCGAGATATCACTTAGTTCAAGGGGAACAAGGCCTAGCCGAATAAGAAATCAACACAGAAGGTAGCCTCCTTTTTTGGGTAACGCCGATAAACCCACCGTCTTCATAGCATATGCAAAAGCTTTTGACCATTATACGAATCATCACATATGAGAATCTCCCGGATACAACCCCAAAACATCGTTTGGAAAGTAATCCCCAAACCAGCTCATCATTTCTGTGTGCTCGAAGCTTGTGAGGTGCTGACCAATGTCTGTCTCGTTGTCGTACGTGAGTAGGTGTAGGTTGGAGCCGGTCGGGCCTAGATATGAATAACCACTAGATGTGAGGCCACTGCCGCTCTGGCCAAAGTTGGATGCTCCTCCATCTGATGAATATGCAGCGCCTCCGCCAGGTGTTGAGTGAGTGGTCGACCCAAAAGTATGGCTTTGGGTGCTCGTAGGCGAGGTGCCAGTGGGATAGCCGGACTGATCATAACCAGACGAGTTTTGGGACGAAGGCGTATACGATGTAGGGGCGATAGCTGCAGAGGTTTGTGCCGGCATAGAAATGGGCATTTTACTGTCTGGTGATGAAGAGCTCTTTATGACATCATCTGAAGATAAACTGTCATATGGCATATGTGATTTCCCTTGGGTCGAAGAGCTTGATACTCTACGGTGACGGTTAACACTGTGCCGTAGAGCTGACGTATTAGGCTGGGGATAGGCGGGTGGGAACATAGTGGTGGTTTCGGGAAGGCTCTGACGTATAGGATCGTATATCATGTTTCCAGGTGGAGTAGGCGCCGACACAGGTATGGTAGGTGTTGCATTCGATTGAGACGATTGTATAGTTTGTTGATGTTGCTGCTGCTGCTGATTAGGAGGGGGCCGGTGATGAGGGTGATGATGAGGACCGTGATAATGTGGTACTCCTCCACTGACAGGATTCTGGAAAAGTAGAGTTAGGCTTGAATTGGGCGAATTGGTCGTCCCTGTCAATGACCATGCCAGCGGGTTGTCTGGAATGGGGGAGGCTGGATATTCTAGTCCATTAGTATATCTTTGGACGGTACTGTTCCGACGACTACGTTTGGTGCTTTCATATTCTTCGCTCGTGTATGTCTCGCAATCCCATTTGCCTTGTGCTTTGTGGTCTAGGACTGTTAAGATATAACGTACGCCACCCCAATACGTATGCATTTGCTTCAATGCCTTATAGCACACCTGATAATTCTGGTTCGCTGCAGATGCTAATAATAGGTGCTTTGAAGATGCGTTTGTGTCCGTCGCAGCTGTCCCATTCCTGAAGCCGGAACTCCTCGCACCAGGTGGTGATGGATCTCTTGGGGTTGGCTGCGAGGCAGTTGTCTTGGACTCCATGAGAAATGCACAGGCTGCGATGTAAATAGGTTGCGAGGTGAACGGGTTGCCGATGAAGCATTTCGGGTCAAGTAACTCAGCAAAAGCCAGGATATCAGTAATAGTCTTGGCGCTAGACATGGACAGTTCCCGACTATGGGGCTTCAATTGATGCTTCCGGTCAATCGTGCCCTGACGAGTAAGCAGCGTGGGTTGGTGTAAAACAATTATCAATGCATGGAACCAGAAGTGCAATAGGATAAAGGTCGTGCCTTGCCCGTTCTTGACATGCGCCTGGAAATTATTGGCATCGAACCGGAGCCGCGGCTCCATGAGCTGATGAAGCTTGGTCAGCTCGTTTTCCATCTGGACAAGCTGGTTCAATTTGTCCTTTGTCAAATCCTGAGGATGTTTAATGACGTTTAAGACATCCGATACTCGACCATATAAGTGTATGATTCGCAGAAGCGACGCCTTTGGGTCGGGCCAACCCGACGCCGAGTCGATGGGAGTACTTGGAAGTTCGAGATCAAAATCGTCATCTTTCAGCGTAACGGGACGACCTGTGCCGGAAGAAATAGCCCGATCTAGGAAGAAGACAGCCCAGAAGGTGTCGATGCGCTCCTGTTCAACCTCCTTCTGTTCCCTAGGGCTTAACGCGTCTTCGTCACTGCTCTCCTGACTAGGATCAAAGAACTCGTCGGCGGGCTGTCTATCGTACCAACGCGTATACCAAGGGTCCTTAGCACCTCGATACTTGATTCCGTCTTCTTTCGTAAGGCCCAGGTCAACAGCCATACGTATCGCCACTCCCAGATACATCCAGAGCGCACTGTCCTGGTCAGCGCCGAAACCATTATACGCCATCAGCAAACATGCCTGGACGGCAGCGACGGACGGACACGCAAATGTGTCTACGGTAGCTGCTTTGGCTCGTTGTGCGTAGAAGCGGCCGTACTCTGATCTCGCTAGCTTTCCGTCATTCCACTGCTTGAACACGGGCACATCAGAAAACCGAGCCGCCAGAGCACATACGGCATCGACTAAAATGGGTTCAATTCGTTTCTCTTTAACGAGATTGGGGAATTTATTGCGGTGCAGAAAAGGGTAATTACTCCCCAGCCGTACGAAGAAGGTTTCGACAAGGTTAAGAATTAACGGGTGGACAGCGTTCGTATCGTTAGGGTCGTAAATCGGCATGTCCTCAATATGGCCGAGCTCATGATCTGGGTTCGTCGCGGTGAGCAATCCGCCATAGACAGAGCCAGTGCTGGGAGACGTGGCAGATATCGAGTTGTGTCGTCGGTCCCGGACCTTGACGACCATCTGTTTGAAGCCGGGCACGATGGCGGTCGGGCCAAAGTAGCGGAAGTAAGGAACGCGATGGCTCTCGTTGTGATGCTGGGTCGGTGAGCGGCTGGCAGTGCTACGGCCATCTTCGGTCGAGAAGGAACGGTGGCGCGGATTTGATGGTCGTTGGGCGAGCGTCTCAGGCCGCGGTGTAGCTTGCGACTGGTGTTCTTCCCATTCCATAGTCTCCGACTTCAATTGCATTGCAGGCGTTGTGGGCTCCGAGGAGTCATCTTCCACTGCCTGCTCAAGATTTTGTTGTATTTGATGTAATTGTTTTTGCTTGCTCTCGTTTTTTAGTGACTTTTGGTGTTTTGATGGTCGTTGTTGTTGCTGCTGCTGTTGGTGTTGCTGCTGCTTCTCTACCTCCTTCGGAAGCGGCGGTTGCTGTCTGCGGTCAGGGTCTGCATCCTCGTCCATGTAGTCATCATCGTCGGGATCGACCTGTGTCGGGTCTCCGCCAGAACTCTGACCTCCGGCCGAGCTCGAATCTTTCTTCTTGTCAGTCCCAGGTCCATCGGAGTATCCCAAACAGGCGTGGCCATTCTTGGTACAGGTGGAACAGGTCGGATGCTCGCCAGCACACCGTGTCTTCCTCTTGCGACAGGTGAGACAGGCAGCATTGATCCTCCTCCTCTTCGTCGGGGGCTGGCCTTGGTTGTTCACGAAGCGGATCTGCTTGGGTGCCGGCAACACCTCCTGGCTGCTGTTGACAAGAGTCGCCATCGTTCGGCGCGGCGGCGTCGTGGGATTGGTGAGGGAGGGAGGGACGGGCTTGGGGGGTACTTAGGGGAGCTCTACCATCGAAGTACCATCGTCGTGTCCCCGTCCGTGGGGCGGCGTTTTTTTATTGTGGGCTCCTAAATCAAACTGTGGGGTTTTGGTTTCTATTCTGGAGCCCACCATCGCGCAATCAAGGGTAAGGGTACTGGTACTGTGTGCTAGTACAAGCACATTAGTTTGGCTATCTCGGGATATGTCCTGTATGCCCCGTACGATGCCCTGTAAGTCATGTGTGTATGTGTGTGTATGTGTGTGCGTGAGCTTGAACGTGAGCGTGGGCGTGAGCGTGGGCGTGCGTATATGTGTGAGTATGTGCGTATGTGCGTGCGTGGTGGTGGTGGCGGTGGTGTGTGTGTGTTGTATGCATACAATGGCAAGAGGGTAGCCGTTTTGTAGATATGTTGGTTAGTCGATAGATTGTAGGTTGTAAAGTTGAGAGGAGGAAAAAAAAAGTATCAACCTGATTAGCCAGACCTAGAGAATAAGTTGGTAAGCAAGCTTATCTGATATCAACGTTAGTTCAATACATCAATAGGTAGCTTGAGGTACCACTACCTACACTACCTTGATGCAAGTAGTTGATGTAAGTTAAAGAGAGAGATCAATTGTAGATGAAGATTAGGTTCGGTTAGGTAGTAGTAGTTGAGTCAGTAGTTACAATGTAGGTAGGCACTAGGCAAGAAAAGGGCATGTTAGGTAGTAGTAGGTAGGTAAGGAAGGAAAACCCCTCTGCCCTGCATCGTACGACGTCGTTATAAAATAGTAGTAGTCTGTTCCAGCGGGCTAAGATACATAGGTTGCACTATGTGCTACAATGTAGTACATGTAGTAAGTAGTAGTTGTATGTATCTATTTGATGTATCAATTGATATATGTACTAATCTAACTAGTAGTGTACTTGTGGAAAAGCACGTCAATGTGTAGGTACCCAAGTTCCTAAACGTGCGTGAGTATACATGTATGCAGGTGAGTATGGGTACATACTGACTACATACATACATACATATATAGTACATATATACCTAGTAAAGAGATACTTAATTGAATACCTACATACATACCTATTTTCTACGCAACAATACTACATTGCCCTCTATCTATCCATCATTGATATATGTAGGTACCATAGCAGCAGACAGGTAGCACTCTATAAAATAACCTCTTTTCCCCCATTCCTGAACAAAACATACCTAAGTATGTATACTAATAACATATCGAACAACAACCCATCATCATAAATTACATAAAAGGCGAATTGACAGGGTTCTGTCAGATGACACTCCTTGATGGCGAGTTCTTTTCGTGTAAGCGGTGTGACGAACTTGACCTCATAAGTAACGACATGGGGGAAACCAAACAATCCTACTTGCTAATGAGAGACACGCCGTGGCGACAGATGAAGTCACGGCCATCTGTGGGGGAAGAATACCTGAATACCTGAATACACCTCCGGTCGCGGGTTGTGCGAGTCAGCGCTGGCTGCTGGGCCTACTAGGTTAGGTAGTCATATGAATGGTACATACTTACCTACATCAATAGGTATACGACTAGGTAATCGGCAGTGCCGGGAGGATAATTGGAGTTGCGGGGGGTTAATCGAATATGGGGAACAGGAGGGAGCTAACCTAGGTAATGCTTGGTAGAATTGATATCACAAACCCAAGCCGCCGCCGGCAACTCCTTATACATACAATTGGAGCTTCAAGGATCTACCGGCCGACTAACCAACTGACTAACCAACTAGGTAGTCAATCCAGAAATTCCATAGAACATGTTAGAAGTTCTCAAGAACCACCTAAATCCCCGAGCAAGAGATACACTACCTATCTACTGGTAGATGGTGACGGGGGTACTAGAGGGGGGGGGGGGAATGTGGCTTACACCGAAACGCTCCAATGGAATCATCAAAACGTGCGTCTAAAGCAACCTGCGATGGACGTGAGGAGCTCCTGCTCCGCGGTAGAGAAGATCCATATCTACATATCTACTCACGCAAGAGCTAGCAACTTGAATGCCCCGTCGCTGGAACCCATGCGCAGGGAAGACGTGTCTAGTCACGATGTACATATGCAGGTAGCCGTCTAGTATCTTCTACATGAACATCTTACAGGAGGAACCGGGGGTTAGGGTGGGGAGAGGGAGAGAAGAGAGATACTTGTGAGTATAACTATGAGTAGGTATACCGCCTACTTACTTACCTACATATCTAAGACCACCACAGCAAGAAAAGGTATCAGGTCAATGGCCGGCCAACACAGGAGACAAACCCAGGATGTCTCAATGGACGGCCTGACCATCCGGGACTCGATCCCGTATACGACTTTTATTACCGCCCATTGCCCTTCTCGTCTACGGGAGCTGGTAAAAGCCTCTTTCCCGTCCGCCCGGCCGCGGGATCTCTATACTCTGGGAACCTGAACCCTTCGAAGTATGTACCTACGACTTCGCGATAAGACCAAAAGCGCGCGGATCCTAGTCGAATCGGGATGTACCAGTAACACGTCTCCCTGCTTTACCTAGTCTGATAGCCTTGTCTAGTCAGGGTGACATCGAAGGACCAGTCGGTTATCTCCCCCATGTCTGACAACCTACCTACGGGGACCCAGACCTGGGGGTTGGGGGGGGATTGGAAGAGGGGAGAGAGAGCTGTACCTAGTGAGAGAGAGAGAGAGAGAGAGAAAAACCCATCTCGTCATGAGCAAGAGACCAGATGACCTGTCGACTTTTTTATTTTTATTTTTAGGCGCCCGTCATATTCTAGTCCCATCGCCTGCGTTCCTCTTTTGCTCCGCGTACCACCCGGACGGGAACAGCAGAGGCCCGTCAAATGAGTCTCGACGCATGCGCATCCTCCCCCCTCCTCCCCCCTTTCGCACATTACACACAACGCCATCGATGATACATACATACCTAACTTAGGTAGGTAGGTCGACCTATCGCACGGGCTGACAAGAAAAAAAAAAGAGGGAGGAGGGTAGGTTAGATCGCCCGACCGGCCGCTGACCAAAAGATCAAGCAGCCTGGCGACGGGTAGGTAGCTGATCATCATTCGTGCTTTTTCGAATCGGGAACCTGGGATTTTCCCATTTGCTAATCGATTTTGCAAATTCCATGTCGATTGGAAGACCGGCCTGGCCAGGCAATGGTCGAGAGAGGGGATGGATGGATGGAATGGAATGGATGGATGGATCATGGGCTGTCACAGGGATCCGGGGCGTGGGCGGGCGCAGCTAGCTAAACTCGATGTAGACGTTTGGGAGCGGAGAGCTGCTACCTTGGTGGTGGTGGTCACCACATTGTATTTGGGTAAGGGTTCTATATACTATGTAGGTAGGTACATACATACACACACACATACATACAATTTATCTCTACGCGAGCGGTGGTGTAGGTAGTTCGTTCTCATGTGTGGTCCAGACGTGCCAGTACCCGGTCATACTGCTTAAAAGGGGTAGAGCCCAGCTTGAAGGAACGGGCGGTTGCATTGAAACCCCGCGAAGATATATATGTATGTATTTCGTAACTCAGTAGGCGGGTAATCTTGTAGCTGAAGTTCTACTATGTAAGCTTATTCGTTATAATTCTTACCGAGTCTCTTTTTATATGCGTGGGCCCATTAGAATGTAGATCTAGACATCTTATAGTTCCAGAAACATATAAGAACCCCCTTTTTATCAGCATAGGCATTACCTACGCGAAGACTCGCGAGAAAGCGTCCTTAGTAATAAGGGTATCATTGTGTTATTTTTTCTTGATCCACAAACAGTAGCTATTCCGGAAACTGAACGCCAGACCTCGCCCCCCGCCGTTTTGCTGACATTGCTTGACATGGAAAAGAAAAAGGGGAGGGGTTACAAAACGTGTGGTGCAAGTGGTGGTGACTACCTAGGTAGGTAGTATGAGCATGCCTGTGCTCGTGCCGATCAGTCCTAACGCCATTTATGCTTTGGAATACAGCTTCCGCTTGTCTAAGGAAGAAGACTCGGAGGAACCCTAGCCGAATACAATATTAACTCCCATCTCGGCGCTTACTTTCCTCCAGATATCCGTGTATTCCTCTTCCATGGAATAGTCGTTTAGGAGATCCAATCTCTTCCAGACCTCGCGAATAATACCCCACGCTTGCTCTATGTTGGTCATTCCTTGTCGCATCTCGATTGCAACAAACGCTTTCTTCGCCAATGCTCGATCCTCCTCGCTAATGGCTTCGCATGCAGCTACAAAAAGAGGCCATAGCAGAGCTCCCATGGGGCCTCTGTGGGCTACTGTCTCGACACAGTGGAGCAGAGAGGTGTGAGCATGCTTTTGCACCAACAAATGGCTTGGCGGGTATTCGTAGATGGTGCGATAGAGATAAACGAAGGCACTGTGACGATACGCAAGCGCGTTATGCAGTATAGACTGTAGCCGCTGTTTCTCCGAAACCTCCTCTTCAACAACCTCAAGCACACCCTCCTGGACAGTGACGTTCGGCGGTAGGCATGGTTTCCATTGGGCGAGGGCAACTTCGATAGCTTGGGATGTGGTCTCGAATTCCGTCCGAAGGACTGCAATCTTTGAAGATTGGTTCATTCGATGAGCTTGGCCGAGCTCGGCTTTCACAGAAAGCAGGTTAGACAAGCGGTGCATAATGGGCCATAACGTCGTAGCCATCCCGAGTAGGCTGTCTACATTACTCAGTGGAGATGCTGGCGGAGCATCGAGAGGAGGAAAGGGTAGGAGACACCCGGCAGCTGGTGCCGTGGAAAGAGGCGGTGTTCCTAAAGACAACGCCGTGATCACATCATAAAATCGAAATGCCTAAAATCTGGTCAGAACGGCGGAATGTTGGGGGCCTACGCGAAATCCACATACACGCTCCAGGAAGAGGCCAGCCGGACTTGGGTCTGGCGACGAGCCCATAATCGTCAGGGCACCTTTCAGGTGTCCATCTACGATACTTGATCTTCCACGTTGAACAAGCTAGGTTGATCTTCTGTCAATTACCAAGTCACCTCGGGACCAAATAGGATATACATACCACTTCATAATAAACGAGCAGCATGATAGCAGCCAGGAGCTCATTCTTGTTGACCCTGTCACCCTTCTCGATCAGTCGAGCCAAGCCCTGTATAGCTTGGTTGTGGAAGTAGATGGACTTCTCGGCGTTTCCTACACCGCGGTATTCTAGGTGGGCACTGGCGAGCGCATATATCGCGTTCATAACAGACGAGCTCTCGTGAGATAACGGGAGAACTAATTGTTGAAAGGGGTTGCCTGATTCCTCTCGGAATACGATTAGATGTGATAGTACGTTACAAAAGTGATCAACTAATGCGCGGCGGTTCGACCGATCCGAGAATTCCGAGAATACCGGTATGCAAAACTCCAACGCCGGAGATGCCACGGGACTCGGCGCAATCATAGCAAGATCTGGCGGCAGGGACCGCGCATGGGAGATGAGACTGCTGTTCGAGTTTCTTCGTATCACACTTTGCGATAGCCTCCTCCCATCTTTAAAGGCGTCGAGCTCCTGCGGCATTGCACGAATAGGAGACGCCGCATTGTCACCGGTTACAGAAGTGAGGTTCGCGCGTATCATGGTGTCGGATCTGTCCTCAACTAAACCAATATAATCAGATTCTCCCAATTCCTCGACGTCGTCATCTTGCCATTGACAGCCATCGAATTTCGCGTCGTCCAATAACTGCGCATTCTGTATGAAGCTGTACTGGGACTCCTTTCTCCTGCGTTGGCGGGGTTTCACTGCCTCGTACGTGCACTCGACACCGCGCTCGGCGCAACGCGCGCACCGGGGTCTATTCTCGTCGCATTTCTTCTTCTAATAACAACGAGTGGCGTGTCAGAGATCAGATCTTCAAACTGCTGGTGGGAAACATCAACTGTGGAATATGTGCCCGTACTTTCTCCTTACTATAACCGTGTTAGGAAAGCAGATTCTCGTCAACGAAGCACGTCACAGGCGAAGTCGGGGTTAGATAGCCTAGGATTTCACATACCAAAAGGTGCAGCCTGTGAAATCAGACCCATTGGTTAGTTTCAAGTTGTATATAAGTAGGTAGGTAGCATAGGGGATATGGTAGTAGAGCCGACGTGTAGTGCAAGACAAGAAAGCACCTGTTGAAAAAGCGAACTGACCTGCTCGGGACCGTCTCTTGGGTACCTTGGGCGGGGCGAGTCTAGTATACAGCAACATATTGCCGGCTAGACATGCGCAGCAGCATGTACATATTCGGAGGTCTCACACGTCGCGGTCGAGGTCGTGCCAAAACGACCAAGTTGAGACTTTAGACGCTGTGCGCTGCAGCTATAGCGCAATCATATGACTGCTATCTGATGTTGGCATATAGGTGACGGGAAACTAAAGGCGGAGGGGTGAGAGACAGGAGAGGAACTAATGGTTTATTTTGAGAGTTGAGGGGAAACAGATATCCATAAGACAACAATAGTGTAGAATAGGGAACGCGGCCTGCTACTAGTTACAGAATGAAAGCTGCTCAAGGGGAATTAAAAAAAAAGCTGACGAGACCATGATCGTGATGAGCGGAGAATGAATACATAGGTACCTTGTCAAGACGACCCCTTTCTGGACAGGGCTTCCGAGCATGACGCCCACGGGCCACGCCCATCAATGCCTAGTTGCTTGGGGTTATCGGGGTGTCTGGGTATCTGGGTGTGGGCTGCATGTAAGATAGTCTGCTAAGGTTAACTAATAGTAACTTGGCTAGCGGAAGTCTAGAAGCTTCACCCACCCATCAGATACACGGGCTGTGAAGTGTGGAGGTTGGCAGTAGAACATCGACTTTTTGCGGGGTACGGAAGGATACGAGCAGGGCCAGACAGGGGTTCCAATACGGGGCCTGCCGTAACTCAGTGGATGATGGTGGTGATCCCCCTGATTTTCTAGGTAGTATACGTACCTACTAGTGTACTAAGTGTGGGGGAGAGGGGGGAGGGGGAAGGGGGGTAGCACGGTAAAGAATGCCTACCCAAAGGAACGCTCGGAAGACATTAACTTATGTGCACTCTTGGCCTTGCACCGATGTAAATTACCGTGCATCATATCTGAAGAAATATTATACCTAGGTAGGTGATATATAATTAGATACGGAAGTAAATACCTAGGTAGGTGCCTACATAGGTAGGTATGCCTACATGTAGTCTAGAAGATGATATTCTTGACACAGTCCGGTATAACTGTAGGTATAACATTGAAAGACAAAAGGAGTAGTAGGAAATGTTGAGCACTACTACTTGGTACACTCTAACATACCTACACCCCGTACATTATCAGTTGACATCATATTTACTTGGTAGATATGAACTAGGTTAGCACATAGTTAAAGTAGTTCATTGATGATCTAGGGTCTCACTCTAGGTACTTAACCTTAGTGTATTCACACTATACTAATAGACCTACTACTAGCTCGCGCATTGACATTGACATCACTTGAGCTTAAGGTTAACGTTACTTAAACCCCCAACCCTCCAACTCAGGTACACGAAAGTCAATGCAATTGTTGCAGACCGGCTTGCTGTACCGAGCCTAGTCTGCTGCTACATAATCCACCTTAACCTCAAGTAGGTACGTAGGTAAGGTTTGTGCTTCGTGCTTAATGCTTCATGCTTCCTACCTTATGTACTTACCTACCGATGTACCTATATCGTAAACACGATCATCCCATCAGTGCGGTTCGTCCCATATCGCAAAGTCTAAAAGTGCTGTAGAGAAACCTAATTGCTAGGCCACTATTAATAGTCATTTCGATGCTGAAACGTCAATCGATATAACACTGCTCTAAAGTTGAATGATCTGACTATTCCAACTACCTAGTACCCTACCTACCTGTGGATCGTTAGTGCAAACTCCACATTGTTTAAAAGTACCCGACATATCAATACACTCATAGAGCGGTGTAACATGTACACTACTAAGTAATACCAGACACTACAATACCAAAGGTAAGTCTCGTGGGAGCTAAAAGGTACAGTGCCGACCTAGTATGTACATACCTAGGTAAACTACCTACCTAGGTATTAATTGAAGTGCGTGCCGAGACGGCGGGGTAAAGTAGCGAAATTTAGTGAAAAGAGGGGAATAAGTCGTTTGCGACGTATTCCGCACCCTTAACATGACATCGCTCTCACGACAAGAATCTGATCACGACTTACATTCCAGCCTGGGCAACGGGATATTCCATCCCCCCTTCCCCTCACGATTATATGAGCGACTTTCATTGAGTGATATTTCGGTGATGTCTGGGGTAGTAACTGTGCTGCCACATATACACCGGCTTTGAAACTACATCGTATAATTGAAGTACCACGATCACTCGGTGGAAACTACTGACTTAGACCTCCCCCGAAGACTAGGTAGGCTGTGAATAGAAGGTCTGTAGTTTCGAGTCTTGATTTCCATGCCATGAACATTAATATCGACTAGGTAGGCCTCGAGAATAGGGCATGGGGGGAAACCAAGGTAAAGTCGGGTTCTCTTATAAATGCGATCAACTTCAGGGCTAGTTCGGGCGCATATCCAACATTGACTTATCCCGACCTTGACCTTGAGTTGTCTTTAATGTTGCATAATACCTACTATTAATACACTTCAACCTGTCTACAAGTAATATCAAGTGTAACTTAAGATAAGTCAAGGTATATCGATCGTGTTATTGATAGCCCGTTTAGGGGGGGATACAAACTCCAAATAGCATAAATTGAAAGAAAGGGAGAGTTGAACCAACCAGAGTTTTATACAGCATATTTCGACCCCAGTGCACCAATTATATGGATTGAATTGGAGGATCAAAGATAGATCAAACTAACACAAAAGACCAATATTGAAGTCCAAAGCACTTACATTGGTATCAATACCAGTTGACCTATCTTAGAAGGTGCATACGAGACATAACCTACCTAGTCGTAGAGTTATCAACCAAAAGGCCTGCCTACAGCTCTAGTGTAACACATGACTGGAACTTCTCTATGGCCTGGAATGGTGGGGTTATTATAGTTGTTAAGGCTAATTGCATGTGACCAACCAAGAAAATTCAAATAATCACGATAGAATGCGCCGAGTTGCTGCCCGACTTGCAGTAGCGTGGGGCGTAAGTGCTGACTTTCCAATGCCATAACCTAGGTAATACATACAGTAACCTAGTACCTACTAACCGGATAGGTTAGTTAGCTCACTTGCTCTTTCTCTCTCTCTCCCTCCCTCTCCCTCTTCCTCTCCCTTTCCGTTTCCTTCCTCCTCTCCTCCCCTCCCCCCATCTTTCTCCCCCCCCCCCCCTATCTTGCCCCTCTCTTCTCCATCCATCAGGTACTGCACGATACTGAAGGAAGACAATACACACTTGACATTTCGCCCCTATCATGCATATATCTACCGAATCTACCTACATGCCTACATAGGTACCTACCTAGGTATACATATTATAACATCATGTTCTGTAGCGTGGAGAACGAGGCTCTGGCTAGAGCCCATCTCATGATTTTGCGCCATGAGAGGTGTTCTCTTCTCTCTTCCTCGTCCACCGCTGGATTCCCAAGAGGAGCTAAGCACGATATAGGACAAACCGCCGCACTCTAGAAATGCGTACAAGGCCCTCTTCCCCCTTCTGTTGCCTGTTGTCCCTATTCCACGAGACCCAGCGCTTCCTTCGCTCAGCTCACTCGGCAGGGGTGAGACCCTCCCAAGAGACCTATGGAGCCAAGCCTGATGGCCTCTTACCCCAAACTTCGAGAAGCTCTCTCTGGCCTTACGTATAGATTACAACGGGACAGGTTCATTATCATGCCGTACCTCTACAGCAGTCTCCAGCCTGTTCGATACGGTCAGCAAACACCCGCAAAGGTGTAGCCACATCAAATACCTGTATTTTCTATGGTGAGGTCACCCTCCTTCGGCTGCTATCGACCCAATCACCAAGCCCACCGAAGGCTGACGGGCTTGCGGTAGCATGCAGTCATGGAGGGCCGAGGCAACGCAGCTCTTCTCGACTTGCATCAAGGGTGGTCTAGCTCAGGTAGTATCTGGTTAGACAGCTGAGGGTAACGCTCGAGTGGGCGGAGACATACGAGTAGCATCGCAACTGCTGGGACACTGCAGTTGGTTAGGTCACCGCCTCCCGCTGTCTCATTGGTCTTACTCTCCCGATTTCTCCTTTCCTTATAGGTTATGGGAAGCAACCAACACCGCTGATCTTCTTCCCCAGAGTGCCATTATGAGAAGTCCATATCTGGTGAACCCTTGCCGCCTTAAGAGTCGTATCTTGCTGATCTGTGCTGTCGGTCACGTACCCTGCGTGTTCACGACTCAACCTATGAATGCGACATCTTGATTGCCTACCTACTGTGCCGCACAGGAGGCGACCTCTATTAGCTGTATGAGTTCTCGTCGGTGTGAAGGCCTAATATTTTGCAGCCTTGCTCATGCTTACTTCCCTCATCCGAAGGGTTATCTCGGCTACTCTCCAAGAGTCTCTATTAGGATCCTGCTCGTAGCTTCATCTTCAACATTGCGAATCCTATTTGCGTCCACAGATATCCCTACTACTTGGAACCGGAGCAGCTAGCTATCAGATGGGGAGCAAACTCACACGGGACGTGATTGAACTAGCTAAGGAATAGAGTGTGTCGACCGATTTAGGTGGCAGGGCTTGATAAAACGACGAGGCTCTTCATCGACAAGGCATATTTTTCAAAGCAGAAACACACCTCAACTGCTACCGATATCGAAGTTTACTCGTCATGCAAAGTTCCTCGGGCCATCTGGGTCGGGTGGGATTGGTGGCGTTGGCAGCTTTGGCGCGCGAGTCGGTAGCGAGTTACGGCGACGAGTATCAAATACAATGGATCAACAAGGACAATAATGTTATACGACATCCGAAGCGTGACACTTCTTGCCCATTAACTGACTGGAAACTATGCCCAGCCAGTGTCAACGGGGGTTGCTGTCCAAATAATTACGAATGTGATGTTTCGTCTTGTTTCGCAACAACCGCAGGTCCATCGACAGGGTGTGGTAGTAGGGTTGGGTATTATGACTGTCCTCTTACCGCAGGTGCAGGTATGTCCGGATAGTCATGGAGATGGTGCACATTCCAGCCGTATCTAGATACTAACTTCGTTTAAAGGTAGTTGCTGTCCGGTCGGTTTCATTTGTGGCGGTGTTCAATGTTTACCACCGTCTGGCCAATATTCGGAGTCATGCCCAGCGAGTTATTTCGCTTGTCCGTCTTCTCTTGGGTATGGATGCTGTCAGAGCGGGAAGGTGTGTGGTTCAGGTGCTTGTTACGACAACACGCCGATGACTCTGCCCGTCAGCTTCGCAACCACGTCTACGGATTCGAACGGGGATATCATAACGACAACTATTACGGCTACGTCAGTCGTCACTCCGGGGCCCGATCTTTCCTCAGACGCGGCTTCTGTTATCGGGGTTGCAAAATTAATTCCCAGCACTGTATCGAAGCAATCTGCTATCTCTACGAGCAGTAGTAACGATAGCAATGATGGTCTCTCTACAGCAGCGCTAGGCGGCATCATCGCAGCCGTTGTCGTGATACTAATCGCGATCATAGTCGCCGCCGTGTTGATAATCAAACGCCTACGGAGGACAGAGAAGGCCGCCAAAGCTGCAGCCGAGTCACGGCGAGATGATTCTAGCAAGCCACCGACGACCTCGAATAAGTCAGGATTCGGACGGCCTTCGATCTCTGAGGTCGACGGCGTAGACATAGACCCTTTAACACGGGCACGATTGTCGCCACATATGCGATCGCAATCTGATTCGACTGTGGCGAATCGTTCACGATCTATCACACCCGGATTCCTGATTTCTAGCAGCGGCGGCGAAGGAAGTTCAAGGACATCATCGCCTCCAGTATGGTCTCAGGGCGTCTTCAACAACATACTCCCATCCGACGTTTCCGACGGTCGCCAGTCGAGCCTTGACAACTACGGCGGTGGTGGTGGCGGCTACCAAAGCGACAGTAACGACGCAAACAACTATAATAATAACATGCAATTCTCGCAACATACTGCCCAACGTGTCAGTTACGACTCGCAGGCTTCCTCGTTCTATGGACGAGGGCATTGGAGCAACGCTAGTGAGGTAGCTGGCAGTCTGTACGGCGCGCACGGGGTATCCGAGCTCGATACCATGGATGCTAGCGAGGCAGCGGTCCGGCGCCAGTCAAACAGCACCAGCATGACTACGAGACCAATTGCGGCATACGTAAGGAGGAGCAGCGACCCCTCAACCTCGACGACAACGAGAGCGAGAGGCGACAGCGGGGCTACGGGGCCTCTCACAGCTCAGCCCCCGCTCGGCACCGTCACCGAGATCCCCCTCGAGTTACACGGACACTACGGGCCGTCGGACCTGGCCGCTGGACAAACAGCTGGGAAGCTGAACAAGGAGCCGGATTCGACTACTACGAGAACGGGAACGGTGGATAACACCCCGTAACTATTGGTATCTCTTGTCCGCTGATCGGATGTCCCTTGTTAGAATATCGGTCGGCCAAAAAGGAAGTCTGTTTTTGACGAGGCACCTAAAAGGAATCGTATAAGTTGTTTGTGTGGTGGAAGCTCTATTAGCATCCAATACCCCCTACCATCTCACATCTCAACACGCAATACCACTACCAATCATTTTTTCGAACCACCCTACGCGTTACCTATTTACTTTACTCTACTCCATTTACAGGGCACCGTCCGGATTTACGGGATAGGAATAAAGGATGATGGAGGGAAGGAAGAGGGGGGGGGGGGGTGGGATAAGGCCAGAAGGGACAGGAGTTTTCCGAAAACAGGAGCATGCATCGCTCAAAGGAACAATATACCCGCATTCAAAGGACACAGGTTCAATTCAGATCTAATTCTTTTTGTTTTTCTCACATTTTCTGTCCCTCTCTTAGAAATCCCCGACGAAGGGGACTTCGACGTACTATTAGGTGCATGCATATACATAGGCGACGGGGAAAGCTTGACTACCTGCTTGCTATTTTCTCGGGTTAGTTTATTTCTAATTCTTGTTTCCTCCCCCTTGAGGATGACTTCTTGTCTATATTTTGTTTCGTTTAACAGCAAGCTAGGTTTCATAGTTAGCCGCGGTATACCAATTGCACTTACGCTGAATATAGACTCGGGAGGCAGCCGAAACCATATAGGTTACCTATTATTGATTAACGACTTCTTGCCCCCCGGGAGAATAACCACCTTATAGCGTCGTCGTACATTATATGTTCACCGCTGTCTCATGCAAGAAAAGTGGTATTACTGCAGAAACCGCCTACTTGACCCCTTGTTGGTATAAGTCTACCTACCTACCTACCTTTTAAACCCCGAAATTCCTAGGAGCCATCCATGCAACAGTCGTCACTCGGTAGAACACAAGAGAGCTTGGTAGTCTCTCATAATTATTTGCATTGAACGGCGTATAAGGCTTGTTTAATAATCAGCCACTTTTTAGTGTGCTATAGCAGTGTTACATTGACCTTCAAGATGGCCCCATTCATGATGTATTCTATCATCTGCTAGCTAGGTTGCTACATCTATCATCGTGGCGGACTCATCATCTCCGCCTCTCCACCTCTTCCCCTGTCAATTTTTATTTTCATCTTTCTTTTTTCTTCCAAGACTTAACGATCCAGATCCACGGCCTTCTCATCAGCAACGACGACCCCGCTCTCCTCGTCAGCACTAGTGGGCCCGTCTCTTAGGCCAAGCTCCGTAGTGGAGAAGGCATCGGCCGGGTCCCTGTACCCGGGGACGAAGTTCACGGCGACGGCGTAGGTCTCGGCGGCGACGAAAAAGCACAGCGGCACGACCATGGCCAGTGCGGTGCTGCGGTGGATGTCGGCCGCCACGCCGGTCAGGGGCGGGACGCAGGCGCCGCCCACGACCCCGCCAACGATCCACCCGGCCCCGCGCTTAGTGTGGCGGCCGAGGCCGCGCATGCCCAGAGCCACGATGGTGGGGAAACAGATAGACTCGAAGAAGAGGGTGACATACAGCAGCGATACGCCCGCCCACTCGCGCTGCGTGATGGAGGGCGCGATGAACACGATGCAGCTCGTCAGGAACGCGAGGAAGACCATACGCGGCCGCACGTACCGCATCACGAAGACGCCGATGAACCGGCCGGCGGCGAAGGTCCCCTGCGCGCCGGCGAGCAGCCGCGCCGCCGTCGGGTCGTCCGAGCGCGGCTGCGTGTCGCGCACGTAGTTGATGAAATACCCGGCGATGGCGACCTGCGAGCCCGTGTAGCAGAACTGGGCGAAGGCGGCGTGGAACAGGCGGTACTGCTTCCAGAACGGCTTGTCGTCGGCGTTAGCGTGCGTCTCGGTCGCCTGGTAAGCCATGTCGGCGTCGGTGATCTCAGGGATGGTGGACAGGAAGAAGACGATGGCGAGGAGGAACACGAAGACGCCGATGGCGATGTAGACCCACTGCACGTTGTGGATCGCGTCGGCGTCGCTGAAGGTGAAGAAGACGTAGGACCCTAGGACGGGGGCGACCACGGTGCCGATTCCGTTGAAGGCCTGCGAGATGTTGATGCGGATCTCAGCATACTTGGGCGGGCCGCATACTGAGGGTAGGTAAATGTCAGCATATTACAAAACACGCGCGATGAGCTTCGGGGGTGAATATTCTTACCTGTGATGTAGGGGTTGGCGGCGGTTTCAAGGGAACCAAGGCCATTGCCGATTACGAAAATAGCGATGCAAAACCCAGCAAAGGAATGGGCGAGAATGCATGGGATTGCGATAAATGCACCAACTCCTTTTTAAGAGACGGTTAGAAGAAGAAAAAAAAGAACCTCTCATAGCAATTGAATGGCGGCGCTACGTACCATAGAGGCACAGTCCCCATATGAACGTCGCCCGGTAGCCGTAATGTCTCAAAATCCAGTTCGCATGGCCGAGAGAGGCAAAGGGGTAAGCACTGTAAAGCGAAACACAGGATTAGCCTGCGCGATGTTGAGCTCCTTTGGGCGAGGACAGGAAGAGACGAACCCAAAATACGCAGCCTGGAGACCCGAAGACCTGGCCTTCCCGATTCCGAGGGTATTCTGAAAGTGTTTCTATAATAAGCAGTCTTATCAGCATTAATATCCATAAAGTTTTTGGAGGACAGCTTATGCGAGGTTGAAACAACGAAATCGGAATAGAGAACCCACATTCAACGTGTCGAGTAAGCCGTAGGAGAAGCCCCAGAGGAAGAACAGGACGGTCACTAGGCAAATGGGGTAAAGCGACTCTCTCAACGTGAGTTCGGCAGCTTTTGTCCTCTTGTGATCCGGTGCTTTCAGCGACCGCCGCTTGACAAACTCCTTGAACCCCATATTGTGTAGGTAGATATCCCAGAATATCAATGGACCGACCGACTTAGAGGGGACCGAAGCTTACACTTAACCCTGAACGAAGTAGTAACGCGACCTCTTCACGACAAAGGGAGGTGGGTCTAGACTTGGTGTTAGCCGGAGGGAGGTATGACGACCTTAGGGAGAGCGGCAGGATAAACACCCCCCCCCAAGGTTATATAGGTAAGTAGGAGGTAACGTTAGATAGGTATGTATGCAAGGGAGTTCGAGAATCCTTCTCTGCAGTGGCCATTCGCCCAGTTCGATCGACCTTTTCTTTTTTTTCTTTTTTTTCTCCAACTTTTAAGACCTACCTGGGTAGGTAGATACCTACCTACCCTACCTTACACTAAAAGAAAAGGGGAACCAAGATCCGGGCTCGGTCAATATCCACAGTCAACGTGGTTTCCCCATTCCAATTACCCCGGATATGTCGAAGTATTATACAGCGTGCTAGCAGGGATTTAAAGGGATCTTCGTGTGGGGGAATCGCCGTGTACGTTATAGTGCGCTTTAGTTAGGTCTGGGGGAAGAGAGAAAGATGGAGAGAGAGGGGGGGGGGGAGGGAGTTAGAAACAGGGATGGGGATTGCCCACCAGGGTTATTAGCCCGAGCTATTAAGTGAATTGGAAGTTGGGAACTGTCAGCCAGAGCCATGGCGTCGTCGGTGAAGGATTTGATCAACTGATTTACCTACTTGTCTCGATGACGGAATCCGATTGGATTGTTGGGCAAGTAACTTACTCTCTTGTGTCAGGGTATACGAATGACCTAAACTGCAATTTCACTAACTACATTGAAGCTGGATTTGATGTAGGGAGGATTACAAGGACTTGTGAAGGTAACCTGACGTTGTACCAGACCTACCTAGGTAGCCGATGATGGCGTCGGGGTTTTGCCCATTGTCTTAGACGTAGAGAACATCGCATCGGCATTTCCGCCAGAACGGAAATGCACATAATGGATGTAACCATGACGTCGGCGGATGGTAGGTAGTAGGTATCGTTGGCTGTTACGTACAATGTGGTATTCACTAGGGAGAGGGAAAGGTAGTGAAGCAGAAGAGGGAGAGAGGAGCTCAAATCGGATGAGTTGTCTGACGCTACACGATACGACGCTCTTCAACGAGATCTGATCTGGGTCGCATTGACTGAAATACTACACATAACTATGAGGGGCTCGAATATTTCAAAGTATACCTACCAGACCTAGATCTTGTTTCTATGCTCTATACTAGCTCCTTAAATCTAAGTAAATACTAACATAATTTGTCTTAACCTCTATGTACCTATCATGTCTATTGAAAATGTTGGACTATGCATCTCGTTCAGCCTGCTTGCCTATGTGCCTATGTAGATACGTACGGTACTTACCAGTCGGCCAGTCGGTCTCGATTAACACACCAATGAGAACACTATGTGAATGGGAATATAAGTATACTACACACCTAGTGATAGTGACATAACTGTCTTACTCACACGAGACCCTTGGGGGATCGGGGATAAAGGATATACACCAAATGATTTGCGCTCCTCGGGCGGTCGTCTCCGCAAGTGTATCTTTATGTGTTAAGACACACCACCTTGGGTCCTTCGCCAGAAACATCATGGGCGATAAGAATCTATAGGATATGAGTAAGACTCGCATAAAAATGTGTCTATTTCGACTGGAAGACACGAACCAATGCCGGGAGGTGAGTAGGTCATTGTGACACTTGTGTATCTAAACTAGTGCAATTCTGTATATTAAATTGAATAAGTAATCCCTTCACGCCTGTGATATGCTAGAGGCGGTCATCGTGTTTCACTACCTACATGATCTGGCTTAGATTATTCAGTCTTCATAGTACAAAATCAATATGTACTTACCTAGCTAGGTGCCATTCAGACAAGAACAGTAATAAACCAAGCTCTTTTTATATATATCAGAGACCACGCGTCACTTTCAACGTGATCGATGACCGCGAAGCAAACAGAGAGAACCCATGACCCCTCTAATACCACAGGAAGAGATTGGAAAACACCGTCGTCAGACAGATGGGATAAGCCTCGTGGTTGGGGATAGACGGAAGCGAGACCGGAGAATACAAATCGAATCGATGGTTTTCAGGAAACACAGCTTGTCAGCGCCCTCCCATGGATAGATATGGAGTGTTGACCACTCCGCCTAACCTAGAAAATCTCCGAAGTTAGTTCGTGGTGTCGCATGCCCATCTTCACCAGATACTATAATCCGGTACCACGGATGCAGCCATGCGGTCTTATCAAGAAGCAATGATTATGATACTGAAATATAGTAGAGTATGTATGTCTAGCTAGTTAGTAATCATATAATCGGGCAGTTGATTACAAATATAAAATCTCGATTTGCTAGATAATAAAGGTAGCTGGGAAAAATAGAAAAAGGGGGGGGGCTATTATTGATCCTACTAATATAAAATCACTATATAGTGTTATAGCACAAACAGCAAACATGTGATAAGAGGAGACTTCTATACCAATAGGCAAAGGGATTTAGGAACACGATGTTCTACAACTTCCGGATTCGGCTTGCCATGTTTTAGCCGCTGATGAGATATATGGAGCTCATCAACATCTAGGGACCAGTTGTTTGGTTATTATGTTTGAAAAAGCTACATACCTATCAGTAATAGGGAATTTCAGGCCACGTAGGAAGTGTGACTGCCGGGACCTCCTGGCATGTAAGGCTCAATAATGGATGAGGGCTATCCACGCTAGAGTTGGCACTCTCCTATACGTAGTTTTTAGTAACACATGTGCTCTTAGCAGCAGCGGGAATGGAGAGGTGGGTTTCCTATATGATAAAGCTTTCTAGGTTAGTTTTAGGTATTCAAGCACTTAGTTGGCTGTTCTTTGAAAAACTGCCTCTTGTTCAAGTATCTACCTAGGTAAGGAGTCCTTCAAATGGCCTGTGCTGCGAGTACATAACGCGGAAGAAACCTCCTGCCAATATCCAGATGCCTCCTGCACTAGGACTTGTGGTCTTGGGCTGGTCCGATAGGAAGGCATGCACGCCGTCCCTGAATGCTTGATCTGCTGCGCCCTGGTTGGTAGATGTGAGTCTAGCTGCCGCCGCCTCCGCTTGATAGGGCCCAAAATAGGTCAGAGTTCTCTTCTGGAGTGGCTATAGTCTTTTGTCTGCCGGTCGTGATGACTTCTCACTCAAGGATTTGGGCGTATGACATTACAAGAGTTCCATGGCCTCCGCCTTGCGTATAACCTCCCGCAGCGCCGGCCAATGGGTATGACTCCCGCCTATCGCTATAAGCCCTTGCTCATGGGTAGCAGCTTAAGCTGGATAATTTAGTACACTACTCCGTATATTGATGACTTGCCCATTGCCCCGAGGTGGAGAGTGAAGAAAATAGAGATATCTTGTAAACGGTTAGGGAGTCGAAAGGGCTACCGCGCCAGCTCCAGTTGATTAAGATAGATGATAATCGGGGGGTGTATTTCGGATAACTAACTGGACGGTGGGTATATGCTTTAGCACAAAGTCGAGTTTACTACATACTGAACAAAGGTACGTGGCGATGACGCATTGGGTATAGCAAGGTGTATAGGGGCCACTCGCGATGATGAGGTGACAAGGTGAGTCTCTGGGTAATCCCGAACGGATCGAAGACCAACTGGCAACTAAGTATCATTATGTAGGTGGTCTTTATAATTCCTTTACAAGGTAATCTAGTGATGTTACATAGATCTATACCTTATTTATTTGTGTAGGGCTGCGAGGTTGCCTGCTTGTTCACAGAACCATATGCCCACCCCCATTAGGAAATCGTTGTTATATTTCGCAGATTCACGCCACCATCATTATCGAATAATATTATTGTTATAGGACCTTCAATGCTTCAAGATTACGTAATAAGGTGTCGGTTACTATTATGTTTAGCTTTGGCATGATTGATGTAAGTCTAGCTATTTCGAAGGATATAATTGTGTCGACTATCACTAATAGTGCCTCGGTACATTGGTATGATGTGTTTGGGAGCCTCGATTTCCACTTCTTTAGGCATAGGACCTAAAAGGAGGTATAAAACTGAGTATAGCAAGTGAATTATTTCATTTTCTCTTTGCCACTTTGCTGCGCTTACGATACGAGCATATGTACCATGCTACCCCTGAATCCGATATAAAAGGGGCTACATTCACCCAATGCGTGCTTCCCCATTTTGGGTCTCCCTGAATGAATGGGTGGACATCTAAATCAATTGTATTAGCTAGCTTCTCACCTCTTACCTTCTAAACAAAAAAGGGCTGAACATTACAAACTTGCACTGGGTAGGAGTAGAGTAATGTTTGGAGTGTTTTTAACTAGTCTATTATACAACTTTCGTCTGGTCGTAGCGTCTTCTGCTTCTAGTCGTGTATCTAGTCTATCTCTATAGCAGATAGAATAAAAGGGATCAAAGAGACAGTTCCAATGTCCTCCACGCTCCATAGCAAGTAACTTGCAAGAAGCATGCAAATCTAGCCCAGTTCCACCCAGTCTAAATGCAAAAAGAAGTAAGACAGCTTTGCTGGAAATCTATGTCCAACGATCCGGCTTATTCTAGCAACCAGGTCTCTCTAAATGGTCCAGCTAAATGCTTGACCCATATAGAAGGTGTTGCCCGTTTTCTGAGTATTATATCCTTTGTGACCGTCACCACCACCACCACCACCACCACGCCCACGATCACCAGAATCCTTCATTCATCTGTCCGGAAGCATTTACTTCGAGATCTCCACGCCTCCGGCCGCTCCGAAAGCCTTCTTGATGTCGCCATAGATGGCGAACTGACCAGCAGTTAACGTACCCACCATGAATAGACGGGCACCGATACCACCGTACGATCCCCGGATACCAAGTTCCTTGGCGATCTTGATCAGACGGCTAGTGGTGCTCTCACCGGGGAGACCCTTGGTCTTGTTGATCTTGGACAACATAGTGTCGGCGGGTTGCGAGACGATGGCGGCAGCGAAACCAGCAATCAGACCGGATCCCAGGTTAACCGCAGTCTGCATGCCATCGGACATGTCCTTCTTGGGGTACTGGCGGAAGACAGCCTCGGCGACCTTCTCGTAGACGACGAACTTGGCCATGGTGTAAGGAACCCTGCATGACAGTAAGTACTCTTGCCCCTCGATAATCATCATTTCCATGCGGGGGTTACTCACTGCTTGAAGAGGATGGGTCCGAAACCAGCGTAGAAGGCGCCGACACCCTCCTGCTTCAGCATCTTGCTGAAGCCACCGACGAGGCCGTTGGCATAGGTAGGCTCGGAGACGAGACGGATACGGGTAGCCTCGAGAGGGCAGAGAGCGATATCGGCGAAGAACTCCGCAGCGGCGGACGAGGCCAGGTAAACACCAGTACGGTAGTTGCTGGCATTCTCGAGGCCGATCAAGTTGATGGACTGCTGCTTGAAGAACTCGTATCCACCGAACTTGAAGGCGCCCTGGAGGAAGTAACCGGCGAAAGTAGGGCCAATACCAGTCAGAAGGGCACCGGCACCTTCGTTCGAGATGACCTGGCGGAAGGCGGAGATCATACCACGGTTATACGTGGCAGGATCAAGCTGGATTCTGGTCTTGATGCTACAGGAGGAGTGTTAGTTGTCTGCTTAATGATCTGGCGCATAGTCGGTAGGATTCCCTTTGTCCATCCCCCACCTGATCCCACCCTTGCTCACAAGAGCGGTCGCGGGGAAGGATGGGCGCAAGGAAAAGAAGAAGAAAAAAAAAGATTCTTTGCATGGACAGCGTAACGTACACATCGACGGGAGTAAGACCACCGTGGGTGACCGAGCAGCAGATAGCACCGGCAAGGGCAAATCTGGAGTAGAGAGCGACACCGCTGAGCTTTTCGGGGGCGGCCTGCCCGGGGATGGCAGCGGCAGAAGACATTGTGATGGTTGGGGCCAGAAAGGCAAACAAAAAAAGATTGAGTGGAGAGGTGGACGACGAGAAGAGCCGTTTACGGGTGGTCTGGAGGGTCGGGGAGGCCTGGTGGTGCCTTCGTCGGTGGTTTCTCTGGGTTGAGGCTTTTACAAAATGTGGAAAAATGAGGAAAAAGAAGCTGTCCTCAATCGTCGATTAAAAAAATAAGTTGCGATTAACAATTTTCTCGGGAGATGGCGGAAAAGTGGAAACCATGGAAACCGAGGGGATCCACTGGCAGGGAATTTAGGTACCTCTAGGGAATTTCTCGGATACGGATTCCCCGGTAAATCCGAAGGGCCGCTGGAGCGTCAACCGCTCTCTCCTCTGCAGGTGCCCTGTGCCTTGCAGAAACTTTGAAATCTTTAGCACTTTCAACCACTAAAAACTGACATATGGACCACATGTTAGGCGAGTCAAGGCTGCACTTAGCCGGTCAGCCAGCTGAACTCTGTACCAACACTAACTAGGTAAGTAGTAGGTATTGCTGGGATATCAATGGATCTTTCTGCTCCTTGTTACATGAATTGTTCGCATTTGTGTTTCACAACCCATCGATCCTCCAGCCACGGCTGGCGGATAGGGGTCTGTGATCATCAAAGCACACCACAGGCACGGTTTATATACTACATGTATTGACTTCAACTAACCTTAGGTACCTAAAGTTTTGTCAACCGGACTAAGACTTATTCACAACTTCCAGGACCTAAATGTTACCAGCATCCATGTCGACAAGATTTATAGGCACTTTAGACAATGGGGTTTAGCTACATCAATTGACCTACCATATTAGAGAAGGCATCTTTACGATCAAGGCAGTGTTTATGCTAGGTTGGTTTAATAATATGCACCTGTTCTTTTACCTGGTGCTACATAATCACCAATAAGACGATGCCCTCAACTTCTCATTGATAAAGCCACGTGTGAAAGAACGGTGAGGGAAGACCGGTTTATTATACAAATGTAAGACCAAGATAAAAGAGACCAGGAATAAAAACAAAATGAAGATAAATATACACACATCTCTCAGTTTCAATTGATATGTTACATATACTTATTTAGCAATGCCAACATCAAATTACCCTTCAACTAGAGTGGGCTGAATCGTCAATAAAACCAAGCACCACGATAACTGATTTCAAGTCTAGATAAACATAACCACAATCGACTAAGTAGATATACCATATGCTAGGTAGTAAGTACCATTCTAACTTTTCAATATTGATATTTCAAGATTAATGGTAGGCAAAGTTCCCAGCATAAATGAACAAAGTCTTAGTAGTACAACATAAATGAAAAGTTTTAACCTTAGCAAAAAGTGCTAAAGCATATCGAATCACCTTTTTACTACACTGATGGTCGTGCTATAAATACTTATAATCTGGCATAGTGTACATTTACATATGTAAACAGCTGCTCACGTTCATCCTTGCAATGACGTAACTTATGGTACGAGACGGGATTAGAATTATTACCTAGTAGTACTACCTAGACTTGCTAGGTGGGCTTATCTACTACCTGGTGCTACTTAATCTTCATACCTCAGCACTGCTCTTAAAGCCGAAATGCGATGATGACTTAATACATTGAATCTATTGGTCTAAAAAGGATTTAATATCGACAATTACCTAAGGCGCCTACGTATTACCTACCTAGGCCTTCTTATCATTCAAATCCGCTTTAAGTATCCCGGCCTCATACCCCCATTCACTATTATACTAGACCCCCGATCCACCGTCATTCATCTTTCATACCTTAGTACTGCCTACCAAGATACTGACTTAACCCAGATATGGCATTGTTAAAAAGGAGAGTTCGTAATAAATGTGTCTGGTTCGAATACAACTGTCGACAACCTTGAGAAATGAATGCGTCCTCCGAGTTGACCTGCAGCAGCCTCGGCACCGGGACAGCTCCAGAGGGGTTTGTCCATGCACCAGGTCCGATATCATGACTGGTGTCGAAGAGGGACTGAGGAAAAAGGGGTTAGGAATGAAAGGAAAGAAGGGGAGAAGATGATGAACGATATTTGTTTTCCAGCTTATACCTCCTTTCTTAAACTAACGTCGATGATGAATGATGTTAAGATGGGACAAATCGCTCAGGATAATATGACATTTACTAACCTTAGTAACCTAGAGGACGCATCGTTAAGTGGTTTCTAGGAAACACTATAAGTACATGCGCACAACAACATCGCCTTGCCATCTCCCGGGTTGGTGACAAACCCCAGCGCACGCGTTGAGGATAGATCAATAAAAAAGACCACTGGGCTATCAGAGGCAAAGAAAAAAAAGCTTGACGGTAACGACAGTATTGTATTGAGGTCAAGAGACAAGCACGACAACAAGTCGAACTAAGGGTAGGTATATACACAGCTTGGCTACGACTACCTACCTACTTCTCCTATCCACCTCCCCCGAAAGCACCCCTCTAATTATATAGTCACAGCCCTACGGCGCGCGCATCTATAGAGAACCGGGGGCCGTCCCGTTCTGTCCCGGGGGAGGGCGAGGGGGGAAACCACCAGGACCACCTGGACCACCGGGACCGCCCGGGCCCGCCCCATTGCCGGTCGAGACACCGCCGCCCTCGTAGTAGTGGGCCGCGGCGCGGGCCTGGTCGGTGACGTTGGCGGTGGTGTCGACGAAAACGGTGAGGTAGGCGAGCAGGCCGGCGGCGAGGTCGTCGCCGAGGCGCACATATTCGACGAACGGGTCGTAGTCGTCGGTGGCCTCGCCCGCGCCGATGCCGTCCTGCTCGTTAAGCGTGAGCTGCTGCTGGTTGCCGGAGTAAGGCTCGTGCGTTTCGACCTCGTAAATCAGGTCCTGGTCGAAGAAGATCTGCCCGATGTGCGTCGCCTGCCCGTTGAGGTACGTGCCGTTCGGCAGCACCGTCGCCCCCTGCGTCGTGAGCACGTGGATGTGTGGTGTGCGCCCCGTGTAGTGCCCCGGGAAGACCGTGTCGAACTGCGCCACGCCGTCGGCGTCGGTGGTTTGGATGCCGCGCCCGTGCGTGGTGTTAAGGCCGCCCTGGCCCGCCGCCGCGACGCCCGAGTAGACGCCGGTTGCGTTGCAGGCCCAAATGTCGATCAGGATGTCGGGGATCGCCTCGCAGCTGTTGATGTCGAGGAACTGCAGATCTAGGTGGAGAGGGATGCCGGCCTGGCCATCAGTAATGTCGGCCTGTGAGAGTCCCGTTGCGTTAGCATTCTTCCAACAGGTAGCAGAAGACAGGAGCCCCTCGAGGGTTGTCTGTTGGGAGAGTTCTTGCTGCCTACCCTGATCAATTCTCCGGAAACCCAGTAAGGGCCGATGGTGGTCTCGGGAACGAGAGTGCAGGTCGAGTTAGAGTCGAAGATCGCATCCAGGGGTGTGTCGAGATCGTATCCAAGATCAGACGAGTCATGGTTGATCTCGGCCCACTTCTCAAGATCCTCCAGGTCTCTCTTAGTCTTCATGCGCTCTGGTTTACAAGTCAGTCATCGCAAACCCTGAACAGAAATTTGCAATGCAGTGACTCACGGCCGTGGAGTCCACGTTTCTCACGGAGGTCGGCGGCGGCAGCAGCGCGACGGGCAACAGAGCGAGCCTTAAGAGCTGCGGTGTTGGGAGCGCTGGCACACTGGTTGATAGCTCGGCGAGCATGAGGACGGGCACGCTTATGGGCTGCAAGCTCGCGCTTGACACTATCCGCAAGCTCGCCTGGATGGGCAACTACTGCTCCAAAGGTAGAGATGAGGGCCAATGAGGCCGCAAGCGTGCGGATATTGACCATTTTCAAGACCGACAAATCAAATATGACTGCGTGAATGAAGGACTCGATTTTGAATAGAGTTCAGACAAATTATCCAGAGCATCACGGAACATCATGATATTTATATATTTATGTATATCCCTAACTCCTATAATTTCTTATAGGTATGTAAGGTATAGCCGCCACCTGACAGACAAGTCCTCCCCATGCGTAACAGTTTGCATTAGGTCGAATACCCTCATTGTACAATTTCCCTTTTTAGCTCCCCGTTCGATACAACGACGATTTTACGACCCTCCTAAATTGGACGCGATTCCGCTGATCACCCATGCCGGACTCTGAGTTTTATAATCTTGAATTATCCCCAAAGACTCGAGACTCGATATCGAGGTGGAGTCGAGGAATCCAGATGGCGATCGCTTTGCCGACCAGAACAGGTAGGTGGATTCAGACCAATCAAGGTCCTTGATTAACAATCACTGCTGTGCCAAGCTCCTAATTGTGCCTATTCACGAGGGAAAAATAGTCAACTAGGTAGCATTGTCGGCGGGATCTCAGTTGAAAAGTCGTCGGGATGTGGGAGAGACTTACGCGGCTCTCTCATGGCGACATGAGCGCCAAGCAGCCGAAAACTACCACGTAGGTAGTATACCTAGAGGGTTCGATTCCTTCCACAAGTTCTCGGGTATCTCCAACTTCGCCTTGAAGGAATCTGGCAGTCCCGTTTGAGAATGTGCCACGCCAGTCCCGCTGTTTAGAGAGCAGACGACATTAGCAGATTTTAGGCACACGGAATATGCCTTCTTTAAGGTAGGCCGTGATGGTTCCGCGCGGAGCAACTCGCTATACATCTCGATAGGATGGTCGATGGTCTGAGTAGGTGGCCCCTTATTTATCAAGGCAATACGCGATATGCAATCTTGGACATGGATGAGAGAAGGGAACCAATGAGGGCGTAAGTAAAAGTAAATAACAGCATGGCAGAGAGGGGGGCGGGGGGAGGGTCACGAGAGTTCATTATAGACGATAGATGATGGTGATGACCTTCCATTGTAGCTTGTTGGTACATGAGAGGAACTGGATAGTCTCTGCCACCTATCGCGTTACGCTGGCACGGATACCAGGATTTCCTTTCACATGTTATTGAATGCCGGCACTGGTAGTGAAGTGCGGCAACATAGGCAGGTGTCATTCACGCCATCCTCCCTGGCACAAACGGAAGACCAGCGCTAAGTCCTCCATCGACGGCCCAGGCCTGGCCGTTAACATAGCTAGCTTCGTCACTTGCTAGGAAAAGGGCTACCCGAGCAATTTCATCAGCATTGCCGCCTCTCTTCAGCGGGTTCAGCTGCCCGATTTTCTTCTCGGTGCCGCGGGATCTGGCAGTCTCAAATGTAGGCGCCGTCATGCCTGTCTCAATCAGGCCGGGACATATCGCGTTCATGCGAATGCCCGTCCCCGCCAGCTGATAGGCTGTCGTTTGAGCGAGCGAGATGACAGCCGCCTTGGAAGCAGAATACGGCGTGGGCCCGGCGTTCGACCTGAGCCCAGCAACCGAGGCGGTGCCGATGATGCTTCCCGAGGACGACTTCTTCTCCGCCGACGTTTTCATCATCGCCGGGGCTGCGTATTTGGCTGCGAGGAATACGCTATTCACAAGGGTCAGTCAGAGTTGAAACGGCCACTACCTATTCGTTTACCATCCCGCCAATGGTGATGGTAGCCAATGGATTGATTGCCTACCTAGCGACATTGGTATCCATAACCTTCATGAACTCATCCTTCCCAATATCTGTAAAAGGCAAGGCCCGGCCAATTATGCCGGCGTTTGCGAAGAATATGTCGAGTCGCCCGTATGTCTTCAAGGCGTCGTCGACCACGGCCTTCACCGCATCCTCGTCTGCGGCGTCGAATTGCCGGACGTGGACATCCACGTTTGGATATAGTGAGTTGATCTCGCGCTTGTGACTTTCCAGATTCGAAGGGTCGAAGTCACATAGGTATATGGCCTTTGCGCCATTCTCAGCAAGCTGGTGCGCGGTCGCCCGACCAATTCCCAGGTTCGAGTTGGTCCCTATTGCCAACGCAAGTTAGCAATGTCAATGTCCTAACCTAAGCTGACAGAGGAGGGGTGATCCCAGGTATCAATAGGTAGGAGACATTGCCATACCCGTTATGATGGCAACCTTTCCCTCGACTCTCGGCCCATTGGACCTGCCGGCGATTTTTCTAATGGCCGGGATCCCTTCCAAGGGGGTGGTGTTCGCCGCAGAGCTGGGCGGAGAAAGCTGGTTTCCTAACGCGGCTATCCGTTGCTTTGCGCCGTCTGCCATGTTATTGTAATTTTGTTTATCAGATGGATGCCTATACTGGGAAACCAAAACAAAATATTCGTGGAATGTCTGGTCCGCAAAGGATTTCCCATACGCTAACCCAAGATCATTTACTCCCGTCACATAGTCGCGGTTGACGGTTGTTGAAGCTCTCAATAGGTGGAGAGACTCCTACAAAGCTTGGGTAGCCGAGGTCTGATGTCTTACCTACTTCTGCTTAAAGGGGGGGGTCCTGGTGCTGATCTGCAAGCGGTAACCCTGTTGGCGCTTGGACACTATATACCAAGCCGTAAGTTGAGTGAGAGGGGTATTGGTACCTACCTAGTACTACTATCAATGTACACTGAGCACTGCTACATAGTAGCTACGAGAACCTCAGTGTTGTACCTACATAAAGACTGCCTAGGTTAACCTAGGTAGATATCTTCAGCTCCAATTTTCAATAGCAATACTATTCGATAGTTACTTTCTCGAGAACAATTCATGTCTTTAAGTTTAGAGGTTATTTGTTTTCGAACCAATATTCTGCCAAGAGATTCCCGCAGTCCATATACCTAGGTAATGTTACTACAGCCCACTATGATCAAATGTCCTCTGCACTAAAGTTCAGTTGTCACTTGGTGGTCAGAAAAATAGGTAATCCACGATTGATGCCGAAGCAATATATTTCTTCCATCCTGTTTCAATGATATGGTTTCCACGACTAACATCACGTAGGTAGTAAAAAGGGGTGTCAGCTGGAAAAACAAACGACGGAAAACTTCTAGATCGGCATCAATGTACGTACATACGTAGACTACCTAGGTATACCTACACTAGGTAGTTTGTTTCGCGTAGATTGAACCTGCTGTTGCGCTGGGACCTATACAAGATTCCGCCAATCGTCTTTCACGATGCACATTTCGCGGCAGTTTTACCTAGGTAGTGTATAACTACCTATGTACCCCACAAACTCGTCAACCTGGAAGGCGGATCAAGAGCCTCCAGAGATGCTAGATTGGAATTAGTATACCCTACACGACGTGAGATGGGAGCGTGGTACTAAATACGTAATTAGATTCGTTGAGGAGGAATCCGCCGTCGCCGCCGTCGAGATTCAGAAGCGCAATTGGGGGCCTTTCTATTTATTCTTAACAGGGTGGACCAAGTCGGTAAGTAATGAGAGCAGGGATATGATCGGTACAGCCCCCCGAGATGAAGGGGGCCGTTGTTACCGATTAAGATGAGATGCTAAGTGTATAGCATATACAGAAAAGAATGGATATCCACGTGGTTATTCGAAAAGGGGGGGCCGTGTCCCCCGTCGCATAAAATCAAAGTAGGTATAATATATAATATAGCTCGTGACGAAGGGGGAAAAAAAGACGTAGGCACACAGGGAAGAGCAACTACAGAAAAAAAAAGAAAATTCAAGTCTTCTTTGACCATCTTATTCCTACCAAGTTGCCGCCAGACCGCCAAACCATCATGAAGTCCGCACTCCTAGCCTCAGCCGCCTTCGCCGGGCTCACCCTCGCGACGCCGACTCGCACCGTCGTCGACAAGCGAGCCGAGACCTTCTGCGGCCAGTGGGACTCCCGGGAGACGGACGTGTACACCCTCTACAACAACCTCTGGGGCCAGGAAAACGCAGACTCTGGAAGCCAGTGCACGACTCTCGACGGCATGTCGGGCGGCAAGCTGGCCTGGTCCACGTCGTGGTCCTGGTCCGGCGGCCAGTACAACGTCAAGTCGTACGCCAACGCCGTCGTGTCGTTCACCAAGGCGCAGCTCTCCGCCATCAGCAGCATCCCCTCGACCTGGTCGTGGAGGTACGTACCTAACCTAACCTAACCTAACTTTCTTCTCCCCGACTTCCCCCCCAGTCGAGCATAAAAAAAACAAGCCGGCAACGCTAGCTTGGACGGGACAATACGTAGAGACTGACACGAGAACGCCCGCCGCGCAGCTATACCGGCAGCGACATTGTCGCCAACGTGGCGTACGACCTGTTCACGTCCTCGACCGCGGACGGCGACGCCGAGTACGAGATCATGATCTGGCTGGCGGCGCTGGGCGGCGCGGGCCCCATCTCGTCGAGCGGGAGCCCGATCGCGACGCCGACGGTCAACGGCGTCAGCTGGAGCCTGTACAACGGGGCCAACGGCAACATGAACGTCTACAGCTTCGTCGCGAGCAGCCAGCAGACGAGCTTCGACGGCGACCTGACCGACTTCATCGGCTACCTCACCAGCGAGCAAGGCCTCCCCGCTACACAGTACCTGACGAGTGTCGGTGCCGGCACGGAGCCGTTCGTGGGCTCGGACGCGGTCCTGACTACTTCCGGGTATTCCGTCTCAGTCAGTTAGATGAGATGCTGGGACGGCTTAACTAGTTCGGCTTCACGAAGTCTAGGGAAACAGCTTGGGATTGAAGCATTCTACTGTACATATTCTGTGTTCTTCAAGGGGGAAGAAGGGGGGGGTATCTGTCAATACAACGAGCAAGTCGAAACCAGAGTGATAACCTTAACATCAACGCCAGTACTGCGAAGAGTGATACCGTGATGTTTTGGCAGTGCGCACCAGCTCGATCTGTCCTTCCCAGTGATCGGGCGTCCCTCTTTTCTTGAGACGATATTCCTTGATGGCCGAGGCCACGTCCCGTAACCGGGCCGTGCCTGAGCTCCTCACGGCGAGCTGAAGATCCTTGGGGAATATCATCGCATCCCATGCCGCATGGAAGATGTAAGACCCCGACGGCACCCCAGCTGCAACATGGTTCGGCGTAGCGGGCCCGACGTCGGTACGGAGCTGCGGATCCTGTAAATTCCACATGTACTCGTTCACTGCCGCGTGGGGCCCGATTGTCCCGGTTCCTATCCACACTGCGACCGTGTAGATATTGCCAGTCCACGAGTTAGATGGTTCCGCCCGGTAATTCATGTATTCCAGGTTTGTGTCCGAGTATGGGGCAGATTGCAGATGACCTGAGGTCCAGTGTGCGAATTCATATGGTCCTCCGGCATGAACTTTAGCTCCAGGAGTACTACTATTTCGCTTGATCTGCGTGCCGCTTTTAGAAGTGACTCCACGAGATTCACCCTCAAAGAAGCTTGACGATTCCTTGCTAAAATCTTCATCTCCGGGGTCGAGCAGCTTATCGAGGTCTACTTCGCGCTCGGCTAGAGAGTCGAAAGAATCATCTTCTGAGAAGTTGGGATCTAACTCTAGTCTGAGGTGCTGAAGACCCCTGAGGACCGACGGGCCCCGACTGCTAAATTCCGTCATGGCTCTCCTGATATCCCTTTGTTGCGAAGAAGCAAGGTCCAGAAATCTGATCAACTGCTCGATAACTGGGCCAGTGGAACGTGCCGGAATGTGCGTCAGTGTCAATGATGCAACCCGGGGGTTCATATCAGGTTCAAATCCCAGGGGATATGCCCGGCGAATGTTATGGAATAGTGATCCCTCAGCTAGCCTTATAGCCGATACCAGAGAGAGCCCTTCAGCAGCGACACTTGGGACCCTTGTAACCAGAGAGTGATGGACCCGTAGGGACCGGAGGTTAGATGATACGACGGGACGAAAGAGATGTGCCGAGCCCAAGAGCGCTGAAATGCGAAGTCTTTGTGCATTGTATTCCTGATTGGTAGTACCTAGGGTGCAGAGGGAGGAATCACACTCGAAATGCTCAAGGCGCCCTGAGGTAATTCGAAGCAGCTTCTCTATACCTTGCGTAGTGAACTTGTTTTCACTTAGATGCAGATGTGTAATACCACCCTTTCGGAAACGTATATCATTCACAGTACCAGTACTTCCAATCGCAAGCGCAAGCGCCCCGTTGAGGAGTGATAGCTTCGTTGTGTTTACATCGTCTCGTTTCAGGGGCGCAAGCCCATTCGAGCGCACGACTTGCCACTCTTGTGGTTCACC
Organism: Biscogniauxia sp. FL1348; assembly: GCA_022544895.1. NCBI lineage: Eukaryota > Fungi > Ascomycota > Sordariomycetes > Xylariales > Xylariaceae > Biscogniauxia > Biscogniauxia sp. FL1348. Next base: position 182,437 of record JAJNNV010000021.1, read on the forward strand.
GTTATCCCCTCTCCGAGAGTAGATCGGTGCATCTGCAAGGTGTCGCTCGGGGTGGATGTAGAGAGCGCTGGCCTCCGATTCTTCGAGGAACTCGAAAGGGCCGTAATTACGACTACCGATGTTTCTCGGTAGAACCAGCTTCCCCTCCCTTTCAAAGTGGGCATCGGTACGGAATGATATGGACGAGAAACAGTGCCCGACAATATCGTCGATAATATTGTCGGTAAGCTTGTTGTTCCCAAGGTCTAGACTCCACAATTGAAGCCCAAAAGTTCGGAATAAGAGGCTTGCTGTCTTATCATCTACTTCACGCCCCCTAGCTTTTAGAACGCGGAGTTCTGGAAGGAACTGGGGATTCAGTGATGATTGTATTGCACTTCTTAGGGAACCAGGGACATGTGAAACATCCAAGTAGACTAGACCTCTGAAGACATCTGAGCTGAAAAGCTTTGGCGTCAGTTCCTGGCGGCAGCGGTCTAGATCAAGCAGCTCGAGCGAACCTGATGATGAAAGTCTAGTAGTGGCCAGGGAGCTAGGATCAAGCTCGGGATGCCCGTCTACTAGCAAACATATCAGGTTGGGAAATATCTGGGGTAAGTGTCTGAAGCTTTCTGAAATAGCTCGCTCGCTTGCCTCTGTCGAATAGAGGCCCGATGCTCCCAGGGCAAAGTCGCGGAAGTCTAGAGCGCGAACTAGGCAGCGGGTTTCATGCCTCGCCACCTTTACATGTTTATTGATGAGCCGACGATACCAAATGAGGTCTAATGACTGTTAGTGCATATGGACCTCAAGAGCCTCATCTTGCTAAGTCAAATAGACAGAGGGCTTAGCGATCTTCGACTTAGACATCACCCAACTAGAATATCCTTATGGCTGGAAACTGTCGCCTTGCCCTCAAGACTCACCATCATTTGGATGCAGACCCAATTGTCTGACTGTCACTAGGGGGTCTTGCCACAGGCGATGTGCAAATTGACGATGGAACTGGCGGCTGACAAGGCAGCACGCTGGCCAGCTCGCCACAGGAATGTACGGGGCAACTAGCTGTAGCCAGGTTGGTCTAGTAATGGCTTCCTGATACGAAGGCAGACTTTCCATGATGCTATGGATCTGGTATTCTAACCAGGGACCATGATAGCGATGGTCAAATAGAAAGGTCAAGTTGATGAGCCCTTCTAAATTGATGAAGGAGGAAGATAGGCACGATACACGGAACAGGTGGCTAATGTCAGAAAAGAGGCACTGTTAAGCTTGCACAGCCACGATTATATGTATGTGCTACTTAGATGGTACTTTGAAGTATATGCTAGCAGCTGGTTCTGGCTTACATTGAAACACCACCTGTCGCGTATGCACCTTGCTATATAAGGGCTAATCGCCAGCAGGCAATTAGCGGTCGCTTTTGCCTCAACACCACCCCTCAATATAGTCCAGGGACATTGTAATATTCATTTTCATGGGAAGATAACGAACAATTATATACATATTTCTTTAGGTATAGGTATATTTTCAATCCTGCCTGTTAACGCAGAACCAACCCCCCCCCCCCTTTTTTTTTTTTTTCTCTTGGCTCTCAAACTCATCGATACCCCTTAAATACTTGAAATAAGTGAGTCCGGTAATGTAAATATCTACAAATTGGCTGAACACCGGAGGTTGGGGATTGATGTGTGAAAACCTTAGGAGTATGAAATTCGAAATATGCAAATAAATTGTAGAATCTAATCCTCGTGCTACCCTGGCTTCGTACATATCAAAGCGCTAGTTAGATCGAAAACGCGATTCGTAGAAGTTGTCATCTCCCGTCAAAGGCATCAATATAGGTAAGCATTTACATAATATAATATTTGGTACATAATATCCCCTAGAATACCTATTTCTTACGAATGTTAGGGAATACAGACCACGTTGATCACGATGAAAGAGAGCTGAGGGGGGAAGGAGAGAAAATTGAAAAGGGAAAGGAAAAGGAACTCGTACAGGGAGAATTCAACAGGCTTCATATTGCAGTTGTGTAACAAAGACCAAGTCCATAGCTAAGAGGAATGTAACATCTGGTAAACTCAAATGCCTCATGTCTTGCTTAGGAAATGTTTACATGGATCGCTATCTTTTGGTCATTCGATAGTACAACTACCAAGGTTACTTCATGTTGTGGCTCAGAGTCTACAAGGTCTGACAAAACCCTTTGGACATACTTCCCTTCAGTTATACACTTGTTATCCCACATGATACACGATAGAATCTTGAGTCCAGTACAATTTCACCTAGGTTAGGCAAAAGAATGACCCCCTTTTCGAATAGAGTCATTAATGAGGTCGGGGAATGACTGCTTAGCCGGAACACATGTCGCCCTTCTACAACATGATATGAAGTAGTTCGAAAAAAAAGTATCACCTGCAGGCCCACGAACCTCGTTTAGAAAATCTTGATCGTACGTAGTCTAGATTCGTCAGCGAGGGATATCGTCGAGGTGATCAAGTCTCGGGACCGGCACTCACATGAGCCTGGTTTCTCATTTGTTCTGAGAATCCGGACCCATGATCATCACAGCTTAGCCGTAATGCCCAACTCCTTTCTCTAGAGTCTAGGTAGCTAGCCTCCCGCTGCCGGGAACTCGGACCTAACGGGAACAAAAGTCCAGCATTTAGACTGCCCGAGGGGGTATGGTCTTCTGTTCTTCGTCTAGTTTTAGCATGTGGCGGACTGCGTACCTAGCTTCTTCCTCGTAACAATGGGGGACCCTCCCTCCCACTTCTCCGCAGTAGGTAGATCACAGTCTACGAGTTGCACGACGATATAAGCGCCCTGTCTAGCCGGCGAGAGGAACTTGTCGTCCGCATTCTCCACCACGCCGGTGTGGCCGCCGCAGATCTTAGTCTAAACGTCCCCGAGATTGCACTATACTGGTGCAATTTAGCCCACCCCTAACGGTGCCTTACGAAGGCTTAAAAAAAAAAAGGGGGACCCTTGTCTCCATCTTTTTAGCAAAAGGACAATGCGGCTGGATATGTCATTCTAGATAGATTCTGGAGACGCTAGGCTTTGTCTTAAGCATCTGCTCGCCATGATGAAGAATAGTGTGTGCAGTTGCTGAGGTCAATACCAGCCTCGGTCCTGGTCGCCAATGTGTATACCCTCCTTTCTTTTCTGTTCTTTTTTTTTTCTGCGTATGCTGATCTATCACGGGGTATACACCACCTGCTTCGAATCCAAACTCAGGGCTTCCTAACCTAGATAGATTAAAGAACGCGTACCTCACAGCCCTCGTGCCAGCCATCCGATGCCTAGTACCCCTCACCATGATTTTGACCCTCCTTCTCATATCCAGGGGCTTGGGCACCAGGCTGACGTTTCCGTGTAACCAAAATCTCGCGTTGTGCTTCCCATTTCCTACTTACAGGGTGCTCTGGTGCTATCATTAGACTTCGACGCCATCTCCATTCCACCTTGGTGTTGGCCAATCTGCATGCATACATGTCTCCTAACACCCAATGAAGACTCTGAGGCAGTATACAATATGCCATGTGCGTTTTCCCTGCTTAGATGTCGTGATGCAGGCATCTTGTATATCCTAGACGCGAGCCCAGCCTGTACGAGGGACACATTTCGCCTAGCTTTGGATGTTTGCTTGACCCTCGAGATCAGGCATCAAGATCCAAAAGCGCTTGACGTCTTCTTGTGCTACTAAATCTGGCTGTCCGGCCATGGAGACATACCACTAGGTGATGATGGCCGGTCCCCTAACACGGCACAGGAACTGGGCTAAACAAGGTCTGATGCAGAGATTTGCGATGCAGGCGAGGTATCAGTGTGCGTAGATTGCCACCAACGAAAATGAAATTTGCCTGAACTAATTCTAAACCCATGGTCATGGGGAGTGTCTGTGTTGACTTCAACAGAGTGGGATTTGCCTGTTCGATCTAGCTGTCGGTGGGCTCTCTTTGTCTATCTGATATCTGATATAGTGTTCTTCCACATCGTGAGCTGGCAAATCAACAAGCGGCGATGGATCGGAGAGTCCTCCTCCCTCGTCTAGTTCGTGCGCCTATGATTATGTTATTATGTACCTACTTAACTACTACCTGCTGAATACGTCTGTGGTAGTTTACTACCGTGTCCAACGTCGTAGCGTGCCCCGGAGTTGGTCCTAAGCGCGTCCTCGAGTGTGAAAAGTGGTGAACCCAACTCGTGACATGCGAGCCACCAACATAGTCACCATCTTATGATATCAACTCCAATTGGTGTAGAACGTTATAGCATCGGTTTTAGCACTCTTGTACGATATACCAAATTAGTTTTAGCTCAAGGATGAACGGTCCAATGCTAAGAAACCGGCATTGTAAACTCGGCATGGTTAGTTACATTTTATTAGTCTACATAGGAACTCTCTCGGCTGTACTGATCGGGTCTAGTTTTCAAATGTCAAGTGGATTTGACGGCACCTTTGGACAAACTAGTTGTTATGTTCGTCGTTGTAAAAGTGTAATTTGAGTCGATGTCGACCGAGTCAGCTTGGCGGTAGTTGTAGCAATGGTAGGACTTATGGCTGTGATCGTCCAAGGCCTCCGGACTCTTTAAGACAGCAATCAGGTTTAACATGGGTCTAAGCCAAGGTCACAACAAACAACGTTACTTACTGTTGGACATTCAGACTCGATGAGTGGTCAAATTAAAGAGCGTCCCCAGATTGTTAATGCAGCCGTACAGAATAGGCTAGGTTAGGATCATTGGATCTCAGAATGCTTTATACATAACGACTAGAGTAAACATGAGCAAGTAGTCTCGGTAACCGATATATACCGCTCGCGCGTTGGTTGCCATATTCGAAACTAACTAGATGGCTGCTAACAACAAACTTGTGCCAACTTCTACCAGTATGACGGATGTGGTATTTTTGGGGGTGGGGGGGTCTAATCCTGATCAGAGGTTGTCAGCAGACATGTTATTGAAAAGCAAATGCATGAAACGTAGTTCACGATGATATCACGACTCAAGATTAATTACTAGATGATTTGTCATAGTGCTTCTCTGGGTTGTTGGGGCTTAATACTAACTTATCCTTCTCTTACTTGAGATATCAGCAAATACTCTCTAGTCATCGCGTGGTTTCTAATTAGGGGAGGTAAGTAGATCCCGCGCCGCGAGATGACATGTATATGTTCGGGCCTGAGGGGAGGGGGGGTGTCCTTTATCTCCGCGATTAAATCACTTCGCTACACTCTCGGATCTCGCACCGCACCTCTGCTAACCAGTCATTTCTGGGCGTTGCCGCTCCCATGTGCGCCGGCATATGCCTGACAGGATACCGCTGTCACTTCTTTCTTAGGCTTAGGCCCACGAAGAGCCGGTGCTCTGGATTTTACGCACTACACATGTCTTGTACTTTTTCCCTCCCCCAGCCTAAAGCAACTAAGTTGCTACTGTACATAAAAAAAGGGTCCTGGGGGTCCCTTCTACCAATATGCCTGACGAGACGAACCCACCAGCTTCAGAGGTAATCCGTCGGTTAAAAAAAACAAGAAAAAATACATATATCACAGAGGGAAAATAACAGGGAAAAGCCACCAAAGCCGGGCCAGCAAGTGGATCGACAAAAAGATCGGCCCGTACTAGCCAACCCTCCAACTCGGGGGCGAGAGAGGAGTACCCCTAATTTCCGCCCCCAATATTTGCTAGTGCGGAAGGCTCCGAGTAATGAGCGCTCCTAATTCCTAGCCAAGGCCGCCCTCTCCCATTAGTAAGACTTTTCGGCGCAAGTACAGTTAACCATAGCTGGGGGGTTTTTTTTTTTTTTAACATCTAGCTATGGTCAACCGTACGCAAGTGTAGGTACCTAAGGTATCTATGTATTATTCTTGCCAGAGGCAACATTGAAGCTCTCTACGGGGCCCCATCTCCTGCGTAGTCTAGGTAAGTTAGTTTTGTTATGAGACAAGAAGACCGTTGGCAGCCTCTTCGTGTGCTATGATCAGCCATGGTCACTTGTGATATTATTTCTTGAGATTGGCCGGCTTTACACTACTATGTACCTACCTAGGTAAGCTTCTGTTACCACCGTTGCAAAAAAACTGACATGGCAGTTGGATTGATCGATCATACGGTTGGAAGTGTCAAAAACAAGCCCCGGTGTCCCAAAAATTGCTGTACACTGAGCTGTTTAACACATTGCTCCTTTGCCTATCTTTTTCCCTCTCTGCGCCTTGGGCAGAGACACAGTTCCACACGCTTGGTCTCGTAGCTTGTCGAGTCTTGTCATGTGTTTGTGTTATACTTGGATGTGACACTGTAACCGTAGCGTCACGCAAGCATCGCGAAACCCTGCGGGGGGGGAGGTATTTGAATTTGTGACTCTGTACATATTAAGTATGTCGAGTAGGTATACAGACTATTGTAGGATAGCAGACTATAGTAGATGGTGGGTATCTACTAAACTATCGTGACCACACTATGTGTGGCCCGAGACTTCTTTTGTAGAATTCTGCTTCAGATGACGGACATGAATAGGGTCAACTCGAACCAGATCTACCAGCCAGACCTCGATTTGGTCTGAGGGATAATACCGATTGAAAAAATTGAGCCACACCTAGATATTGAACACTTTATTCGAGGCTCTTGGACTGGCTAGTTGGTTGTCTCGGCGATACTCCCCAGAAGGGCAACCCATCTACACAATGTTATCTAAGACAGCATTTATCGCGTCAGTTGAAGCGGGGTGCGCCCGAGATAATAAAAAAATATGCAGAGTTTCAAACTCTACGACTGAGTGCTCGAGAGATAAACGGCTACGTAAGAGAAACTTGTCAGTGAAACGGGGTGCTTGCTATGCCACCACCAAGTGTGTGAATAGGAATCGCTGTGTGAAGAGCAAACTGTCCGTGCTGGCAAACAAAAAAAAGCGTTTCTACGCTACCTATGGTAAACTCCATTGTTATATGCCAACAATACTACAGTACATGAGGTATGTCCCGCAAAACCCAACCTCTCCCGAGAAATGAAGCCAATGCGTCCTTGTTAGTCCATTAACCTCTCTGCAAGCCCCGTCCGCCGCCTCTCCCACGGCAGAAGCAACATAATGATACACGATATGGCACTTTGTCTGGTATCCTCAAACATACAAACCCAAGCGCCTGATAAAAAAATAAAGAAAATTCCATGTTTTTTTTTCTGTTTCGTCTTGAAATTTGAAGAGAGAATAAAAAGAAGGTAGAGGTAAAATTCAACCGAAACTCCTATATGTTATTCCGTGCCAAATCCTGGTATAGAAAGGAAAGGAAATTTTTTGGGGCAATCCTAAAAGAAAATTTTTGAAATGGAATTCGTTGTAGCATGGTGACTGTCGGTGTTTCGATGTGATGTTTTTTTTTTCTTTTTTCCCTACGAGAGCTTTATTTTATTTTTTTACTAGCTCTCGACTTTGATGGCGGACTTTTTCCGGGACTGGCTTCGTTGCTTTGTCTTCTTCATCTCGGCATCGTACAGTGCCTTGGCCTCAGGATGATAATCTGTCCGGCTAATGGTACGGTTTGGAGTAGTGTGTAGCTTAAGATGTTGACGCCAGTTGTCCTTGCGGTTGAAGCACCTCTTGCAGAACGGACACTCTGTGTTTGATTCCTCGGGGTTTGGGTTATGGCAACTAAAGTGACAAAGTTAGATCTTTCGTTTCGAGTTCCGCGAGGACTAATATTTTCTTACGTTGATTTGTGACGTTTGAGATGTTCCTGTCTCTTGAACGGATTTCTTCCCATGGCGATACAGTCTGGGTGATCACATCTGAAAGTGCCCTTAGCGATCAACTGTATACCCCCAACAAGACCGCTCTTCCGTCCTCTTTCCCTCTTGGCCTCGTTGCACTGGCCATGCTGCACTCGGTGCAGAGCCGAAGTTTTCTGCTGCACTTCGTCCACGTAGAGACGTCTTCTCCCGTGGTTGGTTAGAGCAAGGCCGTGTCTATCGCCCCGGAGAGAGTGTGGTTTGACCGGTGATGATAGTGCGGGCGAGGCGTGTCTATCGAAGAAAGTTACCGGACTCTCTCCCGGCCACCACATTGATGATCCATCGGATTCGAGTGAATATGCTGGCGGTGTTGGGAAAGCCAGTGGCGAGGATCCCATATGGTCTACAAATGGGAAGTGACCAAGAGTGTGAGGATTGGTAGACTCAATGTGGTGGTTACCATGAGATGCCAGATGCGGCGGCATCATGGGGTGGTATTCGAAATCCATCGTTGTAGTCTGTATGCTAGCCTTCCGGCTTGGAGTTGCTGGGAGGGTATCGCAATGTGTGTAATGGTTGTATTCAGATTTGACCTCAGGAGGGAAATAACCACCAAAGGCCGATGCGGGTGGAGTCAAGTCAAAACCTCTAGAAGCACTACAGGGGAGACTATCGTGATCCATAAACACGGGTTGCACTCCGGGAGTTGAGCGGCCGGATGTCGGTGTAAAAGGATCGTGCAAGGAGCTGCTGGTAGAGGCAGAAGAAAAGCTGCTAGAGGCTGAACTGCAGGATATGGGCTGGCCACCAAAAGTGAAATCCTCGTTAAAGCCCATTCGTAGGTCCATATGAAGATCCATTGTCATACCTTGACAGCGTACTTGTGGAGCAAGGATCGTTACCGAGGGCTAGGTTCAAGCGGCGAGTGAAATGCACCGGTGATGGAGTCCGTCGAGAAGTTTGCAATGCGAGGTGATATGTGTGAGGGAGGGAAGGAATGAGGGGATAACCAATAGATATACTGGAGTGCCGAGTATCGGTGGTGCACAATTTAATAGTCGAATATCCCTTTGGACGGACACTAAGTTGCTTAACTTAGGATAGTTGGCCAATATAGTCAAGTCTTCGGCCCGGGAGGGTAAGAAGCGACTAAGATCTCTTGGGAGGAATGTAGCCCAGGCTGCGTGGTGGCTTTTTTAGATAGTGGAGAAGGAGAAGAGAGGAGAGAGGAGAGAGGAGAGATAGATAGAGTGAGAGAAAGAGAGACAGGAGTCACTTAGAAGCATGAGTGAGGTACGGGATGCTCGGACGCTGCCTCAGGGGAGAATCTTTGGGCCCAGGGTGCGTGTCTTCAAGCCACCACTTCGAATTCTGTATGGTAGTCTGCCTGGCTGCCTGGCAATCACTTTAGTTTGGTAGTCATGTCTCGAAGTGCATTGATCTGTTAGTGGCAGATCTCCTCCATCTCACTCTTGTTCCGATAACCCGGATGACTTCGACACCAACTGCATACATAGAGGGCCCCCAGCCTACGTATTATTACTAGCCCTAATCATAGCCACCCCCCTGCGAGTAAATTTAGCAAAAAATATGGACTTGCGGCGTACAACAGGTAGATGGTGAGAAAAGTAGCAAGCAATCAAGTAGTCAACTGACTTCCTTGATGGGGCCCTGGCAGGGGTGATCTCGCAACGAACCTAAGCTGAGATGGTGCGTACACACATCTATGGTACGTAAGACAGGTGCGTTAGAGAGTTTTTTTGCTATTGCAATGTGCTCGCCACAGGATAAAATCGCAAAGCTGTCTTCTGCGTATGGAATGGAGGGTTCAGAGCCCCGCGTTGTGGACTTCGTCTAAAGCTCTCTAAGACTAAGACATGAACAGATCTGGAAGACATAGTGTACCTACCTAGGCAACGTATGGGGAAAGCCGCAATAGTCGCTAGACATTGACTAGAGTGAAGAGATCCACTGTAGGTTGGTTTCTACATGCAACTGTCTGGCGAATGTAGACTTTCCAGTGACGATGCTGTCGAGAACCACAGCTCGCAATCCCAGCATATCGTGAGACCGGGTAGGCTTGTTGTCACCTTGGCTGAGAACACCACGCTACTGTAGAGGCCGGTGCAGGTCATGTTAGAAACAACAACTCCTTGTGCATTGTAGAGCCATGAACCTTGTAACGTGTTTTGTTTGCTAGGTATTATTCTAACCAAGCACCTCTATACATCCCGTACGAGACCTCCACATGAGCCTCAGGGGTTGTCATGACTGCTGGTTGATGTTCTTTTGGATTACAAATCTAGGTATGTAGTTAGTATTTTGTAAAAAGGCCTTCCACCAGTTGAGGCACCGTTGAAAGTTAAAAGCCAGACGGTAATAGTAGATGCTCTTAGGCCAATGTAGGGGGTAGATAAAGCGGAATATTAGTAGCTAAACGGGCTTCCCTGAGATAGACATATGTGTGTATGTTCTCGTGTCAAGTTCTCCTGAGGGCGACGCTACCATCATCCCTCGTGAGGGCAGTCTCCTGAGATACCATCTAGTTAGGTCGTTCGATCTAGGTGTTCAGCAGATGCCCTCGCCGGCCGTCGCTCTCGCAACAGCCCAAGTCTGTGTGTCACTTGCCCTAGGAAGGTGTTTTTATGCTGATGATTTAAGATTGTGTGGCTTACCAGGGTGCCACGCAGGGCAAACTGATTCTGTATGCTCAAACTGACATAATATCTATAATGCGTGGATCACCAAGTAGGCCGCCGCGAGTTCGGCGTGGGAGAGAGACTCGAGAAATTCCATGTTAAACAATCCCACAATTCCATGCTCTCGAGGTAGAATACGATTCAAGCTGGCGGTAGAAAGCCATTTAAGACCTGCTTATAGTTCCGTGCTACTTCTTTACTTAGTCAAGACACCAGGTCGCCCGCTCCGATAACTAGGTACTAAGTTGTGAGGCTTAAGAGTGGAACACTCTTCGCCATTTACCCCTGCCCCTGTAAACCCCCAATCCCCCAGTCTCCCCACCACTAACCGACTAGGGGGGATCTTCTCCATCTAGCTACACTACCACCTACATAGTTAGTCTTCCTAGTATTATCTTGGACGATCCTAGATGATGACGCCTGAGGCGGTGGTAGTCTATGTGCCTATGCTTAACTACCGCCGCTTAAGCAGGCTTAGCCAAGTTGTGTGCCTTTAATGTCTGTTGGGCCTAGCTGCATAACCTGCCTACCTAACCTAGATCACTCCTAGAGAGACTGTAGAGGATGGAGAGACAGAAGAGAATAACTTATGTACTACCCCCTTTAGGTATGTTGCTGGGAACAACTCGGCCTAAACATAAATCACCTTTGCCTATTCGATGTGCATAACCAAGTTATCCTCGGCCAATTACTTATAGGCTTCGGACGACGATCTCATCGTCTAGCGCCAGCATTCCACTCATAGCCTGGCTTCACAGAAGGAACTTTTCTTTCCTTCTTTCTTCCTTCGTTTTTCTTTTTTTTCACAAAATGGCTTGGTTGGTAAGTGGATAGGTATTGTTGGGTTGACTCTCGCTTAGAATTCGTAGTGGCCGAGAAGAAGACGAGAATTGTTAAATCGGCACGAACAATGAGTCTAGGTTAGCAACATCGTGAGCTAACAAAAACTCGCTAGGTGGAATAACCAACTATCCAACTCGAGATATGTCAGCCAGCCGACATGCTGCGTTTTCAATCCCAGTGCAAGCCTTCATAGCTGTCGATAGTGGGTTGGAGAAGCCAAGGTGACCTGTCGGCTGTTTCAGCAGCACCATGTGCCCTCCCCCCTCCCCTGGATGGTGTTTGGGGGATTTGTTAGAGAGCTTTCGGCACGAGTCGACGTACCTAGGTGAGGTGACTCTCAATCGTCCTCGCCGTGGTCTTCAGGAACCCCAAACAAGTAATAGGGGAGTCGTCCTTGCATTGTACCTGGGGTGGCTTACGCCGACGTTCTTTCAAACGGTCGAGCTTGGAGGCGCCCTTCTTCACTAGCAAGTCAAAAATTCAAACACACCCTTTCGGTGGTGTCAGGCCCGTTGCAGATCAGGACAGTTACAGACACCCATATTCTCCATCGCCCTACCTTCAGTGGCCTATCTTGTAACTATCATTATCATCCCTTTATTGCCAGTAACCTTATCATCTTGTATCCACTGCCTGGTATAGATTCGTAAATATTTCAAGACAGGATATAACCCCTTCGCTGGCGCCAGGTGGCTAGAAACGCTTCGTCTGGGACATCTACGAATATGCCTTGACTACCTACATTCATGTCTACGGGGTAACGACACTATTGACGTGTCTAGTCCATGAAGCTATAAGGGCCAACCGACCTCCAAGATCCCAACCTATTGAAATTTGTACTTTACCAATGTCCTTTTATTGTGTTCTTTTATTGTATTCTTTTTCACTAAAGATGCGTATACGAGATCATCTAGAGTAGCCTTATTCACGAATAAGACTTTGCTCGTATTCATACATAATAAAGATAACTACAGATTTCATACAGCCTTTTACATCCTAGAACCACAACGAGATACTGGTCGTCTCTATACAGAAGGCTCTGATACTTCTTCCTCTTCTGATCGTTTGACGGTTCCGAATAATGAAGCATCAGGGTCAATGATAGCATCTACTAGACTGATAAAAGCGTGTGATTCAGAAACTATCATTATCTAGAACTATCAATTCGGAGCTGTGGTCTCACATGTGCTGCATCCTTATGACACCACCACCATAAGCCACTTTCTATATTGATGGCTGTCTCATTTAGTGACAATACTTACTACTTACACCTGTTGCATACGACGTTGCTATGGGATACCCGCCAAACGAGGCTGACTCTGCAAAACAACTCCTACCTCTCCCATGGCAACGAATGAGATATAGGTTAGATATAGTAAAAATTTGGAAATATACGACGTTGGAGCCGCAAGCGGAATACTATGCATTGATATGCGACATAGGCAGCCCGCGGCGTCGGGTTATTCGTCACACCATAGGTCTCGGAATCTCCCCAAAAGCATAGTGACGAGAAAGGAAATCATGTTGACAATAAATGGTTCTGTTATATACGAGGTTGTATGGGTCATGAGGCCAGAATCAATATCTGAGCATTGTTGGTAACCGATGGTAAAATCCATATCCCGAACTTCTGACTTATGATGAAGCCTGATATTAACTCCCAAGTGATGGTGTATTAAAGGACTCTGTCGAGTCCTTGAGATTCTCTCTTTACACTCCCGTCTTCCCTGAGTTCCTCACAGGAGCAGCATTCATAGTTCCCTTGGACAGGATCTTCTGCCATCCTCTGAACATTTCGGGAAGACGTCAACAATACACCAAGATACGAGCTTGCCAGAATTACTTCAACAACCGTTGCTTCCTCAGTTCTCCCCTCCCTCATCGAAACGCAATGTGCATCAAATACATGGTTCTTTATAACTGCAAAGAATCAGACCCATGTATTCAAGAGTCAAGAACCGACTACTGTGACAAGCATGAAAGGGGAGAGCCGTGCCAACTTGTATTGAGACAGACGGAGAGCAACACTCCTTGCAAAATTCACGGGGCAAGAGGTCGATGATTTCGAAGATCCAGATTTTGTGAGCTAGGATAGCAAGAGCCTTCAGGTAACATCCTCGTCTCTATACCTACAAATTCCTACGCAGGCAAGCCACTAAATCAGAATGATAGGTTCTTACGGGGTATGGGAAACCAGGGCCTACTCTAGGCCATACATATCGAAAGGATACACACCGCGGAGGAGACAGACACAGACGAGAGGGGATTCAGATTGAAGCCGTACGCTTTGACATCTTTTTTTTCGATTTCAACGACCGGGACCGAGGGGAGAATGATTTGGGCCCGTCGTTGTCCTTAGTTTACAACACACCTTTTTTTTTTTTTTTTAATTTGATAGTCATCTAAAAACGCGCAAACACGCACGCATACACACATGCTACCTACCTAATCATTTTACACAGAGTGATATGACAATATGGTGTGATGTGACCTATCGTTCTGCAGCCAGATGTCCTATACAGAAGGCTTCGTGTATGCATCAGGATGAGAAGGCTAGCTGCTTGTCAACAAGCTCGGAAGGGACTGAACCTTTTTTTTTTCTCTCTCTCCCTTTCATCCAAAAAAAAACCCTCCATGTTCAGACTTTGCCGGTGGTAGGGAGTTGTAGCCGAGAACTCGAATCGATGAATCGGGTTGCCGACAGGACGCAAAGTCACGTAAAACGTATAGACCTACCCGGGATAAATGCTACGTTGTCTAAAAAAAGGAAAATAAAAAGCCGCACTCATGTGAAGAGGGATAACAGTGCCCAATGGGGAGGACCGTAGAAGTATTTTGTTACCCTTTCCTAGTCCTCTCATGCACATGACGTGGAGCCGCATAAAAATTTTTATAGCTTCCCTCGTAATATCACGAAAGACCACGGAAACTCACACCTACATCGTCGATAATAGGGGACTGGAGTGGAATAAATCTGGTTCTGCGTGTGCCTGGCATAACCTAGATACACGAGTTGCTCCGAACGACAAGCAAGCCGATAATGACAAGCCTTTATGACTGATAGACTTAGAGCCTTGAAGTGGTAAATAAAATCTAAAGTATACGATCTATCTCATTATCATAGGCTGGGGGGTGGCGGACAACACTCGGAGCTAACCCTCCTCCTCAACGGGCCGCATGTCTTGCCTGTAATCCAATAAAACATTTTGCGTCATAACAAAAAACCACTGGTAATTTGATTCCGTATTGGGTGCATGTATTGACTCAAGAGTTCGTAAGCCACCGTATTTGGAAGTATGGGAAGCAAGAAATAATAATAAAAAATAGAGGACGGGGACGAGATAGACTCAGATAGAAGGGTAGAGAAGGAACAAAGTGATATGTATTTCGAATCCCCTCTTCCCCCAACACACACACACACACACACAGCACGGTTCCAGGAAAATAGTCAGCCTTCCATCGAGATGCTCTCAGCCCTATATAGTCTTACTGACAGAGTCGATGGAATGATGCTGTGCTCTCCAGAACTGGTCGCATACAACCCCAAGAAGGCCAGCCGGGAATCGGGCACAGATTCCGGGGCGCATGATTGTCAATCTGACGCTGGATTCTGGCATGCGCAATGAGACGCTGGGAAAACCTCCACCAGACATCAGCGATTCCGTACTTGCGAAATGACAGGTCGGATGCGATGCCTCTATCTTCCGATGCTACCCCAGCGCAGTAGAACCGTCCTGAGCAGGTCAAATGCGATATGTGAGAGAGGCCAAGATTGGCGAGCCCGAAATCTAACGCCCCGAGGGACGGCATGTCCTTTGTGTCCGTCTCTACGCGCGGGCGGTGGGCCTATCCTGTTTCCTTTCGTATCATATCACCTAGGTTAGACTTGTTACTTTTTAGGTGCATTCTCCTGGTTGTAACCCCTAATAATGCAAGATATAATTATTTTTGGTTTGGCGTATTTATAGCTTCGGAGATCTCTATGCTTCCCCGAGGTAACAGCATAACAGGACGGGCAGCAGTGAAGACGCAGAGCCAAGTTTGTCCTTGTCGAGTGAAATAAGACCATCCTGCAAAAAGAAAATATATCAAAAGAAATAAAACATAAAAGAAAATGTAAACCCACGACAGCTGACTTGTGTCGAGCCATCTAGCCTGCATGCCCCCTTAGGCCAATCTACTTTCTCGTGCCGACCACGATCCAGGGAGCTGGTGGAGAGAGGGCGTTGCTAACTTTCCCCTTGGAGGGGGAAATAGGCGCTGTGGTGGAAGGGTTGTTGTAGGACAACACTTGCGGCACAGATACCCTCTTTGTCTCTATCCTACTTTGGAGTGGTGGGTAAGATAACCTGTTAGCGGCAGTAAATCAAAGAGGTCTGGAGGTCTTGGTAGTTTGGAGGTATGTAGGTATGGATCATCATGTATTCCTACGCTGCACAATATCTGCCGGAACAGGGTTCCAGCCTAGCATTGGAGATGGCATTTGCCGCCGCGTCTGTAAACCCCTGTCGAATGAATGTGAGAGTGCATGCTTGGTAGAGCACGTAGACTCTCCGCTTCTACGGTGCTGTCATTGCACGTATTCGTATGGAGAGAAAAGGGGGGGAGGGGGGGGGCTACTTAGTAACATGAAGTAACACGCATGACACAACCCAAACATGAAGCTGGGAGAATAGAGCAACAAGCAACATGACCTTCATGTCGTAGATGACGGTTGGCAGGGTAGAATCTTCGGGGTTTGTGTGATTTAGGTAGTCTTCCCAAATGACAAGTGATAACTTCGCCTGAACCACACCAGTCAGACCTAGTGCTGTGTCTCCCCAAATATCTCCGGCTTCTAGTCCTTCCAATAACCCTTTGAGTCGTACCAGATGGGCCCGCTACTGCAAGAACAAGCACTGATCATTAATATACCCGTGCTCACGAGTAAGTAGTGGGTAGGTAGCTACGTTCCAATACCCAGCAGCCCAGCTTGTCAATGTCTAGATTGCTCCAAGTCATCGGAGATTTCTTTTGTTTACCACCGTTGCATCCGGGCGCAGTTTGATTTGAAGCTCTGTCGATTGGGGTTTCGTACCGAGTTGATACATATCATAATAGCCAATAAACAATTGCCCCTTTGATTAAACCGCCTTGAAACTTCGATGGATGGGTGGCAATAAATAGAGGTGGCTGCGAATACATAGGTATTGGTGGTTTATAAGACGTGATGAAGTGCACGTTTGATGGAGCGTGTCGGGCAATCATTAGCATAAGTGGCTGAGAAGACCGATATGTAGATGATGGTGTGCTTGGCTACAACTTCGCACATGACCTTATAAACAAATGCCGGCCATAATACTTAAAGTAGTGATGAAAAGCGCCTAGAATGCAATGATACTTCGGTTAGGAGATCATATGCAAGATGGATTTCGGCTCATCGTCCCGAATACATCCAGAGTGCATACACCAATGTCTTGCGTATGGAATATGTAGGACTAAGACGGTGATGGTGAGTAAACGCTGATATTGCTTAAGCGATGTGCGGACTTGGCTACCGACTCGCTACCAACTCGCATATGGGGAAGCGTCATGCCTCGCTTTTCATATCCTTTTACAATAGAAAGTTGTATGGGCCTGAGTTGATCATAGTTGCCAAACCCCTAAGGTTAGTTGAGGGATTGACAGCAGTATTTGGCAGCCTGACATTAGTAGATATCCTTGTCAAGAGCTGTCATATTGGCTACCGGCTTGTTGGATCGCATCGGAATCTAGGCTATCCTACTATGGCACTGTTGTCGGCCCCTTCTAGAGCGTTATTCTCCTCGAGTTCCTGCAGGGCTTCCTCCATTTCTTGTTCGTTGGCTTCTAGGCCCGAAGAGCTCATGAGCTTGTTATCCTTGTCCTCAGCTACAATTGGTTAGTCAAGACCTGCCATTGTGATCGTATATGCGAGGCTTCACAGCGGTCTACCGAACTTGGAAAGCCGGTTGGAAAGAGGACGAAAACGCTGGACTTACTTCTCGGTTCTACCAAAAGATTCTCCTGAACTTCGCAATCCGTGAGAGTCGAGCCCTCGCCAATCTCGCTCCTTTTGCCTAGGATGCAACGGGTAAGCTTACAGCCCTTTCCCACCACGACACCATCCATCAACAAGCACTGGAAAAGCTTGGCCCCCTCTTTGATCTGACAATTTGCTCCAACGACGGATTCCTTTATAGATGTCTTCTCATCTACCATAACATTGTCCGCAATCAAACAGTCCTGTCTAGTAATTGTCGTCCGGGGCTTAACGCCATCGGGATAAGCGACCTTTCTGGAATGGGCAAAAGGAGATGCAGCGTCTTGTCCCGTCTCTTCGATAGGAGGTA
The DNA here is from genome assembly GCA_022544895.1 of Biscogniauxia sp. FL1348. Classification (NCBI taxonomy): domain Eukaryota; kingdom Fungi; phylum Ascomycota; class Sordariomycetes; order Xylariales; family Xylariaceae; genus Biscogniauxia; species Biscogniauxia sp. FL1348. The sequence goes on from JAJNNV010000021.1 coordinate 200,045, forward strand.
ACTTAGCTAGTTGCAACGAGACTGAAAGAAGAAGCTGGGCCGTGTCGACCCGGCGGAGTAGCGGCGCATCCGGGTTAGATGGATGGATGTAGGCCAGGAGTGGCGGCACGGATGCATGGTTGGGTTTTGATAATAGTCCATCATTATGTCGTCTGTGGGACTCGGCAGGAGGCGAGTTCTCGTAGCGATCTCGCGAACTGATGGGCGAGCCCTCGTTCTCTGTCGATATACCATCACCATGCGATGGCGAGTTTGTTTTGGTTGGATCGGTCTGGCCTTCAAGAACTTTACTCATTCCTAGTTTTTCGAAGAGCCCCGTCTGCCATGAGGCCTTTGCCCACCATCCGATAACATCTTCACCAATCGTCTCGAGGCGCTCATTCTGCTTGACAAAGTCCATGATCCATTTAGGTAGGATATAAATGTGCGCATCTCGGTGTGTAGTATACATCTTCAGCTTGGGATGCTTGCGCAATAATCCATGGCGTATAGGGAAACTCTTCTTCTCTTCGACAAGATCATTCAATGAATCCTTAGGCATAGAATACACTAGGTAAGAAAGATGTCGTAATACCGAGTCGGAAGACGCGAGCGGATTTGATGTCGACATCGGAGTAGTTGCGATGAAGTCCTTTTCTTCACCCTTGATAGGGTTCGCTGTCTTGGTCTCGTACCACACGCCCAGCCCACCACTGCCGTAAGGAGGTTCGTCATTTTCAAGGAGATCAGGGAGACTTGCGGCTTTAACCATCCATGCTTGCAAGAGCTTATCACCACCTACTTCGCATACTAAGTCGCACGGGAGGACGACGAAGTCAGAGGTGACAATGTCCCGAACTTCGGGAAGACGAAGGATCTCTGCCGTGCCTGTATTCTGATCAAGACCCTGCGGTGCAACAAGGTCTGGCCGAGGATGAGGCAGGCTTGTTAGGAATGGGTTAGTGTTGAGGGCTGTGGTGATTGCCTCTGCGGCAGAAGGGGGGCAGATGAGAGTAATATCTGGATATAATATTAGTACTTGTAGAGTATAAAAAGGGGTTAAAACGGATGCGGAAATGAAGAAGGGAGGACGATGACTATGAGGAGACTGAAGTGATGAGAGAGAGATGGTCCTCAATGGATAGATATAGGTAGATCCCACACTTCTCATATACGATACCTGAAAGTGCCCGTATATCAAGCTTCATGTCTCATACCTCATACCACATGTCCCTATAAACCGAAAAAAAAGAAAAAAAGAAAGACGTTTAGACATATAGAAAAGAATGGGCCTTACTTGTGATGCCTGTCCGGTAGCAGAAGTCGATAGGGTACCAGACCATTGGCCGGTTGGCGATAGGTAATAATGCCTTGGGGTTTTCGTCTGGATTCGCCGTGAAAGTAGGGAACGAGGAGCCAGGACCGCAAAGAATAAGGGCCTGGAGACCCGGAGCGGGCATCGATACGGCGTGAGGCATCTTGAAGAACTGCCCTGCCTATTATTCTGGCCCGATGCCTGGGCTCTGGGTTGGTTTGGAGGGGTTGATGGAGAGAGACGAAAACAGAAATGATGTTCTTTCAGTTTTGTGGGAGCACTACCTACCTACGTATTACCTCGTATTGCAAGCTTGGTATAGTATGATATGCAGTAGGTGAATAGGCAGATGTTCTCAGCTCATCGACGCTCGATTTTGTATGTATTTAGAATCGAGTCATACTTGGTTTTGGTGGTAGGTAGCGATTTATTTAGGTAGTAGTAAGTACCTATGTACCAACTAGGTAACCTTAGGCACTTTGTACTTTCCAATGAGCATCTCTCTCTCTCCCTCTGTGCTAAGTACGTACCTGACGTACTATGTACATATAGGTTAGATGTGTGTAGTGTAAAAGTTCTTATCGATAATTACCTAAATGAGTCAATTAAATGGGTCTTCCATGGCTGCTTTACCCGCTAGGTACCTAGGTACGTGAGGCTCGGTGTAGGTACTTACACTAGGTAAATCACGTGATTCAAGGTGAGATCTCTCCCGCGGGATCTTTTTTAGTCTACCTAGGTACGTAGGTACCTATTAGTGGCACGTGCTGGGATTCCTGTCAACAAAAGGTGATGGGATCTTCTCTTCGCGCCAACCAATCCCTGCCAGGTGGCTGATGACCTCGGTTGCCAATTGGCTTACAGGGATTTGCAGCTGCTCAATGAACCGCGTCCAAACACACACCACACACCAGCTCACATCCTCGTCACGACCTCTCACGACTCACGGGCCACCTGGCCTGGGCAGCACCACACCAGCCACCCAACCACCCCCCTATTGGAAAGACAACCATCCATGACCTCAGGTCCGTATTGGATCCCCCCCCCCTCCTATCCCCCTGGCTCGTCCACTGTCCTCGAACCTGCTAGCCTGCCCGATGCCCTGACTGGTCACGGCCTGACCGCATGGTGTGCAGCTCGTCGACATACCTACAGCACCTACCTAAGGCTAGTGTAAAGCTTTCCCCAGCCCGCTATTTTTTCGAACCACCTGCATCGCCAACGACGTGACCGTTGTAAATCCACATTGCGAAACTCCTTCTACTGTCTTTCTTTTCTCCTCCTTCTCCCGCCCTCTGTGCATCGCCAAGACCTCTGTCGGGCGCGTTTTGCCATGATCTCACCTGAATAAATGTCCTCCTCGTACGAATCGTCGAGATCCCGCAGGGGCGCCTGGGGCCACTGGGTTCCGCTCCTTGTCACCTTCACCGTCGCAACTGTAGGTGTTGCCGCCTGGGCCTGGAGTCAGCGGAAGAACGACGACGAGGATCCTGTCGAGCTCGATTACGACAATGCCGACTATGGCGACAACCCGTCCTACGGTGCTACTCGAGACGACCCGCAGATAGCGAGCGCTGCCATTACCGCGAATCCCCCTTTCTCCCAGGACAATGTGGCCTACGGTGTTGGTGACATACACCCCGAGGCGAGCGGTCTTTCGGCCGGATGGGGCTCTCAGATGTCTGGGGCTCTGCTCCGGTCGTCTAGTCCGCATCAATTCCTCACGAATGCCGGTAAGACGGTAGCCGCCGGTATGGCTGGTGTCGGCGCTGCCGTTGGAAGTGCGTTGGCTGCTATTAGGGAGGAGGACAGGACCATCTATGCCGACCACGAGACCTGGTCGGAAGAGGCCGAGGCCCGACAGGAGAAGACCGAACCCGCTCCGCAGCCGGCCAAGATGCGCCGCAAGACCGTTGCGGTGGTCGTGTCGGCGGACACGAGCCTGGAGGAATTTGACGAGGAGGGGTTCCATGAGCACGCTGTATGGGGATAAATGACCCTGTCCACGAGCACTCACTCGTATGCGACTGGGCGTGCCTGCTAACCTTTGCCTAGTCCGTCCTGTCTCATATCCCCCGAAATACCGACTTCTCCAAGATCAAGCTGTTTGTCTTGATATACTCGCCGGGTCTTAAGGACTCTGGCCTTGAAGCAGCAGCAAGTAACCTGCCTCCAGCTTCATTGAGTTCATCATTCTCAAACATTGGTCATGATCAGGTCCACACCCCAGCCGAAGAGAAAGAAAGCCCGATGTGCGTAATTGTTTTTTTTTTCTAAATTTTTTCTATCACTCGATCCTGAAGGCCCAGCATTGTGAGTATGGCTGTATTCGTCTAACCATACGTCTAGATTAAACTCGAACTCGGCCAATGCGGCATTCAACGCGGTCTACTCGCAGGCCCTGACTTTAGTTGAAAAGGAATCGATGGTGCTGCCGTTTACGTCGACCAACGGTCATGTGCATATCCTCCGCCACCTGCAGCCTCAGGTAGTTTACCTACAAGAGTCCCTCGCCGGCGAGGATGGTAGTGTGGTAAACCAGCTGCAAACCTGGCTTAGATACGATGTGATCCTCATTGTTGGAGCCGAGGGTGGCCACGGTGGCCTCGTAGATAACGAGGACGAGGATGAGGAGCAAAAGAAGGACCTTTGGTGGCACAAGGAGGAAAGGGTTGGGCGGGGCAGGGGGGTGGTGGTGGTGGATAGCGTGAGGGTGGGTGATGATTGGGCGCGTCGGGTCCAGGGTAGGGAATGAGGAATGAGGGATGGGGCACGAGGAACGGCGAACGAGGTATGATGAATGAAAGTGGTTCAAGCGGGTGGCTCTCCTTTTCTTCGGCGTCGGCCTGTCTATCGACTGCATCGGCTTCTCGATCTGTAGTACACTTGGGACATATTATATATCACTTATTACGCAGGAGCATATATATCATGGTCGCTCGATTCGATTCGGCTGTGGTATTTTTGTTTGTTTAAAACATGTTACATAGATAGCTATCTTTTTTTTATTCTTTTCCCTTTTTCCCTCTCTCTCTTTTCGTTGGAAGGGGGATTTCGTATGTTGAGTGAATGGAAAATATGGTTAATTTCATAGTATAAGGGCAAAATAAAATGGAAAGGGACAACATTAAATTACCTGCCAGACATAACATGAAACTACCTACTACATAGTAGGGGAATGTAGCTATAAAGTGCTTGGTGGGTTTGATATATAGTAGATACCTAGTTGACATGTATTGGCATGCATCTATTTAAGGTTGTATTCCCTGTTTCTGTCTCGCGTACTCGCATCGTACCTTAGATTCTTTTGCTCCTTTTAAGGGAATATACCTAGACAAGCAGACAAAAGTATTAATGCATTTAAAAGTATTTCCAATACTTTATTTTGAGAAGCACCACATATGTATGTCGAAAGTATATCACGTGGATAAGGCTAGAGCGAGCTGAGAGGTACACAGGTACGCGACCCTTTGATTCACCCACCTGCATTACGTGTTACTATGTAGGTACCTAGGTACCTTAGGTAGGTACATAGTAGCTGACAGACCCTCAGCTGGCAGCCAGCAGGTAACACCAGGCAGAGATCTCACTCCCACTTCTAGGAAGGTAGGTACCTACTTATGTAACCTACATAGTACCTACCAATTGACGGGTTGATTTGATGCAGGGCGTGTGTTGAGGCTCAATCGTTCAACCTCGATAATCGACTGATTGCCCAAACCTTCCGTCACTTGACCCCACACAAAGACCATCGACTACATACAATTCTATCATTCCTTGTTTCTGCTCATCCGACGGCGATAGCAACACTTTTCCGTGTCGCGAGCAACCCTCTTGACCACCTGTCTCCCCGACTCTGATCCAACTGTCCACTTCGAGCATCGTGTTGCGCCGAAACCCCCGACCGGCATCTTTCTCTCTCTCTTTCTTTCTTTCACTCTCTCGCAACGCTACGCGACCAACCATCCGACCTACGCCAGGAAACCAACCGGGAAACCAACCAGCCCACCAGCCAACCAACCGAGCAACTGATCAATCTCATCTACCCTGCCGGCCCTTTCCTTTGCGCGTAGACGCTCGAGTTTTCGATCAATGCCCATACCGGGACCATCACTCTGGTGATACCCTCTGCCTACGCCGCCTCTTGCGACTCGATACTCGCTGAGCGTCCTTCCGTTCGCTTTCGCTTTGGCCTGTGGTTGGCAGAGCCGCAGCCATGGCTCCGGTCGTGGCTGCTGCGCCCGCGCAGCCTTCCAAGGTGAAGCGCCCGCCCATGGGCATCCAGACGAATGGTGCTTCATCGTCACAGTCCTCTCCTTCTCCCTCTATGTCTACCAAGAAACCTCCGCCTGTTACCGCTAAGCAGCAGCAGGCCCAGCAGGCCCATCAGCAGCAACAGCAGCAACAAGCCGCCAACTCTACCATAGCCGTTAATGGTTCTTCTGCTGCTGCCCCTCGACCCGCCGCGGCCTGTTCCCGTCGCGATACTTTCAACCAGGGCGTGTCGCGCGGACAAAAAAATAATGCTCTTCCAAAGTTAGCCAGCCTAACCTACGATTTGATGCTGGCCTCGTCGTTTGAACCGCCCCCCGAAGGTATATATACTGCTATCAAGCTCGCTGGATGTTGCGCGCACTGCTAACCTCCCAAATTTTGACAGCGGTGACCGACTCGTATATTCTAAACAAGTATGGAGGCAATCCTCCTTCGCTGATTGTTCATCTACATCCTACGCATTTCAGATTTGATCAGCAAGACGGGATTTTTCCGTACAAGTCTCCGATGAAATCGTTCCTGGACCATGTCAGAAGCCGAACCATCCCCCACGACATATTGTCAGAGTTAAACGATTCCGGCGTCGCTTTCTACGAAGGCTGCTTGATAGTCCAGATTCACGACCATAAATCTGCCGCCCAGTCTAAAGATGTTGCGCGGCCTACTTCCAAATCCAACTCCACCCTCCCCTTCTCCATTCACAATTATACACCCTATATCACACCATCTTCTTATGTTCCATACCCTAAGGAGAACAACAATGGCGCGGAAAACGGGCCGCCGGTCAAAAGCGAGAAGCCGGCTAGTAATGATCTTGCTGATAAAGAAAATAAGCCTGCACCATCTGCGCCTCCAGATGGGCAGAAGAGCAGCAAAATACCACAGAAGCCTAAGGTGTTTACTGTTGTTCTTCATCCGACCCCTCAAAGTCTATATGTCGACTTGATGATCAAGGCCTCTACTCCTAGGGGATCTGGGGATATCAAACCCGGCGTTGACTCCGCCATGAACCCCCCGCCGACTCCTATCTCGGCCATGCCACCCACCCCCACCGCTACCAGTATGCCACCTCCAGCCAAAAGGCAAAAGCGGGAGAAGATGGAATTAGATGGAAGCAATATTTACGCGGCCGAAGCGCAAATCCTTGTCGCTACTACTGCTCCGTTGCACTTGGAAGTTACCAAGAGCAAAGAAGAAACTATTGCACTCCTAGAGCACTTAACTGATCCAAAACATTCTGAGCCTCCGCCAAAGCCGAAAACGAGGAAGCGAACTGTCGCCGAAAGGGCGGCCGACGAGGCTTTGGCTGCCGAACAAGAGAAATACATGCTTACCTGGGATGAGCGCTTGGCGCCAAATGCTGGGGGTGCCCAGGGCGGAGCAGATGGCGGGGACGCAAACGTGCAATCTAGTGCTCCTACCTTCGAGCCTCGCTTTGAAAGGTTCAAGGTCATCGAGGACATTAAGAGAGAGCACGCGGAGAAGAAAGAGCAAGAAAAGCAAAGACAGGCCGAGAATGAGAGAAAATTGGCTATACAAAGACAGCAGCAGCAACAGCAGCAGCAAGAGGCAGCTATGTTACGTCAAGCCGAGGCTGAAAAGCTGCGGCGCGAACAGGAAGCTGCACGGCAGTCACAGCTTCGACAACAACAACAGCAGCAGCAGCAGGAAGCCCAACGACGCCTCATGGCCCAACAGCAGCAAGCCCAAGCCCAGGCCCAGGCCCAAGCCCAGGCTAACCAGGCCCAGTCACCTCCAAATGCTCCGGTGAACCAAATGCCGCAACCATCACATGGTCATCCTCCGCAAAATGGGGCCATGCCAAACGGTATGCCCAATGGTGGCATGCCCGCGCAAGCACCCCATCGGTTCCCCCAGCAGGTTTCGCAACCGCCTGCCTCCTCGCCGGTCATTCGACAGAATACGCCGCAGCAGAATATGTCGAGTCCTATGGTCGGTAATGTTCCTATGTCTCAGACCAACTCTGGTATGGGAGCCAGCCCGCCGAGACCTTCATCTGTGGTACAGAATCACCCACCCATGTCCGTGCCAATGGCCGTTAGCATGTCGGCAAGAGGCAGTCAACAGAGCCATCCCGCGAGCACTCCACGTATGCCGAACACCACACCTCAGATGCCGCATGGTACGCCGATTAGTAGACCAATGCAGACACCCCGCCTGACCCAGGCAAGCCCCCCACCGGGCATGATGGCCCAGGGTTCACAGATGGGTCAACCCATGCTGATGGGTAATCAAGGCATGGGCCAGCCGGTGAATTCGATTATGGCTGCCCAGGTAGCTGTACAGCAGAGGCAACGCATCGCTCAACAGCAACAAATGCAAGCCTTGCAGAATGCGGGCATAATGAATGGACAGAACCCTCAGATGCATAACCAGATGATGCAACAAAATTTCCTTCGCCAACAAATGATGAATATTCCGAATGCTAACATGATGACCGCGGCTCAGCAAGCGCAAATTGCGCAGCGTTATCAGCAACAGCTGAACAGCATGCAGCAGCAGCAGCAGCAGCAGCAACATCAACAGCAACAGCAGCAACAGCAGCAGCAACAGCAGCAGCATCAACATCAACCGCAGCATCATCAGATGGCAGGCCAGATACCGGGTCAGCCTATGGGGGCTCAGAACTTTATGAACAATCCAGCGATGAACCCAAATCAGATGGCAGCTATGCAACAAATGCAGCAACAGATGGCAGCTATGCAACAGCAAGGCGGAGCCAATGGTGCCAACCCTATACAGATGCAAATCCGTCAGAAGCAAAACCAGATCTACCACAGCAATTTCAGGCAGTGGGCTGATAGCTATGGTGGCCCGCAGAATATTCCACCCGCTGATCATGAAAAGTTCAAGCAGAACTGTATACGTCGGGCGCAAGAGTTGGTGCGTAAGGACCTTCAAATGGTCCGGCAACAGCAGCTGATGCAGCAAAACGGGATGCAGAACATGAATGGCATGGGAGGTATGATGCAACAAGGCATGTAGAGAAAGCCAGAGTACTACCCAGTACCTTAGCCCGAAATGTTCCATACATATAACCCTCGGTCTAGGGGGACACTTGGTGTCAGTTATGTGTAGGGCTTGAGAATTGCACAAATTGCGCTCTGGAAGTGGTTTTTTACTGAGAGGAGATGGTCCCCGTATTCAACTTGAAATCAAAAAGGGGGGAGGGGGCGTTCTGGAAACAAAAGGCGTAAGATGGGGGCATCGGATGGCATCGATCTCACTTTTCTTAGTCTATGGAAGAGGCACGGGTTTTTTTTCTTCCTTCTCTCTGCGTATTGTTTTCTTCTTTCATATACCCACATTATTGGTTCCAGAAGGCATGGTTAACTAATCATCGTCTTTACTACCATAATCGTTTCTTCATTATTGATCATCATGGCATTGGAGAAAGGTGAAAGGTGGAAGCGTCTTTTATCCTAGGGTAAGGGACGAACTTTGAAACGTTGTAACGCATAGATGATGCCGTTGTACAGTATTGGTTTGCAGGATGGCTTGGCCTCTAACCTTCCCCTTTTTTTTCTCCCTCTAAAAAAAAACAACGATCTGATTTGCGGAGTTCTTCCAATTCTTGTCTCTTTATTCTTCTGCGTGATGGAGCGTATGGCAGTAAAAACTGGCTATTGCATGCACCTACTTATTTATCATGGCCATATGTGTAGGAATCTCGGAGGAAGGGTACTTGGGTATGTACTCGGGAATGCTAAGTACCTAGCAGTAAATACCTGGCAGTAAATACGGGAGAAACGAGGGATGTGAAGATAGTAGTATTTGTTATTTTTGGTGGTATGTTGGTAGGTAGTGTAAAGAAATGGGTAGCAAATAGGGGTGTCACGTGGGGTAATATGCACTACCTATGTACATTATCTAATCGCAGCGCACCCCTGCACGCTATGACGACGAAAGAAGGAACTGACAGCAGCTGGGGGCTAGAACTGTTAGGTAGTGTGTACCTACGTACCACTTGACTTAACCAGAAAGCACATGAGAGTTTCCCTTTAACCTTACTAAACCTACAACTTTTACTTTCCTTCTCGACAGCCCAAACCTGATCACCATCTCCTTTTCTTCGAGGTTCATCTGATCGAGTCCTCTTGGATAACTACTAGGTTACCTATTTAAACTAAAGCCATCCCTGCCCCCGACATCTCGGCTTTGACAATACCCGGTCATCCGTTTGTCGCTCTCCAGCCGGTGCCGTCTATCAAACTCCCCGACCGCGAAGTCGAAGAAACAATCCTCCCACCCGCATCACCGCATCACCGCATCACTGCATCACCACGCTTCGTGTCAACTACCTAATATACATACAACACACCTGCGTCGGGATGAAGTTCTCCACGATACACACGGCCGATGCCGCCGTGCTCCTGTCTCTACTACTAGCACCCCTACCGGCAGCTGCCATGTTCAGGTGCAACCACATCGTAGCCGACAAGCAACAGTTCAACCTCGAGCCCCTGGGCGGTCCTCACTCGGTCGTCATGAGTTACATCCAAGGTGACACGGCCTTCAACACAACCTACACCGTAGACATCTGCCGCCCATTAAAGAAGAAGGGCGATGTGCCGAAGAGGGAACAATGCAAGAATGGTTCGCGAGGTAAGTAGACGAGCCGATGGGTGGAAGCACACGCCGGGAGCAGGGAATACGAGATTGTTTACACTGGATGCCGGGCTTACGGGTTACGTGAAACAGTCTGCGCCATAAAGCGTCAAATCGAACTTGGGGAGAAGGGCAGTGACCTGGTCCAGAAGGCCATTCCCATTGCCGGCGAGCTGGAGATCCAAGGAGGTGGCGCCCTCGACCCCGAGGTGTCGAGGCTGAGCGTTGTCGACCCGGACTCGGGAAAGCAAGGCTTACGTGTCGTGATGAAGGGCGGCTACGATGAGACCACCAGCCACGTGAAGAGAAAGCAGCAAGCCATCATCGATTTCGTATGCGACGAGAACCGAGACGGCAGCGAGGGCGAATATGATCCCGAGGACAAATACGAGCGCAGCGATGACCCGCTCAAGGTACGCGCCACCGATCCCCTATCCTTCCTGGCTGCCCAAGAGGATGGCAACGACGAAGACGATGATGCCCCTACCAAAGAAGTGCAGCTGGGAATCGAAAAGGATCCTAGCTTGGTATTTGTGAGCTACGGCGCGATGGAGGGTCAGGATAACATAGATGTTTTGCGCCTCACATGGTCCTCGAAGCACGTGTGTGCCAGCACAGCAGATGATGGATCGGATGGCTCGGACGGTTCGGACGGTTCAGGCGGCTCGGACGGTGGAAGAGAGTCCAGCGCGCACTGGGGTTTCTTCACCTGGCTGGTTATAATGTAAGTCGGCCTTCTCGTCCTTCGTCACCCTTACAACTGCCTCGTTCTAACTAATAGTTAAAGCGTCTTCCTCGGCACCGCTGCCTATCTCATTTTCGGATCCTGGCTAAATTATAACCGCCACGGGGCCCGGGGTTGGGATCTCCTACCCCATGGCGACACCATCCGCGACATCCCGTACCTACTCAAAGATTGGACAAGGAGAGTCCTCAACACAGTACAAGGAAGTGGGAGTCGCGGAGGATATAGCGCTGTCTAGTCAGCATTAACGAGGCGCGGAGGTAGAGAGAGAATGAATGAAGGGCATTATTTTTAATATGGAAGCTCGTCGGGACATAATACACCTCATGAAATTTCACAACACCAAAAAAAAAAAGTATTTTTATTCATTAGCCATGCGCACACTAGTATATGAAGTGATATGGAAGAAGAAAGGATTCCCACCTTGGCAGCAGAATTAATGGCTCAGCTTCGAGCGCGGTAGAGTGCGTTCCTTGTACCATGAACGGACGAGTGTACGTGAGAGAGTGTTAAAGGGTATAGAATAGGATAGGAGGGGCGGCGGAAAGGGTGGGAGGCGTTATTCGTATCATCTGCTTGATTCCTACCTACCTACCTATCACATCAACGATGTTCACCTTGACTTTTTATTTTATTTTATATACTACCACCTAACACTACCCTTCTGTCTACGTTATCGAGTCTTGATGATGGCGCCTTCTAACCCTTCATCTCAGGCCCCTGCCTTAGCCTATTAAATCGATAATGGCAATCTAGTACTTTTTACCGTGTATTTATAAGCCTGCGGTATGAATGTAAAGGGGGGGTGTTGAAGGTTAGGTTAGGTATATACGGTAGCGGTGGGCCCGGTTTGGTTCGTTAAGGAGAGCTGGGAGTGTGGAGTTGCTATAATAGCAGTGGATGTAAGTCTGTCTCATAGCTAAAAGGTATTTCAATGTTGCTTATCTAGGTTGATAATAGGTAAACAGAAAATGGAAATTAATGTTTGGTTCTTGGGGGGGGGGGGTGTTTTGTCAAACTTAATATTAGTTCGACGACGACGGGTTGAACGTGGTGGTTTCAGAAACTCAATAATGATTGTGTTTCTACGCCTCGGGTGGTTTCTGGTTTCTGGTTTCTAATAGGGAGAGTACCTATGGGTATCATTTTTTTTCTAGCTCGCAACTAAACTCTGTAACTGGTTTTTTTTTCTGTCTCCCCCAAATAGAAGAACTCTCGCTTCCTACAAAAACGCAATGCACAGGTTATGGGCCTCCTTTCGACGCTTGCGCTTGTGGGGGGGTTTCTCTCAACTTTAATGATCATTGGTGTGTGTTGGATATAGGTACCCTCCATGCTGAGGTATAGGTAGATGATGGGGTAAAATGTGTAGGTAGGTAGGTAGGTTAGGTGATATGTATGGATGGATGGATATCTCGGCTGCGACGGGGAGTCTAAGTCTCCCTTCCTGGCTCACTTCTTCTTTGCGTGTGAGTGTATATACATAGACATGTGAATAGAATCTCCCTCCCTTCACTTCCCTTCCCCTTTTCATTTCCGTCTCTCCCCTCCCCCCTCCCCCTTTTTTTTCAAGAACCCCCATTATCATCGTCCATCTCTCATGGATGCTTCCAAACGCGACGGAACACGAACCCGACATGGTCCGCCCCCTCTCCCGGCGCACGAAAAGCAGTATGTATCGTAGAAAGTCCGACCGGAGCGCCGGGTTTTGCTTGTAGTTGGACGTCGTGCCGCCGTTACTCAGAGCGCGGTACGCGGCCACGATTGTCAGGCTGGTCTGCGCCGAAGTGGGCGTCCACTGTCACAAAAAAGGGGGAGAGGGGGGATCAGTCCTATCATAGCATACACCGAGGGGTATGGGAGGATGTAAGGTACCTAAGGATGTAACCCTTCAAGTATCGACGTATATCTCTCTTTACACGATAGGACTTATAAGTAGCCCAAGAAACTCCCCGACGTTTGCTGTGCAAAAAAAAAAAAAGTTCATTCTTGGTACTCAAATATGCATATTATGTGATATACTAACTACATGATCCTCCCTGCTGTCTCGTTCGCCCCCTGGGCCGGTCAGATTGGGGCCGACTTATTTCCCCTGTCTAGTCGCATCTCCGTGTCCCAGCGTGTCGTGGATAGTTCCGCCGACCTTCCCGGTGTCCTTGAACTGCCTCCCGACCTTCCCTTCCTTAGAAAAGGGGCCTCCAACCCTGTCGGCAGCGCCTCCGATATTTCCCTCGGTCTTTTTTTTATTTATCAAGGCGTGTCATCAGCAACTGCGTAGGGTATGTTGGGCTGGTCCAAGGGCAGGATGTAGACTGAACATACCGTGAATTGACGGCCGACGGCGCCCTGGCTATCCATCACCGACGTCGTCCGGGGGGTCGCGCCGACGTCGCCCAGCTTCCGCGACTCGCCCTTCGAGCTCGGGCCCTCGTACCGCTCCGTCGACGGGAACACGTCGTACTGGTAGTTCCGCTCGGACCGCTCGCCGCCGCCGCCGCCGCCGAGCCCCAGCTTCTCCTTCAGCGCGCTGCCCAGGCCGGACGTGCCGCCGCGGCTCTTGCGCCGCTGCTGGCCCATGCTGCCCGGGTCGCTGCCGGTCGCGCTGGTGCTGAAGGTGCCCGGCACGCTGGGGGCGCTGTCGCCCGGGTTCAGCGAGTCCAGCACGCTGCCGCGCTCGTGCTGGCTCTGCTGGACGTCTTCGCGGCGGCTGTCCCCCGGACGGAGCGCGTCGAGGATGGAGCTGCTGCTGTGGCCTTCCTTGTTCTTGTGCTCCTTGTGGCCGGGCATCATGGACTGCAGGAGACCCCCGCCTTCGCCGCTCGTCGCGTCTCGATGCTTCTCTCCCTCGCTTGCGCTGGGCTTCAGGGCGCTCATGACTCCGCTGCGCCTGTGGTGCTTCTCGTGCTCGTCGTCGTCGTCCCGGTGGCCAGGCTTCAGGGATTCCATGACACCTCCGCGTCCACCACCACCCTCGTGCGTGGCCTCGCCGGCCGACGCCCTCCTCTTGACATCCCCTGGTTTCAGGGCTTCTTTGACCGAAGCTAGGAACGATCTGTCCTCCCGTTCATGATGTTTGGTTTCGGGGCGTTCCTAAAAACGAAAAATGGTCACCCTCAAGCCTGTGGAATAAGAACGACAGCATCATCCTGGCAGCCATACCTGTCTCGCAGCTGTTTCCATATCCTTCCGGTCAAGACTATCGGCCAAATCGACGCTTTGTTGCGCGGCCGAAGCACCGGACATTCCGTAAAGCGGACGACCACCTGTTCCGCCTGTTGACATGATGAATAGTATGCTTCGAGCCTATTGAACTAGGTAGGTAGGTAAGTAGGTAAGTAATTAATTAATTAAATTTTGAGTTGAATGGTATTAGAGATTCGTCAAAGCCGGGGGGTTCCAGCTTATAAGACTGGCACTCTCCCACGGCCATGGGTGAGGTAACTCTCCTATTCGGACATGCTTTCATAGCGTCATTATGATGACGGCAAGAACCTTCAGAGATGTTCAGATGTCGCCATCGACCCAACTATTGTACACCTTTACGTTATGAATTAACCCGTTAGAGAGAACGGAAGGATCCTCCATAATCGACTACACAAACACCGCATTCATTCCTGGGGGGGATAATGACTCGGGGGAGGCATAATTGATCGAGATGTCTCTCTGGGAGAAGCTTAAAAGGGATATGGGCGGAGGTGGCAGAGAGGCATTGTGACCTTTGTTGGCCACTTGTAAGCGGCCTTGTTAGATCAACCTTCTCCTCAGTTGGTTGTGTGTTGCAACCGAATGCCTCGACCAGCTCGACAATACCTAGGTAGGTACTCTCTTTTTTGCCACACGTAATCTTCTGGGCGTTTGCAGCGTGCCTTGCAGATCATGACCCCAGAATCACGATCGTCCATGCAAGAGGGCTATGTACATAGAGTGTCTAACAGCCCAATCCATCCACCATTCCTTGGAAGGTCAATGGAGAATATATGATATGAATTTATCCATAATTTGCCTCCTCGTTCCATTTTGCTTTCCTTGGTGTAGGCTTCTTGTTTAGATATGTAAAACAGCGATAAAGTGTCTCTTTGCCCTCCGCCTCCCTTTCGCTCCAATGTAACGTAGTGAAGTAGAAGTAGATGCATACCTATTGTCTACACCATATGTTGAGCTATTGCTTTGGGGAAATGAGGTACTCATGATGTCAACGTTACCATATAAACACTGTCTTGCATTGAAGTGGTATAACCTGCAGAGTCTTACTTATGGGATGATTAACCAATCTGACACCTAACCTATGTATTGGGAAAAGCTCAATTGCTCTATCCATATAGTGAGTTTCGGTTATGTGTAGACTAAATGCCAATGATGGAGGTTATCTCACCTAGGTTAGTTTCCAAGTAGGTAAACAACCACCACGATGGCGGGAGAATTGACGATGAGCCTTAGGGTCAAATATCTTATAAAGAGCCCATCTCTTCGACCTAGATAACACCTCCAGATTCCACAGTGAATAAACGTGGTTTAATTCTTAGATACTCCTAACCTTATTATTGAAAGGGTGCTCCGGGTTTCTCTCAAGTGATACATACACAACTTAGATACACTCCCGTAGCTCTCCAAGTCGGGATGGTTTACTGCATAATACCAGACGACGATCATCAAGATCCCGCCTACCTAACCATTAAGCGATGCAGAATATATTGGACTACCTTGGCATACCACCGTGATTCTCACTTCAGAAGCAACAAGGGAGGGTGTTTTGGGGGGGAAACATGTTTACATCGCTACACGTCACTGGTGTGGAAGCGCGTGGCGAAACACCCGCTTTGCTCACGATCCTGTAGATATCTAGATAATAGCATGGATAGGTAGGTATGTAACTGTGACATGCATGTGGATAACTCCGATCTAGGCATAAATAATACATCGCGGGAGCCTCTCTTCCCGTTCATATTGGCGTGCTGTCAAGTAGTATTCCCTCAGCCGATGCTTCCAAGTCCAAGCATACCCTATGCTACCCCTTACGTGCCTACAATATCACAACATACTTCACACATTGCAAAGACGAAATCCAGATCCCGTCTAGAACCGTACAGTAGCAAAGATGCAGTCTTTCAAGAACATCCTGTAAGCCACTTTACCCCCCCCCCCCCCCCCCCCCCAACTCACTTCTCATAGCGAAGAGAGAAGCTTGATTCCCCCGCCTCATCCGTAGCAGAGGGGCTTTTCATCAAAGTGCTTACCTACTTACTTACCGCACAACCTTGAAGCCACCCAAATAAGCAAGCCCCGAGACCATCCGCATGCCCCGAGCAAGGGCTGCTGCTCAACACTCACACTCACACACACACACCCGCCGGGGACAACACACAGCCCCGCGATGTTGCCGGGGCCGCGAACAACAACATCAACTTTCCCCGGCACGAACGCGAGCCGTTCAACCCCGAAAGGAAGGGAAAGTCCAGGGCGAGGAGGGTGCGAATAAGTGTCCCGGCACCGACCCGCCATCTTAGAGTATCACACACACACCACACATATAATATCCCTTGATGGCAGGGGAGAAGGGGAGAAAGGGTGGGGTATTCACGTATATGTCGTATCAAAAGGGGAGGGAGTAAGTAGGGCCAAGCCAATATGGAATGATACAGAATAGAAGTAGATATGTGTCTGGGGATTGTGGTGTGATGTGGTGTGGTGTATAGGTATGAGGGCAACGGCTCCGGCTACGATAAGCTGACTAACATGCAGCCCAGCTGAAGCTAGCAGTAAATAATATATATTCCCATCACGCAACTCTGGAGGAGCTCTCGATGGCCTGCTGCAAGTTGACTGCAATGAGCAGTCACCCTAGCTTGCATATCATTGCATTAAGATTTCATACATATTTATGTAGGTACCTATTAGATATATCCTCGTGCCATAGGCCCAGCTGGCATGAGATTAGCGAGTATAGGTACCTAGGCAGAAATGAGGGCATTCCCGGATGATCGCCTTGCCGTAAATCAACACTAGGTAGGAAATAAGTAGCTACTTAATTAGTACCTATATTCTTACTACCTGTTAGATATCCTCGTACTTATGAATGCCCGCATGGACCAGAGGCTGGCGGCATGGGATATCACATGCAACACGCCTCCGTCCTCTCCTCCCCCCTTTCTGCATTGCATTTCTTAGATAGTTTGGAGCCGAGTAACCTCGCTTCGGCTGAAAAAAATAAATAACGCCGCCTTGGATAAACATCATGCTATGCTATTAAAAAGATGGGCGATATATGCCAAATACTGACAGTCGCATGAGTGATCTAAGGTTAATGGGCAACTCAGTTCATGCAGCTGAAGCATCAACCACCGCAGCCCTAGATCGCTCGATTTCCTCGATTTGCTGCAGTATTCCCATCTTCCACTTTCTGTACTCTTCTCTCTTCTGGTCCGTCATATCCCACCTGGTCTGGAACATGGTGTCTCCCTTTTGCATGTGGAGCTTCTCGCTGAATCTGCCCTCGTCATTATCATCGGCTTCCTCAACTACACTCCCATCCTCCTCTCCTGGCCGGTTGGTTTTCTTGGCCATAACTTTTATGCTTTCGAACCACTCGTCTTTTTGCCACCCACTCTCGACAATTTTTGTGGCGGCCGCATCGACCTCCTTGGTCCCAATGTCTGTCCATCCGATCCAGAGTTCGTCTTCATCCATTCCTTTGACAGCGACCGTCTCCTGGGCGCGTTCTAGAACGTTCAAAATCGAATTCCGCTTCTGAGCATAATTCTTTTTATCCACTTCCCCCTGTTCCAGAACGTAGAGTTGCGAAGAGACCAAAAGATAGACAGCCGCAACTAGCGGTGTCAAATTCTCATTAACCCATTCGTCTTCTGTCGGTCTGCCGTGAGGAGCGGCAATCGTTTGCATGCCAGCTAACACCGTCCGCCCAATGCGCTCCTCGCCCAACTCTTTGCATAGAAGCTGAATCGTCGGTCTTACCCAAGCGGGCAAGGCACTGATGACACCCCCAGCCTTCCGTTTCGCAGGGATCACGGGTGGCTTGCTAGTAGACTTCGTAGGCGTACCATCCCCCCTCGTTGCGGGAGACCTAAACCGGGCAAGGGACTCGTCTTTGTTTGGCGTGGCCCGTGACGGTGTCCGCTTGCCGTTCATGGACCCAAATATACCCGAGTCTCGCATTTTAGAACTTGGGGTGCGTACGCGACCTGACTTTCCGACCGAGTTCGCCGGCAGCACATTGTCGAGATGTGTGTACAGCCGTTTGTAGATGCGTGGGTGGATGGGGGGCCTTGGCTGTATAGGGGGGAGGTCGAGAGAGATCTTCAGCCGTTCACAGGCGATGTGAGCACAGGCGTACGATCGAGCCACTTCTTCCTCGGCTTTCAAGGTGCCAGCATTGTTACGCGACTGCGCCAGCAGGGAGGCGGCCAGCTCGAGTAGAGGTTGTGGGAGGTCGGTGGAATAGGTCGGGAGGAGGGAGAGCAGAGTCGGTTCTAACGTTCGGCTCATGTTGTTGACCAGGTGGTCTGTGACGGTATATTAATATTTAGTGTAGTATAGTATAAGGAAATCGTGAAAGCGCAGAGATCTGTAGCTACTGGAATATCAGATGCAACAAGAAAAAAGAGGGGGCAAAAAGGTGAGACAAATTGGTGATGGAGGAAGAAGAAAGATGTTTTTGTTAGAAATCAGCCCTGGAGCTGGAAGGTCGCATAATAATAAACATGAAAGCGGATCGAATGCCAGACATGACGTTTTTTAGAGTGGCCCCATGGCCCCTAGCAACTGGAGAGATCCCTGAAGATAAGCTCTGATACCGTTGACGTTCGCAGCTGCAGCTCACACTCAGCCCCTGCAGGAAATGCCGATCGGGGCCAGTAACCGGCCAAGGCCACCCCTGGCCAAAGGTCTAGAGCTTACCTAAAGATATCCATTGTCCCACTGTCGCTGAGACTTGGGGACGATTATCTAGATTCATACATCTTCTCTCTCTCTCTCTATTCTACAACTACCACGAGTAGAAAAGAAAAAAGGAAAAAAAAAAACCATCATCTATCTTGCCTAGCCTTGTCTAACTCAGGATCAATTGAAACTCTGTGCGATTATTATCCAGTTTATTTTTCATTTTTCTTTCTTTCTTTTGTCCCGTTTCTCTCTTCATCGTTTTCCCGGATATACCCAGGTCAAAATGCATTCCACCATAATAGTACTAGCAACCAGCCTCCTAGGTGTAGCTGTCGGACATGGCGATCACGGCGGATCGCAGAAGCCCCTCGTTGGCGATGATGCCGATTGGATGACCAAACACATGGCCGGTAAGTAGCTCTCCCTGGTATATGCGCATTACTCCCTCGCGACTCGTTCGATCGTAGTATGGAGAAAAAATGAAATAAAAAATAAAGGTTGACGATAAGACGACACACAGAGGAGCACCACATAAGCGACTTTGACGCATCTTCCTTCTTCGCGCTGCACGACTACGACGCCGACGGCCAGTGGGAGCCCGAAGAAATGCTACGGACGTATGGGCTCTTTGACGAGTCCAACAAGGACATATTGCCCTCCCGGCGCGACGAGATTCAGCGGGAGCTGCTGCGCCTGCTTGACAGCAGCGGCGACGGTGTTGTGTCGCGTGATGAGTTCGTGGCATTCATCCGCGCTGGCAAGACCCTACCCGACTTCGGAACGGGCCCAGGCCACCACGGAGACGACGAGTACGAGTACGAGATTCATCATTGGGAGAAGTACCACAACGAGGACACGCCGCTAGAAGAATTAACGCACCCAGAGGACATCGAGCATTTTCGAAAGCACGAACTCATGGACGAAGCTCAGGAGCGTCTCGATATGCTGAATAGCATGCCCATCGTCGAGGACAACATCCCGAGCAAGTTCAGGAGAGGAGGCTAATAAACCAGCCTATCTTGCAGATACCCTCGATCTGCTTGAAAGGCCTACCTAGGTCTGAGGTTAGGTCTTTAGTTGGGACGGGGTAGTGCGATGTAATTTAGTACATAATAATAGGCTGGAATAGTGTCGTATATAGGGTTAATCCCACCGGCGTGGATTGGATAAGGGAGCGCACACGATGTGAGATGATGGATATGGGGCGTTCGGTTCTGTCGTAGCATGTCGTTATGTTATACTGCTAGACCTTTGAATGTACACGTCAAACACGCAGTGCCACACACCTGGCGCATACGTCTTGACGAGTTCTGCATGCTCAACTCGCGCATGTCTCGGCCGGCTTTGGTCCTTTTCGTTTGTTGCCAGTTCCGTGAACCACTGCTCGATTTCTCCTTTCCTCCTATCGATATCCGCTACGCCCACGTTCTCGTGTAGGTGAAGCCATGCTTGCTCGCCCTCGCCACCGGCAATGTCCCAAGCATCTCTCCACACGGCGTCGCTCGTGGGCAAAAGACCACAGTTCACATGCAGGACTTCCAGTCCGACACCGTAGCTCCTCAGCTCGCGGATCCTGCTTGCCGCGTGCGCGTTGTCTTCGAGGAACACCACGATCTGCTCCCCTCCGGCCAGGATCTCCGCCATCGGCCGCGCCAGCTCCAGGCCCCGGACCACCTTAACAGACCACCCGTTGCCCCTCGCGCCCCTTCGCAGGCCCTCGACGCTCCAGGGGTTCAGCTCCCAGCCCAGCACCCGCATGCCCTGCTTTGCGTACGAGAAGACGAAGTACCCGATCCCAGCGTACAGGTCCACCGCCCACGCATCCCTCAGCCCAGACGACGACACAGAAGCCCTGTGCGCGAGGTGCCCGTCGCCGTGCTCGCCCGTATCTCCCGAGCCGCGCTGTCCCCGGCGGTGGAAGTCGAGCAGCCGCGCCTTCTCCTTGACGTTGCCCCGGCTGAACATGGTCCACCGCGGCGCCCACGTCTGGAAGATGCCGTTCTGCCGGGCCGAGACCCAGAGCGCGCGCTCGAACGCCTCCCCGGCGCCGTCCGGGACAGGCGCGTCCGGCCCAAAGTCCCCGTGCAGCATGCGCAGGCCGCTCGGGCTGCGCAGGATATTGCTACCCCCGCTGCTACTACCACCACCACCACCATCACCACCACCACCAATGCTTCCCTCCCCTTCCCCCTCCGCCGCGCACAAAGGGATGCCCTCGTTGACGGCGAGGTGCGTCAGTGGCGGCGCCCCCTTCCCGCCTATCTCCCCCAGGATGCTCTGCCACAGCTCCCCCGCGCCCGAGCAGAGCGCCGCCTCCCACGCCGCGGAACCGAATGCGCCCGCGGGCAGCAGCGCCATCGGCTCGTAGACGGTCCAGCGGCGCGGCGCCTGGGCGGCGAGGAGCTCGCGCAGGGGCTGCGGGACTTGGCGCATCCGCAGCCAGGCGGTCACGGCCGTGCTGATGGGGTTGGGGCGCGGTGGCTTTTTGGGCTTTCGTTTTGCCTCTGGTGGATTTTGCATTATGAAGTCGAAAAACTCTGTTCTTTTCTTTTTTACTTTTGCCTCTTTTTTTGAATTCACACCCCCCCTCCCGTTTTTGTTAACGTTGAAACGAAAAAAAATCTAAATATCGGACGATTTCAATCAGGTTGTTGGGTAGGTAGGTTTGGTATCACGTAACATTGGAGCTTCGAATTCCGCCGTGTCAACCGAAGTAGTGTGTTAGACTTCAGGAGAGAGTTCTTTCTGGTTCACGGGGGTTTCGGACCAAGAGCAGATATGTACATGTGGAAGTGGGTCCATTGTGTTCACTGAGGGCTTCACGTGGCTGATGAATAATCCCAACCCCCTAGCCCCCCCTATTCCGCCCCTTTTTTTGACATTGACACACTTATCACGCCTTCATGTACAAGTTTTCCTTAATGATTCCTAAACTATATATCAATCTATCGAATCTCAAATTTGAGGGGATTTTCAAGAAGGTTTGTACCTTACCTAGGTCTAGGTAGATAAGTCACAGCCGTAGAATTCGGTAATATCAATACGAAACCGTGTACTAGTTTCTCAGTCCATATCATGAACTATGTTTACAGTCACAGTGGTATTCCAGTCAAGGGGAACTAAGTATTGATGTCCTTCTCAACCGAGTTCCTCATATCAAGCTTTCAGCCCGTCTTTGTATGTCTCGTACTTGCTGAGAATCGCTCTGCGCATGATCCCACTTGTATCGACCTTGACATATGAAAAGCCTCTATCCAACATAATCTAACTTCAAATCTACCAAGGTTAGGCCAAAACAGATTCAGTAGTTGCCAAAGTTTTATTCTCTCGCCGTCAAGCCAAAACTGTGCTACGTGGTGAGAGGTAGAATCGTACGAATTGCGAGCATTGATGACACGTTGACACTGAGTAATGGGCTAGAAGCCAGGCTACGTTGAATATTTAGGTCTTGTGGCGTCAAGCATATTGAGGCTTTTCACGACATATGACTAGCTAGACATATAATTTGCGTGGCTATACGAGAGCGTCTTGAGCAAGTATTCCAACTAATAAGACTAGGAATAATCATACGCAGCCATAAAGGCTGTCTCGATCGAAGCTCACGAGACTATGAATCCGCTCTCTAAGGTTTCATCCTCACTGTCTAATCTGGTTTGATCTATGAGTATGCCTAGGCTTAGAGTAAAGGTTGTTTTCACAGCTAGATATCATGCTCGTCTATATAAACCACTGGTCAGCCTACCTCTGAAGAACACCGCGTCTCTTCCCTCTCTCTTCCCTGTTCATCAATCATTTGACAAGCATCTCAAAAAGCTCAAGCCAAAGTAGTTTGTCGTTATCTCCTCTACCCATACTTTCACTTGATCTATTTCCCACAACCATGCGTTCCATTGCCCTCTCTCATGGCCTTCTGGCCGTCCTGGCCACGCTGGTATGCCATTCTTACGCGGCCCCTGTCCCTAAGAAGGATGCCCTCCTTCCGATATGCCGCTGTTCCAAATCGCCCGGGTATAAGCAATGCTGCTACGGGGGATTATGGGGGGAAAATTGCACAATCATTATTGATCCCGAGTGCTCCAGACCATATGACCCACCGGCGGAATCGGCAGAAAATGCAACCTCCACGGCCAACACACCAACCATCTACGAGTCCACCATGCCCAACACACCAACCGTCTATGAGTCCACCACCATGCCCACAATCACATGGGAGCGGTCGACCACAGCCGACAAGCATGCCGTCTCTGCACGCTCTACCAACACCATGTCAGTTCCGTGGTGGCCGTGGCCGATTATCACAGACGCGGAGACCGTCACTATGCCCCCTGATATGCCCTTGCCTACATCATCGTGGTCGACTGTAGCCAGTACACGAACCACCCGTGTGCCAGCCGACCGAGCACCGCCTATCGAGAGACGTGCTCGATCTTCTCACATCACCCACGCCGAAGAGACCCGGCCGCACCCGGACCCCGGATTCCCCACCATTACGGTCGCCCCGGCGACACCCAAGCCGCAGCAGCGCTCAGCCTCAGCGGCGACCGTCCCGACCCCGCCGACCATCACCAAGCAGAGCGAGACCGGGTCCGTGACCACGATGATGATGGCGCCTCCCGGCAGCATGACCACAGTGATCAGAAAGCCCTCTATCTCCGCGAGCGCCCCTGCCCCAGCGGCGGGGGGGAAGATGGAGGTGGTGAAGGTGGTGGAGGTGTCGCCCAAGAACTCCACCGTCGAGGCCGCCGGCAAGGGGGGCAAGAAGCCGTGCACCTGCCAGCTGGGCTTCCCCTTCGAGATCTGCTGCAAGACCTACAAGGGCGGCATTCCCCAGTGCAAGCCGGACCTCTCGCGCCCTTGCAAAGGGATGGAGACCGACGGAGGGCACGGGCAAGAGCAAGAGCCTCCCTCCTCGGGCGGCGAATAAGTCGGCACCCGCCACGCGTGTCGTCGATTACGATTAGAGGGGGGGAATTAGCAGCAGCTAAGGACGGGGGTTTCTAGGTATTATGTAATTGTGAAGTCTTGCTTGTTAGGTCGCGAATTGTGCGGGTCAACCTGGGTCAGTAAAGAGGGGGGAGGGCAGGATTTCGAGATCCGGCTCTGACTGACTTTCTTGGGGCGGGTAAAATAAGGGATTTGCCTCTAGATTGGCGTTTGAGGCTTGGTGGATAGTGAAACTGCTCAGGATTTCTACTGATGTTAGAGTTCTTTTTTTTAAAGTACGTAGGTAAAGGAGGAAAAACTCACTCCAATCTACCTCTAGTCGTTGCTCGGTTGTGGTCGTGAGTTACTAAGTAGTGAGATAGTAATAAGGACAAAGTTTAGATGTTACATGCATTTTTTAACATTTGATATGATTCAAAGCAACCGTTGCCTCTTACTTAATAACAGCACAGTTTACGGCAGTTGGATAACGTTGATTTTATAAGATTGACCTTGGAAGAGCTCGCAAACCGAGGCAAAGCATGCCATAGAACAATAAAGTTATCATCTAGTACAATATTTCAGCTAATTGAACAAGGGTTAAAAAGGAGATCTTGACCAATATAAATCGCAGCAGCATAGGTGCCCTTCAATATTGATGTCAAGGTATTGCCACTTTAGTCTATAGGTTATGTATAAGTCCTCGGCATTGACCAATGAAATGTCCCAGAAAGCACCTTGACTATAACCTGCCATACATGGTCTGTTTATTTTTTCCGTTCAAGTCGAACCACTGGCTAAAATCGGTGTTGTTTGCTGGAATTATTCTCCTAAGTTAGTTATCTACATCAATTAAGTATATGTATAGTAGGTAGATATTATATGCTCTTATAATTGTCTTGATGTACAATGTTGATATTAGCCTACCTGTCAACAGGTTCTTATCTCTATTGATTTACATCAAATACTATAGCACTATCAATCTCAACCTACCCACGTACCCGTATAGTTAGAACTATCTACCTATTCGGCAGCTCGCTAAGTCTTATCTATAGAACCAGCAACGATATTGATATCAACCTTACACTAGAGCAGATCATATCCCTTCAGACATGGGGGAGTTATATTTCCATGCTTACCAGAGATACATAACCCCACTGACAACAAACCTGGACTTCTCGTATAGGAGCGCTACTACTGTAGAGTAACGTTCAACCTGGGTTGCGTCAAAGCGAGCGAAAAAAAAAAACACCCCCGCTTCGCGTGGGCAAGCCGGCACTTCAGCCGACATGTTAATATCTACCGCCCATGTGGTTGGTGCATATACTGGCCGTTGGAGATCTTCACCTAATCGCGTCGTTCTAGCCCGAGAGAGAGGGGAGGGGGGGATGGGAGGAAGTTCACCCTTATCATCGCCAGTCCGTGACCCTCTCACGATGCGCCCGTTTCCGTGGGATATATATTTGAAGATAAGGCCCGGGACCACCTCGCGGGAAAATGAGGCCAGGTATTGGGGGCCAGGCTCTACTGCTCGTCTCGCACGCCAATCACTTTCAGTGTCTCCTCTTCCTAGACATCATGTTGCTCGGGCGGGTTTCTGTCGCCCTCGCGGCGCTGGGGGGCTCGCAGGTTGTGCTCTCTAGACCGACGGACCAGAATGATTATACACGTGAGTTGCGCGACGGACTGTCTAATCAGCGTGCGTGGCACATTCCCATCTAATAGCCCTCAGTCGTGCAGCCCGTTTACAAACCGTTGGATCTCGGGTCCATCAAGCCCCTTGGCTGGTTCAAAGACCAGCTCGAGCTCGAGGCATCGGGCCTTTCGGGGAACATGTTTGACTTCTACCGCTTCGTCCATGATTCGAGATATATCGGCGGTTCAACTGAGTATTCGGCCCTGGATGAGGCGTCGCCTTATTGGTTCAACGGCCTTGTCCCGCTAGCCTTTGGCCTGGGTGATGAGAGAATCCGTAGCCAGGTGAAATACTACCTGGACTATATCCTAGATCATCAGCAGGAGGACGGCTGGATCGGCTTTGAAACCACGCAGGCGACTAGGGGGCTCTGGGCCCGGTGCTTGCTTTTGCTCGGACTCATCCAATACGCTGAGGCAGATCCGACTCAAACCGAGCGCATCGTAGATGCTATGCACCGTTACGTGGTCCTTGCACATGACATGCTCAAGAATAACTATACTGGACTCCTTGTCCACGACGGTGACATATTCGATACTGCCGGGTTTGGTGTTGGCCGCACCCACGAGATGCATATCCCTCTGCAGTGGCTCTGTAAGTGATCTATCACAACCATTGGTAACTCTAATGAAGGGCGACTATCATCCAAGGGCTCACATTCATACGCGATGAGCATCTATTTCATATACTCTCACGCCGCAGTTACTGACCAGAAGTTGACAGTGGAGCGCTATCCCCGGAACAATTCGCAAATCATCTGGGAAACCATGGAACTCATGATCGAGGGAGGTGTCTTATGGGGAGCAGACTGGCGCACATTCTGGACCGACGAGGGGTATCCGAAGGTTCTCTATGACACCACCCCATACAACTTGAGTTGGGTCTTTATTCATGGTGTGAACATGGCTGAAGGTATATTACCTATCCCTACGATTCTTTTGCCATCATGAACTCTCACAACTGACTTAAAATGCCCAGGACTGCGATATACGCTGTCACTCTACCGCAACAGCGGTGACCCAGCGCTCAAGGCGCAGACCAGGAAAGCCGTCGATCTACTGACCTCCTACCACCGGTCGCTAGCAGGTACCATAATCGGAGACGAGTACGTATCGGATCTGAATCCCAGCCGTGGCGCAGAGCTCTGCATTGCGGCCGAGGTCATGTTCTCGGCCGCCTATATATACCAATACCTAGGAGACAACGACCTCGCAGACTGGGCCGAGCAAACGGCTTTCAACGCGTTTCCCGTCTCTGTGTCGGCGGACTGGTGGTCGCACCAGTACGTCCAGCAAGAGAATCAGGTACGTTATGAGAATTCCCTCCCCCCATTGCATGCGCAACTCTCCTGTCCCCTGCTCACCATGCACTCCTAAGCCCTGGTCTCGAAACCTCACAACCGACGAGTTATGGTGGGACGTCGGCTCCTACTCCAACGTCTTCGGACTCGAACCCAACTACGTAAGTCAGTCCCAAATAACCTCTCTCCCCTTTTCTTCTCCCCCTTCTGCTCCTCCTCCATTCTAAACCCACCACCAGCCCTGCTGCACCGTCAACCACCCACAAGCCTACCCCAAGTTCCTCGCCAACTCATTCGCGACGACCTCCTCCTCCGACAGCGGTCTGGCGCACCTATTCCTCGTGCCCGGCACCGCAGCGGCGCGTCTCGGGCCCAGCGGCGCCAACGCCGTCTACGTCACGGCCAACACGACGTACCCGTTCGGGCAGGTGATCACGTACACGGTGTCCGCCACATCCGCGTTCGACCTATACGTGCGGATCCCGACGTGGGCGGGTGCGTCCAGCACAGTGCGCAGTAGCAGTAACGGGGGGGACGCCTCGCCCGTATCGCCCGACGCGCGGGGCCTGCAGCGGATCGCGGTGCCGGCAGGGTCGAGCACGGCGTCGGTGCGCCTGGCGGCGGCGCCGCGCGTGGTGGCGCGCGCCAACGGCACCGCGGCGGTGTACTACGGGGCGCTGCTGTACGCGCTGGCGGTCGAGCACGACGCGGTGGCCGCGGCGCCGGTGAGCTACCGCACGCAGGAGGTGCTCCCGGCCAACACGACGGACCCGGCCGGCCGCACGCGCGACTACCGGCTCACGCCCAAGGACGGCGCCGTGTGGAACATCGCCATCGACCCGAGCCAGATCGAGGTGGTGGGGGGTTCTTCCTCTGAAGACGAGGAACAGGAGGAAGGCCCGCTGCCCAATCCCATCTGGGAGCTGGGCGCGCCGCCCGTCGAGCTCAGGGTCGCCGCCGTGGAGATCGATTGGCCCATCGTTATGGACACGGCGGCCGATCCGGGGACTTTCAACGTCACGCCGAAGGGGAAGCCGTTCGCGGCCAGGTTCGTGCCGTATGGGAGCAGCAAGCTCCATATGGCCTTGTTGCCAGTGCTTGAGCTGGATAAGGTGGACCTGAAGAGCTGAGGAGAAGTTACCTAAGGGCCCGGAGATACCTGGATGCTCTGACTGCGTTGATGCAGGCAGGCGACTTGAATATATATATATATATATATATACATACATACAGCTTGTACTGAGCCTCCATCAGATTAGAAGTGCCTTGTTTGAATTATATACTTCTTCCAGCAGCCCCTTATCCCCTTCTTTTTCTAGTCTGGTATGATGATGTATACTCTCATTGCCTATTTCCAAGCACGAAACCAAATGCACATATTCCAGGTATCAACGTATAGGTCGTTAGACAGAAGTAGACCTGGAGAAGCTATGATAAACAAAAGGCCGTCCCAGAATTTACGAGCTACATATATTGATTTAGGTAGGTAGGTTATATAATACATCGAGCCTATCTTCTTGCTAGCTATCTCGCACAGCGACAACTCTTCCATACAAGCTCAAGACCCCTCTTCGCACTCACTTAAGCAAGACCCAGCATCCCAGCTGCGGCAGCAGCCAGCACACCGAACACTCCCACCGTCGCAGCTGCAAAAAGCAGCGGTGCGGTTCTTGACCTCTCCTTGGGCATTCGTAGCATGTCGTCAAGGATGCTGTCCAAGCGGCGCGCCATCTCTTCCTCGCCAAATATATTCCTTACCCTTTCCACACCCGCGCGTGCCATCACGGCACGCTCGTCATCGCCCAGACGGTTGAGCACTGTGTCCATAACGATGGTCCAGTCCTCCACGGCATCAGGGGCACGCAGCCAGCCGGTCTTGCCCTCAACGACCGTCTCGGTGGGGCCTCCCGTATTCGCAGCAAGTACGGGAACGCCAGCAAGCATGGCCTCGAGGGGCACGATGCCAAAGTGCTCATTGGACGGGGTATATACGAGCAGGCGGGCCGAGGCTAAGAGGGTCTCCTTCAGTACATTGGATACGTTATGCAAGAAGAGAACCTCAACGTCGGCGGGCACCTGTTGTGCCGTCGGTAACGTTCCCACTGTCATGTTACTCAGTCCCAGCGAGTCGGCCAGCTCTACCAGCTCCCGATGGTACGCCACGTTCTCGGCCACGCGCGGGTCGTAGCCTCCGGCGACGGCAAGCCGGACGCCCCGCCGGCTCTCCTTACTCAATCCCGCGAACGCTTTTATGGCTAGCGCGATATCCTTCTTACGCTCGAACCGGTTGATGCTTAGCAGGCATTTGATATCCTTCCATAGGGGCTCGCCGTCTGACTTCTTTACGGGCTTGGTGTCGACGCAGGGGTATACAGTTTGTAGTTCCTTCTGGCGCGCCAGCGCAGGCCAGGTGCGGGCAACAACGCCCTTGGTGAAGTTGGAGTTGACGGCGATAGTGTCGGCGAAGCTCATGCTCCACTGCTCCCACAAGTCGAACGGCACACGGTACGCGCGCTTCCACCAGCTGCTCCGGCCCTGTGCGAGTAGGAGGTCGGGGAAGTGACAGTAGAAGAATATGCGGCCGTGTGGGTGGAGGAGCTGCAGCAGCGGGAGACCAGCACTCAACTGGTCTACGAAGTAGGCATCGGGGTGTAGCGTGGTCAGCTCGGAAGTGAGGTATATCTGGAGGATGAGATGTAGCTGGCGGAGGATGGCGCAAAGGATGCTGAAGCGGGAGAAGATGGAGGGGGGGACGATGGAGTTGCCGCGAACTCGAACATCGAGAGTGCCTAGGTAGCCACACAGTCAGTATTGTATAGGAGCAGACCTAACAAACAATATATGCATCCAACACACCATCGCGTGCTTCGTCAAAGCAATGCGCCGGATCGCAGTGGCTCGTGAAAATAACCACCTTGTGTCCTCTGTTTTGCAGGCCGACTGCGGCATCGACAACTAGTCTTTCAGCCCCTCCAATCCCCAGGTCGGGATGAAAGAAGACTATGGATTTATTTTGCGCCTTGGTCTTGTCTGTCATGGTGGAGGTTGGGTGTGGTGGCGCATTGCCATACTTTGGCTCGAGGAGGGAAGAAGGAAGAAGGACGAAGGAAGAAGTTGGGGGGTTGTTCGGGTTCAAGTCCACGTAATGCGACCTGTCGTTGATAAAAGCTCCAAGCTGTCCCTTTCAGCCCTATATCGGCCCCACTTCACTGGCCAACCCCGCTACCACCTACCTAGGTTAGTAGGTACTTACTGACATCCACGATGTTAGAAGACCCCTCCCCCACCCCCAGAGGAGCCCCCTCTGCCCCTGCATAAGGTACTTACACTAGGTACGAAGTACTACTATACAGTAGACCTACCAACACTGAATCTAGTAACCTACTAGAGGCTAGAGAACTAGGTTAGTAACTTAGTCCTACATTAGCTAGATACCTCAAGTACCTACCTACATATCAATGTATGTCTGGTGGCAGTAGGTAATTATTTATCATTCCTAGTAACACTAGTATATAACAACCTTACATGGGCACCAGACATAACTGAATTTGGAACCCAGGAACATTGATGCTTACAGTTGATCCATTACATAAAATAAGTTTTATCTACCGATCTATCTAGGTTAAGTTAGTTGACTTATTGGCCAACCCATTATTCATGAAAGACAGCCAGCCCTGTCATCCCATTCTCTCGTATCTCCCCCTGCACTTGTTCCTAATCATTCTCATCATATACCGTAACAGGGAAGGGAACAGAAAGCAAAACACCAGATTAAAATGGAAGATGAAAATAAAGAAATGAAAAAAAAAAAAAAAGAAGAAAAAGACTCGGGGTCTCATGAGACCGAGACCCCCTAACACACGCTAGTCGTTCTTCTCGTACTCGGAACCGACCATAACCATTTGCGCCGGGGAATCTCAAGACCCAAAAACAACATGCAGGGTATGTTAATGAAATCTCGTGCCCGAATCCTTCCTCCCCTTCCTTTCCCAACCTAAACCCCACCCAACACCAACGAAAGGAGGAAAAACGGAGTGTCAATGCACCCTTCTGCAGCTCCGTCCCAAATATCGCATAAATAGGATGCCAGTTTCCCAATCAACTACTTCGCCCGGCGCCTTGTCGTGAATCTCTGCTTCGAGGTGTCGTTCGAGATATTAATCACTAACAGATAGTGTCTCGCAGTCGCCCTCAACATTCCCGTTGCTGTCCTGGTCGCGCTTGTGAAAGCCATTTAGTCCTAGCTCATTGCGTACGTCTTTCTGTATTTGAAGGAAGTATTCCCGTAGAGTAGCAAGGCCACGTAAAAAGCCTCGATCAGGCTCGTCTGGATGTTTTGGTGGGCATGGTTTGCCGGTCGCCATGTCACCCGCCGTGACACTATTGGCAAAATCGGCCATCTTGAAGTCAATTTCCTTCTTGTTCTTCCGTCGTCTCCTTACATCCCACGTCTCCTCTGTATCCGTTGCACAGTCGGTAGTCGAATCTTCAACCGCTGTATCGTTCCCGTCGTCTGAAGGGGCTGCATCATAGAACATAAGGAGGCTGGCCGCATAAAATCGATATCCGCGCAAGCGGCGGATTGTCACCTCGAGCTGATTCAGCTTCTGTAGAATCGTGGGAATATGCCGTAAGACGCTACTATAATCCACACCGTCGTAGAGAAACATTGTCAGCGCATCTTGAAATTCTCTGCCAGCCTTGAGGTCGCGTCCATAATATTTGTCCTTGAAGACATAAGTCTGCGACTTGGCGTCCCAAGCCTGGAGCCCGCAAACTCGAACCCCTAACTCTCTCGATGTGGTCGCAGCACATTTGCGCCTCTGGGATTCGCGTTTTTTAGGACTCGCATCCACGCCGTACTGCCGAGTGCCCATTTTCAAGTCCATAATGCAAGGCCGCTTCATTCCAGCAGTGAGATCCTCGAGAAGCAAAAAATACTCTACCCTTGAATCATGCTGCGTCTGCGCTTCTTTGGGATTGATAGGTCGCGGGATCTTCTTCACCTCTAGAGCAGGACTGGGCAACTCTGATGGGAAAGTAGAGGACCCGTTGGACTGGGACAGACATGCATCTGGTAGACTTCCGAGGTCTTCGATATTTGGGTCTAGCTTGTGTCTATTTGCCGCATCTTCGGGCTGTGATAATAGAATACCAGGTTCCCCATCACCTCGGTAGCCCACATCATCGGCATCCTCGAAATATTTCAAGTTCCCACGAGCATCACCAACGTTCTGAGGCTTTCGCCGAAGCTTGCCACCAGAGTAACGTCGCTTACGTCCCTGTGGGCTAAACTTTTCTGCTAGGGTCTCGGGTTCTGGCGCACTCCTTCCCGTGACATCCTCAACATCATCCATGCCTTCTACCTGTAGACGGCTCGTTCTGGCACCAAAATCACTTTGGCTCTGAAAAAGGCGAGTTTTAGGCTGTGGTTCATCGGGAGTCTGCTCAACAGCCTCGATGCCTCTGCGTCCTTCCGAACTTGCGGACCAAGCAGGTGAATGTACGGAACGACGAGAAATCAAGCGCTGGTGCGATGCTGGCCTCTGATGTTTCTGTATAGCAATAGGTTGCTTCAGGAAAGCATCGTTAAAGACCTCGTTGCGCAACTTTTTATTGACCATGGTCGCGCCCCAGCTATTAGCATGGCGATCTTCCAAGGATGGCCGTGGCTTAGATACACCGTTATTAGAGTTGGAAGATTTCATGTCGCGAATGTAGTTAGGTATCATGGCTGCAGAGGCACTCCGGGGGCGCTCTGCCACAAACGCACGGGCCGAAGGTTGAAGCAGGCTCCGAGGGAGGATATGTTGGTTGTCAACGAAAGTAACGGTGGGTATCGGAGCGTTTGTTGACTGCATAGATTGGCTGACTATCCTGCGATGATGGCGATCATCTTTGCCAAGACCATTCAGACCCTGGAGAGCCGTCGCGCTGGCGTTCCCATTACTGCCGCTGGATTGAACGTCAAGCTCGCTTGGCCTCTTGTCAGAACCCTGAGCATTCTCCTTTTTAATAACCGATTTCCGCCGGGGTTGCTTCTGAAACGTGACGTTCAGGACGCCAATATATCTGTCGAGGATGTTAGTTCCATTTAGCAAAACTCCAGGTGAAATCGCACGGGAATTCACATAATGACAAAGTATATTATGGATTACAGACCTTGGCAGGAAAGGCAGAAGATCGCGATGATATCTTTCAATTTTCTCATAGAATTCATTTTCTCGATTGTTTAGTTGCTTGCAGACAGCTCTCTTGGAAAACCTCCAGATAGTAGTGTGACCCCCAACCTGATGCTTGTACGGGATAAGCTCAATAGCCTCGAGGGGCAGTTTGGGTCCAATTGGATGATCATATACTATATCTTCATTGTGAGAAACAGGAAGTGGTGATATCGCAGGTTGGTCACAAGGTGGTTGAGGGAGTTCGACATCATCTTCGATCGCACATTCATCACCTACTCTAGGAGGTTTTTCTCGCATATGTGGGGTCCCATCATGTTTACCATTGAGGACATTGTCACCAGGGTTTTTCTCAATTGTACTCTCACCTTCTAGGCCCTGTTCAGGCTCAGGTTCGTCCGCCTTCACTAGCCACGGATGAAAATCCTTAGTAATGGACGGCCGCGAGGCTGGCTGATGACTCTCATGCCTATCTGCAGTGGGCTGCCTGTCTTTGGGAGTCTTTTCTTCTAGACCTTGATGCGGTAAGAACACCGCAGATGATATCTTCTCCTCAGACGACTCGTCGCCTTCGGAGGCTTCTCCGATTTCAGTGCTGTCATTCGACTCCCTACGAGCCTTTGATCCATCCCCAGCCAATGCAACCACATTATCCGGAACATCATCAGTCCTAGTTTGACCCCCTGATAGTGGAATGCTGCGGTCCGGTCGAGATGATAACTTGCCATGCTCGGGAACGTCAGCACAAGGCCTCTGTAGGCCAAAGCAATCATTGTTGTGGGCCCGACCAGAGAGTGGCTCGGCAGTCAACATGCTAGGTGGGTGTGACTGGATCTGTGAGGAAGAGTACAAAGGCTGCTCATCCTCAACGACCTGAGCTGAAGGCGTTGGACTTTGTGGGCCTTGGTTTTCGGGAATTGGCATCCGTGGAAAATCATCTGCAGAAGGCCGCTTTGTGGGCGATGATTTTTCCCTAGATTGGCCACCTGGCTTCACTTCTCTTCGTTTTCCTTTGTCATCCGGCAAGCCCTCCTTGAAAAATCGGAGGCTGTGACTAGCCTTTCGACTGCGTGTAGGCTCCATGCCTGCCAAGACCTCGGTAATTGACTTTTCGACCTGGCCATCCTCATGGCCGATAACGTCGCCGGTCCCAATAGACCATGCTTTCTCTGGGCCGATCGAGAGAGCTCGCTCGACTCTCCACGCCCGACACATTGCTCGTGGGTCAGGATTATTTTCGGTCTCGTACTCGACCGGAGGGGCCTGAGCAGTGCTAGGTAGATCAGGCACGAAAGGGTCTCCAGCTTTGTCCAGATGGCCTTCGCCGCTGTTTAACAAAGGCAGGCGGATCTCCTTCTCAGTACGCTCTAATGACCGCCCTCGTGCTCTCGTAATTGCAAGAAAGTCCCGGGGCTCAGCCGTTATTGGTCCTGTGCCTGTAACGGCAGGCATTGTGTCAGATAGCTTGGCCTGGTCTCCCCCCTCGGAGAAGATTGGGGGAAGCAATGGTGCGGAGGCCGTTCTAGCGGCGTCAGTCAGTCGTCGAGGACTGATCGGCGTCAACAATGTGTCTCCAATTTGCTCATTCGAGTCATGATGCCCTCCACGCGCCTCGGGTACATGCTTAGGTAGTTGATCTGGTCGAGATGCCTGGTCAACAGTCTGTGAAGGCTTCTGCTCGGCCCTTCGCTGGTCCGGCTGAGATGGATTGGGAGGAAGGATCCCACGTGCAGAGGCGAGGGCCTGTGTCAACAGAGAGGGCCCGTTCGATCTCGCGGGAGCCAGGTGCGGCCGTGGCTTCTTATGGCTCTGGTCGGCATGGCTAGACACATGTGTCGAGGAGGAGGACGAGGAGGAAGTAGAGGGTACAAGGACGCCGGGAGTAGCTGGCACGGCTTGCAAAGAGCTTGCAGCCGTCCGTGCATGATCAGATACAGAGGAAGAAGAACCAGTCACAGGTGCGGACGAGGAGGATGGGTGTTCAGTCGCGGGAGCGGTATGGGAGGCGGCAGGGTTGGCTGGTAGGGCAGAGCTCACCCGTGCAGCGATTGCGGCATTTTCGGGGTTACGAGACGGACTGGACATGAGGTAAACATCTGGCGAATACCATGGCAATGTGGGAGGGATGATTCGCAGAGGTGAGGCGGGAAGCGGGTGGTATTCGGATGGGGCCGTATAAGAAGTGCAGTGATAATGGGAAAAGGTACAAGTTTATTTTCAGGATTGGTGGCGGAATCGGTCAAGGTTCGATCGAGGTGGGGAACAAAAAAAATATGACTGGGAGTTGGTGAGTGGGAAAAACTCAATGGGAGTCAACTACCTAATTTTACTGGGGTACTCCGTACATTAGGTAGTACAAAGGTACCTATGTACCTACATAAGTACATACATACATACAATGTATGTAACCTAGATATGTATGTATATGTACATGTGTGGGCAGCATTTCATTCATTAAGTACTACATACTTACCTAAGGTATTAAATACATAATCAAACCAATCTCTTTGAGGAAGTATTCCATGACCTACATCAAATACATGTAAACATGTAAGAGATTCCTATGTACTTACAATACCAGACCTCTTTAGTCCGTACCTTAGAAGACGCCTAAACTAAGTATCAAATGTAGCTAAAGGAGCAATCAATTGGGTTCCAACTGACTACCACGTGCTAAAACCCAACAGATTACCTCCCTATTACCTACTAACCGAGTCTACTGCTCACATGTATTGACCCATCTCTTATCTACCTAACTACCTTGATGTACATGTACCTCCACATCCTTACTCAGGTTCTATACCACCGCTACGGTCGTGGTCGTGGGATCTACCTTTCACGTCGTAATAAATCGTCATTGATGATATCGGAACGTATCGATTCGTCACTCTCTACTAGTCTACTAACCTTAGGTACTACCAAACCTAAGACAGGGCATTAGGTGTGTTGATATGTAGGTACCTACATGATTGTGCGCCCACCTACATAAGCTTGAGATATCAAATGACCCCGAGGAATGAATCCAAAGTCCCTTTCTTTTTATCCCAACAAGTAACTGGCTTCCCTTTGAGGTTCTTTCTTTTCCACAACATGAATCCCGTTCATCCCGTCCAGTCACGAGCAAACAGACAATACCTATCTCATCCAGTCTTTTACCGCTCTCCATACATGCATGTATGCAGGTGGACTAAGTTGCATTAATTACATACAACGAGATATCTCCGGTGCGGAGTACGAAGTAAAAAATTAGGGGTTGGTGGGAGTCGATAGCTTGAGGTCAAGTTGCCCTTCTACTGCCTACATTGATGTAGGTATTGACAGGTCCAGTCTGGTAGGTGGCTAATATAATAGCTTCATGTTAGACTTAGCCCACGCTAGTTCACAGTTAATACAAACTCTATTCAACTAACTGAACACTGTAAGGTTGATTGATGGATCAATGCTACAAGTTCATACGATTGCGATTACACAAGTGTAAGAACCACTCGATATTATTCTCCATGACTCAATTCATCAACTTTTACCCCTATCCCTCCACTGTATCCAAACCCTCTTCCAAATAACACTCCGATCTGACACATCAGATAAGGGGGGGAAGAGGGAGGTGTTCTTAGGGATTCTGCAGCTCGAACAGATGCTTGTGCTAGTCGGCCTGGCCAGCAATCACAGCAGTCCACGTTGCTCTGCTCTCGTTTCTAACAGGACTTTCTCAACATCGGTATTGCTGGCACTCTTGGTAACACCACGATTCTTGGCGTAGGACAGTCCAAGCAAAGTAGCATACGGCTAGACAACACGGTCTGTCCTGGAATGACTTGATTTCCGATCGGTGAGGCTCGACGAGGAGCGATACTACCCAGAAAGGAAGTCCCAAGCAGATCTAGAACTGCACGTACCGGGCTTCCCGTAACATTGGTAGCTGTCAAACTCTAGATACTACCCAGCCAGGCCTCATCCTATTGTTGCCTATAGCACCCGAATAATACCTCGTGCACCTTGTGTACCGCTTTCAAGTACACAGTGTAACAACCCTGAACTTGATCAGTGAAGGAAAACGTCGTTGACGTCGAATCAGACAGAGTGCGAGGCTTCAGACCTCCCACGTGGATTTCGGCAGATACGTATGAGCTCCGGAGTAGGCAAGGCTCGATCTAAGAAGGCGGAGCGTATCTATAGATTGTATGGTGTGTACCCCCATTACCAAAATTCCCGTCTACATAGTCAGTGAAACCGGTCAATCTTGGACATTTTCAACCATAGATAGGTATGCACGCCAGATGGGAGACCGGCATGTGAAGTTCCTCGCCTGTGTCTTCTATACATGGCAAGGATCCCAGCTGCAAGAAGCTCTAGATTGGTTCTCAGCCAATCATTAAGCAACGTGCCTTATCCATTGCCATCAACTTAATCGAAACCAATAGTTAGACAACCATCAGATTGGTTCAAATGCTCGATCCAGGAACGCTACACCAGGGAATATAATTGCCGTCTTGTCTCGCAAGAATGCGTGGCACATCACGTCAGACCTAGTGCGTCTTTAGGTCTTGACGATGAAATATGTCGACGATTTAATCTTGGGGTGGCAGAACTAGGCGTCTAGTAGAATCCAGAATTGTCTGGGTTTCATATATCAGACTTGGACATCGTGCTAGGCATAGACTTCATGGAACAAGTTTGCTTTAGAGCAAATTGTTTTCATGTAGCCAAGCGTCCAATCATGAAAAACCGGTATCTCATGACCTTAAAGTCGAAGCAGCAAGCCCATCTCTTGATTCTGACTCCAATATCTTCCTTGGCAGGTCATTGACCTGTAGAAGCTGAACACGAATTCTCACCGGTGGTCGCTTGATAAAAGACTTACCGGAGTGATGTGATGAGGAATACGGCTTCTTATCCCTCGCTCAAACCCGTATTATCTATCAAAACAGACGTCTTGACGATATTGGATATAGAATCGAGCTGTGTGACAGTTGCGTCGAAACTAAGCCAATCCTTCACCTTATAGAGTCCTGTCGTGACCTCAGAAATTTCCAATCCGCGATTCCCAACGCATCCTTCTTTTTCATCACTAACATATCGAAAGATCAAATCTGATGATCTGTTAACGCAGTCATGCCTAGACAGCCCGCTTGTTTCCGAATGATGAACTATGGCCAGGGACCTATTAATCATGTCGCCTAGATAATGGTGCAAGCCTCGCGCGTGATTTTTTTACTTTGGTAAAGTTTGGTTCAGACACAGCCCCCTGGATCATGACTTGAGAGAATAATAACTTATCCCGCAGTCACAAGATAACAAGCATCAGATATTATATACAGCCGATTTGTATGGTGGAATAACCTTACCGGACAACAGACTTGTAAGCACTGCCCATTATCGGGAACCTAGAACACATAGCGTCCTGAAGTACATACGATGTCTAGAAAACTAAAAATATAAGCAGAAGTTAATTATAATCATTATAATTTCGAAAATTTTGATGGGGGTCAAGAGGAATGGCATGCAACGTCAGTTGTTATCTTTTAAGTAAATAGAACTCAATGTAGAGTGACTTACCATTATCTAACTTCTGGATAATAAACATACGGGGTCTCCCTTAAGCGGAGGTTATGGAGCGTATTTACCATCAATGTTCTAAAAAGGGCTTGATACTCCTAAGAAGTGGCTCATAGAGTATCATCCAATATCATGACAAGTTGGCCTCCTGCTTTATGTACCAGTGCTATATTTAAATTGTTAGAGGTCCGCATAGAACCGAACCCCCTTTCCCCTTATATGGGCTAACACATTCTTTTAGATGCTTGTCTCATTGAATTTACAGCCTTTTAAAGTCACAACATAATTTATGTACTTTGTGGCAAGGAATCACTATTCGATAAACCCGCTTATGACTAGTTCAGAGCGAGGCGTCGTGTCATAGCTCTGGTGCCGCTTGACTAATGCTTTCTAAGACTTGTAACATATGTATACACAGGGGAATTATTCTATAACATGCTATATATAAAGCACGTAATTTCTGGTAGATATAGCTCTAGTTTTTCGTGATCCTACTTAAGTCACACCGAGTAGCTTCTAACAATTGATTTCTTTCCGTGGCATTGGGCCTAAAGGGTTAGAGTAAGCACACAAGTAGGACAATAGGAGCCCGATATTTTAGTCGAACAAAGAATGGCCCTTATTCATCTTAAAAAATCGCCATTGGTATATAAAGATTATCAAAAGCACTACCATATTAAATTCCTATACATCATTAAATAGTGTAACTCGGAAGGTCTACTAGGAAGGCACATATAATATTGAATCCATCTCATAGCATTGTGGTTGGCTTTAGCAGGCCTTTATCAGCGTACGAAGTGAATATCCACTCGAATTTAGGTATAAATAGGCTACGTACGGTATGGAAATATATAGAGAGGCTCTTTAACAATGGCATTCTTACTTTATCCCCTAGTTCTCATTATCATATCGTATACTTACGTCTGGTACTCCATTACTATTTAATTACCTCTTAGACTAAAATATTACGATATGAACTTACACATGAGGTGCCGTCATTTGAGAACATAATGAATACCAATACAGAGTCAATCCATAATATACGAAGAGTTATATGCAAAGACTGAGAGTCACTCTAAACAACGTGCGCTACGCAGCTTACTTCTAAGATGCCTAAAATTTTGTTCGCTCGAGATACATGTAAAATCAACATTGTGTGGGCAAAGTGTAAGGTCGCTAGAACCGGACTTTGATGGAGTGGCTTGAGATTTGATATTTCTTACTACCCTCTACAAGTACCAGACACTCATCTATGACGAGGCTAACAACTGGACGGTGAGTTAGAGCAATATTGAAGGGTTGTGAAACGCTAACGCCAAGATCCCTCAATTTTGATTACATAGATAAGTCGTATAGTATGCGCCTATAAGATGTGATAACACAACCTACCTAGACCTTGCTAAAGAGGGCTTGTTCATCCACCTAGTTGTAGGTACTAAGTAGGTACTGCACACATAAGTTGAAGTTCCGAGGTGGAGTGATACCACCTGTTGGACTTAGATAACTACTACTTACTTATTGAAAGCTAATAAAGATCTGAGCTGAGGATCTTGGGCCAAGGACCAAACTATCAAAGGATCTGGGGATGACGAACTGCTTGTTGACGCGAGGAAGTGGGCATAGGTACACGATAATGATCTCTACCAAAAATAGGGCCAAAGGGCGTGGCCTATCTACCTAGGTAGTCGTGGTCCCCAGGGAAGGCCGGAGTTGGATCTTGGATCATGAGACAATCGCCGCGAGAACCCACACTGGCCGGGGTTGCACACACCGGGATGCGGAGCGGGCGACTTGCACAATCTCCACAGATCCTATGTCGATCACAAGTATAATGATTAAGGGTGGCATGCTTATTGTTTCGAACTTTCAAGGGCTGAACAGTTTAGAGGGGGAGGGGGCGGAATACGAGAGAACCGTACGAGAGAAAGAGGGAAGAGGAGAAGAAGAGAAAGAGAAAGAGAAAGACAGAGAACTATAGCATCAAAACGATGCTTCATGATATAACGTGGAAAGGCTCTGCCAAAAATGTGTATACCTTATTAAGAGGTACTAGTATATCAATACCATGTTAGGCATAGCACGTCAATAGGAGAATGACGTCGAAAGAGCTTTATGTAGTATAAGTAGAGGTAGCAGCAGCAGTTGGACGTACAGTAGTCACTTGCCGGAGGCTTCGGGGAAGAGGGATCTCTGATTTGATCGGGAATACTATCTTTAGTGTCTGCAACACTGACAAGGGGGTCTTGTAGAAGGGGGAGGGGGGGTCGCGCTAAAAAAAAAAAAACTCCACAGGCTTTACTACCTATGTACCTACCAGACATACCTACCTACTTCGTCGGGTCTGGGGCTGGCGGGGGATTAGGTAGTGCTGACTACGACTCCTGTGCAGGTGCGGGTGCACAATGATTAATTCTAGGCTTATATCATCTCATCTAGATACTTCGTACACCCATCCGCAACCTACAGAAATGGATAGATGCTCATAGAAGACATAAAAATGTTTCTAGGAGGCGAAGTAGAATAAAATCTTGAAAATTACCTACAGATAGAATTAATAAAGTGAGTGTATACTGGATACTGGGTATAGGTACCTAACCACATGTATGATAATTGGGCTTTAACTTGACCCTTTCGCTACCTATCTACAGTTAAATAGATACCTACCTACCTGAGGTCCTACTACCTGGGTAGGTACTACTTGCAGTGCGTGGCTGGTTATGTTATTCGCTGAACCTTGAACGTTTCACTTGGGTGGGCTTTATGTACTACTGTATGTATGGTATGTATCATATGTATGTGTGTACATACCTACCTAATCCTTCTAACTAAAACCTCCAGGGCCCTTATCAATCACTTTCCCCCGTTAAGCCCCGTATCCGTTCCCTCACCCCCCCCCAAAAACTCCCACTTATTTCCTTTTTCCACTTTTGACCTTCAACTTTCGTAGTCTTGCGACTCGTCAGCCCTCCTACGCTCTCCATCTGATCAACTTCCCTTTTCCTTTTTTTCTCCTTCCGACCATTGTCCTTTATTATTTCGCCATTCGCCCGCTTCTTGCGGCGCCCATCTTTTATTCAAACCCCGTCCTTCGTTTCCCGGCCGCACACGTGTAGGCTGCGCAGTGCGTCGCTTGTTGTTGGTCCGTGATTGACGACAGATTGATCCAAAGACACAGCGTTCATACCGAGTCATCTAGGGAGCTCAGACAAAGAAATTCTGTGTCCGACGCATTCATTCTACGCTCGCGCCAGGAATTTACACTAGACAATAGCCGTATTCTTTGTCTCGGTAGACCCAAGCTCCCTCGTCCCCCCCTCGTCTCTTCCGCCCACTGGAATGAGAGGGGATATCTATTGTCGAAAGCCTCTGCCGTCCAACCCCGACACAATGCGTCGCCCGTCCACAGACCTAACCGATCCGTCTCGCAACCTCGAAGAATCCATCGGCACGCCAGATCCGGCCTCTCCAGACTTGGACTTGGAAATGACGTTGAATACGGAAGAGGAGGATCACAGAATCTACACCCCACCCCCACACATCGCCGCCCGATTCTATCGACCTTCCCAGAATCGTCGTAAAGAGTCGGCCGCATCCTCGCGACGTAATTCCATCTCGTCTGCTCAGTCGCGCTCATCCCATGGGTTCGTCCAACATGGCACTCCCCAGAGCAAGTACATTGCCCAGCAGATGCGCCGTGCTTCCATTCTCGAGGATCGAAAGGCGCGCCTGGCCGACAGAGCTGCACACGCCGAGAAGGTTCGTCTGAGAGCCGCTCTAGCAAAGGCTGCCCATCAGAAGAACTCCAACTCCGAGGAGCGTGCTTTGGCGGCGGCACAGGCGAGGGAGAAGAACCTTGCCGAGATTGTGGCCGCTTGTGCCGAGGAAGTCAAGCGCGCCAAGGCCGTGGCCGAAAGCATGAAAGAGAAGAGGGAGCAAGAACTACGGAAGCTGAAGGTGCAAATGGAAGAACGTCTTGCCGAGGCCGAAAAGCGAAGGGAAGAGCTTCGAAGTCGTCAATCTGCCAGACGGTCGAGAGCCCAGAGTGTGACCACAAAGAAGTCTGGCGGGGACTCGGTCACGTCTGAAGAAGAGGACCAAGACACCTCGGGCATGAGCGAAGATACGCCCATGACTGAGGATGTTGCTGTTTCCAAAATTCAGTGGTGGTGGAGAGGCATGTTGAAGAAGAAGGCAGTTCGTGAGTTTTCCGAGCTTGGCCTGAATATCGACGGAGTCAGAGATACCTCGTTCGAAAAGGTGGTCGAGCTTCTTGCCCGGGAGAAAGTGCTCATGGTGACGGCACGGGTCCTCTGCATCTGCGGGCTGAGTGAAGGCGATGTAGGGTCCGTCGACGAAATGGCTGCCGTGCGAACTTTCTTAAGTGCTTTCCTCATTTTAGGACACCCGACCCAAGTCCTTAGCAACAAGGACCACAAAGGAGAGCAGGAGCAGGTTGGATCTTCAGGGCAACCCATCCCTCGTGACGATCTAGCTAATCCACAGTTACAGGATCTTGTTGCCAAGGCCCGAGATTTATTGATCTCCTTTGAGAATATCCTTTCGAGATTGACATCGATGAATAACTACACGGCGCCCCCGGCGTTAATAGGGGCATTGCCGGAGGCGTACGCCACATTCCACAACGCCTTCATAGCGTGGAAGGCGCGTGATTCGAATGCACTGGTGGAGGTAATGATTCTACAATTCGTGGAACTCGATGCCATCCTTCAGACTGTTAAAGACGGTACTGAGGAGGCGGTGACAGAATCCTATCGCCAAAGCATCAAGGATAACCAGTTGATGCTCATGGTACGAATCAAGCGACTCGCAGGGGCCCAGCAAGGCAAGAAGATGATTTTCGACGCTGTAAAGCAGGCAAGAAAGGCCAGAGCTGCCAAGAAGCCAGTTGGCGATACGAAACCCAGAGCCGCGGACCATTCACTTGGTGACGAGGCCTCGGTAACCGACCATGCTACAGCGGAACATGTCGTGTCATCCCAACTCCAAACCCTTACACCGCCGCCTACCCCGCCTAATAAGAAAGAACTGAAGCAAAGTATTCTTCAATCAAGCTATCCTCCCATTCTACCTGACAATAGGGTTATCGTTCACGAGCTGGCGATTAACCGCGAGTATCGTATCGAGTATCAACATTTTCAGGAGCAGCACAAGTTGCGCATGGATCCACTCTTTCAGGATCTAAGGTCAGGCCCGAGAAATGAGGAAAAGGAGTTTCACTACCTTGTAATCATGGCCAACTACATCAGGGACAGACTGCAGCACTTGGTAAAGGCCGGCTCATCCATGTACACCTTCATTGGCGAGATCCTGGACACGGAGGTGGCACAGCGACAATTCCTAGCCGGTAGCTTCTCCTACGAGAAGTTCTTTTCGTCGATGGGGTCGTTGTTACCCAAACTCTGCGCACCAGTTCGAGACGACGAAGTGAAGGATCTTGTAGAG
Source organism: Biscogniauxia sp. FL1348 (assembly GCA_022544895.1). Classification (NCBI taxonomy): domain Eukaryota; kingdom Fungi; phylum Ascomycota; class Sordariomycetes; order Xylariales; family Xylariaceae; genus Biscogniauxia; species Biscogniauxia sp. FL1348. The sequence goes on from JAJNNV010000021.1 coordinate 244,004, forward strand.
AACAAATTGACGGAAGGTCATGTTGTTGACCGCCTCGAAGCCCTCATTTCATTCATCGACCTGATGCTTTACGATTACGCCAACTATATGTTACAGATCGCTGCGCCCAATCTTGCCGAACATGCATCTCCGTATGAAGCGAAGAGATTTGCCGAGGAATTAGACAGTGGCTTGACTACGCTAGTTCGCGCAGAGGCTTCATGGCGCACTGCACAAAACAAGGTGTATGCGGAAGCGGCTCGTCGTGATCCCGAAGGGATTAATCATCCACGTTCGCGACCGACACCGGACAAGATTTATTGGCAGGTATTACTAGACGAGTTTACGCAACCATCTCCGTCTCCGGATACAGTACCAGAGCCACTAGCTCTTGATACGAGGCGCCGTGCGCGCATTGGGCAGCAGACTCTTCGCATTGTGACGGCAGGGGCTATCTTGCTGCAGTGCAAGAACATGCTGAAGCGTGACGTTCGAGCCCCATGGAAGACAGAGGCTGGTCGTATTTTTACTGTTCTCGAATCTATGGATGATGCTACCAAACCCCTCAGCCAGTCCACGGCGGTACATGGTGTTATGGCAGCTCTCGAAGCAGGACGGTCCATGCCGGCGGCGACAAAGACCCATCTACAGGCACTTGTAACAAAGGTTCTCACGGCCAGCATAGAGGCCAAGCGTGACAACACGGAGCCTAGAGAGCCGGTGATGCGACTACTCCTCACACGTGTAAGGGGACATATGCTAGCTAGACTACAGGCCGGGTCGGCAAGCGAAAAGGTGAAGGCTACCAGCACAGCCAGCGAGAAGCTTGCCGGACTGGGACTACCGGAATTTGTAGAGAAGGTAAGAGAGATGGTTGACGAGATTGCTAAGGTTGGTGTTGTGGATCGAGAGGCACATGGGGTATGGTGGGAAAGTATTGCTGAGAAGATTGACAAGGAAGAGCTCGCCGCAATGGCGTAAGATTGCATAGAACATGAAAAGGGGTGGATGGGGTTTTCCTTTGTCTTTTTATTTTTATCTGGGTTGCATTCTCCTATGGTTATTGTCGAGACACGCAATATCTTGCATTATTGGGGATCATCATTTGGCTCGGTTTTCAATTATGTAGCTTTTTGGGCTTGGAATTAAGGGGATAGGCGTTCTTGGGCATCAAGAGCATCTTCGATGATGGACTGGGGGTCCAAACTTCGAAATTACCCACATTTTGGGACGATGCTGCTGGGAGGTGGGGAGGATACCTTTTTGTTCGTCACATGCACCACGTGTAGCGGGATCGCATGGTCGATTTGGGTTGAACTGGTCGTGTAAGCTTGAAGGACTTTGGCCAGGATGTAAAGCAGACGGGTAACATGGGAATACACTTACGAAGGCCCTTTTTTGCCAAGCTTGCCAGGCTTCTGGTACAGCTGTCGCGCAGCTGTAAATAGCTTACTCACTATAAAACTTAGTGGTTATAGTGAGTAATTACTGCTATTACTTGGCTTAGTTTAGCGCATTTAGTTTGCGAATTAGATAGTATCATAAACAGCGGTATTATTGAATTAAACGCTGTACAGCTGCGTGACAGCTGCACTAAAGGCCTGGCAAGCTTGGCAAAAAAGGCCATGCGTACTACCCGCTCCAGATTTTTGGCCGCGACCTTTGTACTGTATCTGATGTACCACTACCTACCTACATATCTTGAAGTGGGAGTGGTAAGGCACGTGACTTCGAGTCTACTATAGTGGGTCTGAGTGGGGTTCAACGCGGTCACTTCGCGCGTCCTTGTTCTCTTGCTCCAGACCTTTATTAAGGGATCTCCAGCTGCAGGTACTTTGATACCTACTAGGTTCCTAACCTTAGGTACAGGAGTACATTGTCTGCCTAGCTATTATTAGGTAAGTCCACCTGAGACTAGAGTCTACCTAGATCTCTAGATTTCTGGATCTCTTTGCCTAAACCCCGAGAACAACCGATGGTTCAATATACACCAACCATCAAACACCACCACCAACACTAGAATGTGATAGTTGATGTGAAATAGACATTCTGCGAGATTCCTTACACCACCACAATAATTCATCGCCGCACCGTAGGCAAAAGATGGCACAATCCCAATTCACAGGTATGTTCGTCGCTATGTTATGGCCTTCTCATAACCGGACTGACTGATCATATCCGGAGTAGCTGCGGATACAATCCGTATACTCGTCTCTACAGACAACCATGTGGGCTACGAGGAGCGTGACCAAATCCGTAAAGACGATGGCTGGACAACATTCGATGAAATCATGAACCTCGCCCGGACCCAAGATGTAAGTTGAGCTTCCAGTCTGCTTGCGAGGCCAGCATCGTGTGCTCACAGCGTCCGCAGGTTGACATGGTGCTATTAGCTGGCGACTTGTTCCACGACAACAAGCCCTCGAGATTATCCATGTACCAGGTCATGCGGTCACTCCGCAAGAACTGCCTCGGAATGAAGCCCTGTGAACTGCAATTCCTTAGTGATGCGAACGAAGTCTTCGCGAGTCCTTTTGGCCATGTCAACTATGAAGATCCGGACATCAACATCTCTATCCCTGTCTTCTCGATCCATGGCAATCACGATGATCCCAGCGGCGAAGGCGACTTCTGTTCTCTCGACCTACTACAGGTTGCTGGTCTCGTCAATTACTATGGTCGCAACCCTGAAGTAGACAACATCGAAGTCAAGCCCGTTCTGCTCCAGAAAGGCCAAACCAAATTGGCGCTGTACGGGTTGAGCAATGTACGTGATGAGCGGCTTTTCCGGACTTTTAGGGAACATAGGGTCCAATGGTTCAGACCCGAGCAGCAATCTAAGGACTGGTTCAATCTGCTCTCGGTTCACCAGAACCATTATGCCCATACACCGACTGGTTATCTGCCGGAGAACATGCTTCCCGAATGGCTTAACCTGGTCGTTTGGGGCCACGAACATGAATGTTTAATTGACCCTCGTCACAACCCCGAGACTGGGTTCCATGTTATGCAACCAGGGTCGTCGATTGCTACATCGCTAGTGCCGGGTGAGGCCGTACCAAAACATGTTGCTGTTCTCAACATAACAGGGAAGGAATTTACCGTCGAGAAGCATCGATTGAAAACAGTGAGGCCATTCGTAACTAGCGAGATTTTTTTGGCAAAAGACAAGAGATTCCAAGGCCTCGAAAAGGAAAAGGACAATCGTCAGGAGCTTACCCGCAAATTGATGGGCGTTGTAGACGAGATGATCGAGGAAGCTAATGCGGAATGGGAGGCTCTGCAAGGCGATGCGTTCGACCCCAGCGAGCGGCCATTGCCCTTGATCCGTCTTAAGGTTGAATATACCGCGCCGGAAGGTGGTCACTACGATATTGAAAATCCGCAACGGTTTTCAAACAAATTCCAGGGTAGAGTCGCCAACACCAACGACGTAGTTTACTTTTACCGTAAAAAGACAACACAGAGCAAGTATAACACCGACCGTGCCCGTGGATAAAGCTAACCTATAACAGAGAAAGTGCAGGCCAACGGTATTGTCCCCGAGGAGATATTGGCAAGTATAGAGGATATGGATAGCCTGAAGGTTGGGAGGCTTGTCGAGGAGTTCCTGAGTGCACAATCCTTGAAGATCCTCCCGCAAAAGCAGTTTGGCGATGCAGTGACTCAATTTGTTGACAAGAACGATAAGCATGTCATAGAGCATTTCGTTGCCGAGTCACTATCGGACCAAGTTAAGCAGATGCTATCCCTAGAGGACGATGATCAAGATTTAGAGATAGCGATGGAGAGGATCAAGCAAAGGCAGGAGCAATTGTTTGCGGAAGGTCGCTTAAAGCAAGGAAAGAGACGTTTCTATAAACCGAAACCAGATGACTGGGATTCGGATCTTAACGGTCACTGGGAGGACCAGCCCCAGGCAATTGATGACTCGGCATCCGCCAAAGAATTAACGCAGTCCACTTCTGCACGGGGCCGTGGACGAAACTCAACCAGGGCGATAGAAGACGAGGACGAGGACGAGGAAATGGACGATGTCGAGGAGGAGGCATCAGCACCGAAGACACGGGGCAGAGGGAAAGCTGTGGCCCCAGCTAAGCCCAAGCCCAAGCCCAAGCCTGCCCCCAAGGCGCCGGCCAAAAAGGCGCCTGCCAAAGGTCGGGGACGAAAGGCTGCGGTTTTCATACAAGACGATGACGACGATGATGACGAAGAGGAAGATGCTTTTATGGACGATGACGGGTTTGACCCTCCCGCGCCGGCTAAGCGGGGGACAACGACAACAAGGGCGGCGCCGTCGAGATCCCAGCCGTCGCGGGCGGCAGCGTCTACTACTAAGACACGGCAAACGACGCTCAACTTTTCTCAAAGGCCCTCTCAGAGGGCCTCGCAGCAGCAGCCGATAGAGATAAGTGGTGATGAAATCTCCGATGACCCCGATGATGACCCGTTCGAATCGATACCTTCGACAAGGTCGCGCAAGCGGTAATCGATTTCTACATAACCCTAGATTTGAAGAGAAGGTTCGGTTATGGTAGAGAAGAACTGATAATTACCTACCTAACTACGTATGAAGATAGATAGATGATGACGACGATGATGATAACTAATACCATGAGCTAAGTAACCTCTTATGAACCTGTTGTCTACTTGCGAATACCTGGGTACCTGCTATTTTGATGAAGAGCTAAATGTGCAGACTACTAGTTGTAGGTTTGGTAAGGACTAACTACCTAACCTACCTATCCATCTGATGTAGGTAGGTTGATATATATAATGGGACTATAACAGAGCCGCAAAGCAATGCGAAGATGTTACGACTAGGTTAGTAGCCTACTAGGCCCTTTTTTACATGATGGAAGAAAGTACTCAGAAAAGACAACGTTCTGGATTGGCCCGTCCCCTGACTCGAGCAATGGCGTATATTCACCAATCATCAATTCTTGTTTTCTCACACAAGGCTGGCTCGCCGGACGGAAATTGGCACCGAACGGCTTACGGCTCATTGAATTGGGCCGATTCGAGAAATTCACGATAAAAACGATGTCGAACCCATCAAAGGCGAGGAACCAGAAATGGGCAGTGAAGAGGCTGATGGGCTGAGGGATCGTGGATCAGAATTGTTTTTTTCCCTTACCCCTGTCAGCTATTTCCCTTTTCCTTCAACTAATTCAGGGGTTTATGTCCTTGATACACCATAAATTCTCACCATCTTGCATAAAAGCCTTCGAATCCCAGTGTCCATACGTAAGCAGATGCACAAGTGCTACCAGTGACTTCATCACTTCTATAATCCCAACAACCCCTCCGTCTCATCCCCGTCTGCATTACTCACCACTAATATTTACTTTACCTTGGTAGATTATCTCAAAGATGGCGACCGCCGGCACAACTACCACTACCATCACGCCTAGTGATGCCGTCACCCTCACGTTCTTGTCAACGGGCACCGTGCGCATCCGGCAGTCCATGGTAGGCCAGCCGGCCGAAAACAAGGTCGTGCTGATGCGGCGGCTGAGATCCCTCGTCGGCAGCACCTGGTCGGCCGAGCTGCCCATCGGCGTGTTCCTCATCTCGCACCCCCAGGGCCCTATCCTGTTCGACACGGGCGAGTCGCCCTGCTGCAATGACCCGGGCTTCTTACCTTTCTACAGCCCCGTCCCGTTTTTCAACCGCACCACCATCCGGCCCGGCGACGGCATCGTCGCGCAGCTGCAAAAGATCGGTGTGCACCCCCGCGACCTCCAGGCCGTCGTTTTAAGCCACCTGCATGGCGACCACACCGGCGGGCTCGAGGACCTGGTCGCCCTCGCGCCCGACCTGCCCATCTACGTCAGCCGGGAGCACTGGGAGGCGTTCGGACACAGCCCCTTCGCCGCCGCGATGGCAGGCTGCAACCCGCAGCGCTGGCCCGCGGGCTTCTCGCCACGCATCCTGGCGCCCGTGCCCGTGGCCGCCGACGACGACCTGGGGCCCTGGACTGAGGCGGCGCGCGTCACGGGCGACGGGCGCGTGCTAGCCGTCGCCACGCCGGGCCACGTGCCGGGCCACGTGTCGCTCGTGGTGCGCGGCCACCACGCGGCCACCGGCGCCCCCACCACGTACTTCCTGCCCGCCGACGCGACCTATGGCGTCGGCGTGCTGGACCGCGAGGAGCCCGACGGCATCACCGCGGACCCCGAGACGGCCCGGCGCACGCTGCGCCGCATCAAGGAGTTCGCGCGCCGCCGCGCCGACGTCGTCGTCCTGCCGAGCCACGACCCAGATACCCCGGCGCTGCTGAGGGATCGGACGGTGTATCGGCCGCGGGAGTGAAGATGGGGGTGTTCCTTGGTCGGTGTGAGAACGAATGCTACTCGTGTCGATATGATCTGCGCAAGTCGTGATTGCGTGGGCGTGAGAGGCGAATGGCTCTTTTAAAGGTCCTGGGTGCAGACTCTCCCGGTCTCGAGGCATTCGGTTCTAATACTCAAGGGCTATATTGTCTTAGCTAGGTGGAAGCCTGACTAGGACGGCTGGATATGACATGATGGCTCTATGAGGACTGGTTTCTTGTTGGAAGCTGGGTTAATGAGATGCTGGAGGAGGGCCAGAGATCTCTCAAAGTAAATTGAATTCTTCTCTCGGGGGGGGGCTTGGGTCACGTTTTCTAAGTCTATATTGAGGGATTTGAGCAAACGAACGAATATTAAGCGGGTTTGTGTTTCTGTGAAAGGCTCCCACGGGTTGTGCATTGGTCTGAGTTAGGTTAGTGAGATGACAGAGAGCGATGGACGTGGAAAGTATGTCCCATAGTTAGTCATGGGACGAGAGCTCAGTGAATCTCACAAAGGGAGGATTCATCTCGTCCGAGCTCTCCCCCATATTGTAAAATATGTTCATCGGTATTTCGTCGTTTTCGTAGCGGATAGATAAGGGAGGGGCCCCGGGGGGATTTTGAATTTGGCCGCTTTGATCATTTCCACACTGTCATCAATCTTGAGCCTTTTTTTCTCTCTCTCTTTCCGATATCTTAGGTTATGTCGTGTTGGGGGATGACTACATACCTAACAAACCGTAGATTCGAGAAAATCGTATTCCGCTGTTGTAGGTAAATGCCGGTCAAGACAAAAAGGGGGGAGGGAGGGTGGAAGGGTAACGCTAAAGAATGATGGTGGGCTTAGCTGTCGTAAGCCTCCGCTCCGGGATCTTCTTTGAGATCTCGAAAACTTTAACCCGTCCGTTCCTGCTAAGAAAAGAAAACGAGTGTAGTTTTTGTAAGAATGATGGAGAGCTAAGTTACTGGACCTCAGGTCTGAACCTTTTTGTACCCCTTACGGTGTGTAGCACCTTCTCCCACGGCGTACCTGCAAGCTAGAAATATCGAACGGGGGGTTAATCAAGGAGAGGCAGAGAGAGCATGGATTGATTTCTCGTCTTGTCGAGTGGTAATGGAGCATCAGACATCACCTAACTTAGGTATGTATCATCATCACACACACACATTCATCCTGTTCCTCGTTATTACTCTAACCTTACCCTTACCCTTACCTACTTATAAATCCGAGTTTAAATGTTTTCTGCTCCTCACAATGAGACCGGCTCTACTCTAACATTGATAAGCACAATAGAGGTTTTTAGGCCTGAAGAGAGAACTTACCGATGGCTTGCTTGGGTTTACGCCATCTTTTTTTTTCGTCATAACCTTCGTCGGCAACTAAAGTAGGTTACTGGTTTGGGAATGCAAAAAGTGTGTGTGTAGGTAGGTAGGATAGGGGTATACTTTTTATTTTTTTTATTTTTGGAAAGGTGTAAACCTATGTAAGAGCAATAGAATGATGCATAACTGGCAAAGTCTCTGGTATGGAGAGAGTTTATGTGTTATTGTGTGTGTGCGCTATCAATGTATAGGGTTGCTTTACACCCTCCCCCCCAACACCAGACCACTACTACAGTCTTAGGTACCGCCTGATCCCGAGCGTCTGGTAAGCTTTCGCGTCGACTTCTTCGTCAGCTTAGAGGTGACCTTTTTTTTCGATCGTAAGAGCCTTACCTGGGTTAGGTTAGGTTAAACTAAAAGTCTCTCTCTATAACATAATGCTACGTAGGTAACGAGCGAGTGTCAAGGTACAACCTACGCAGTTGGTCCGTCGTCGACTACACCCAGAGGGAGGGGGTGTGGCTACCTCCTAAGCAGTAAATTTCTATTTCCCCCCAATGGCTTATGTGGGAGGAATAAGACTGGTGTATGTACAGTCACGCGACAAGTATTATGGCATAAATAAGATAGGGGGGAGGGAGGGCTGTGAAGACAAAGTTATCTTTTTCTCTACGTGCTATTAGTATTTAATTATGATATCTTCTACCTCCCTCCCTCCTTTTTTGTTTTGGCCTTGCGTTAACAATGCGCAAGATTTGCGGCCTATGCGTCCGATGGGGCACACTATTAAACATATCTGACGGCATGAGCGGCTCTCTGATATTCACTAACGCCGACGATGGGGGTTGACCCTTTCTTATATATACACGTATGTCCACGCGCGGCACACCCTTAACTAGTGTATATAAGTGATCAGCATCATCATCATCGTATCCCTCGTAACTTTAAGCTGGGACTATAACTTTCTAGGGACATGATATATAGCATTCGATCTGAGCTCGTAGTTCTCATAAACTCTATAGTATGCTGAGGGGCTTGGTGTGTGGCTCTTTGAGTGGTATTGCTCCAACGCCAGGTAGGTGTTCAGATAGCATTGAACACCTACTGATGATTTTCGCCAGTAGTTCCCGCTGCTTCTTCTTGGACTGAGACCCGGCGGTTCACCACTACTTGGAGCTCCTAACAATTATATTCTCACGCACGCACATCCCCATGGTGTCAGAGGGCTCGAGTGACGCGGAATGAGCTGGGCGGATACTTTGGACTAATACTAGCTGGTAGGCAGGCTTATGCGTATCTTGGACATAGTTCAGGGACCTAGCATCTCTGAGAGCAACTGAGCGCTCAGGGATAGTAGTAATGGGTAAGCTTCGAGAGCTACTGTATAACTCAAGCGTTCTTCCTGCTTCTTCGTAGATCAGATGTCTTCGAGTTCCCTTGCCAGTTGCAATACTGCAGGGAGAAATCAACTTTTGCCCAGCTGATAGAAACCCTCGTATTATAAAGATTTTCTCGCTGTTGCTTCGGCTTCACACACGGAGGGTGAAGTCGACTTAGAAGCAATAAGGGGTAGATCTCCCATGTCTCCCATTTACTCCCATCCAAGACACATATAAGGGATAGTCTAGGCCGCCTGCTGCGCCTTCTGGGACACCATGCATCTCCTCGCCCCCTTCCTGCTCGCCCTCGTCCTATCCTCCACCTCCACCTCCGCCACAGCAGCGCTGGCTGTCAGGCCCCGGGAGCGCGCCGGCGGCGTCAAAGGAACCGGGAGCCGGACCAAGCCCCACAAGCCCCACGAGACCAAGTACTTCCACGAGCCGGGCGGGGGCAACGAGATGGGCCACTACGACGCGCGGTACTTCCGGGGCAAGGTGCCGTACGAGGAGCACCGGCCGGCGCTGCAGCACCTGATCCGGTCGTACCTGACGACGTTCCGCGAGCTCGGCATCGAGACGTGGCTCGCGCACGGGTCGCTGCTGGGCTGGTGGTGGAACGGGCGCATCATGCCGTGGGACTACGACCTCGACGTGCAGGTCACGGTCGACACGCTGCGGTACCTGGCGCAGCACCTCAACCGGACGACGCACGAGTACACGTTTCTCATGCCCGCGACGCCCTCCGCCTCCGCCTCCCCACCCTCCGAATCACCACCACCACCATCATCATCATCATCATCATCATCACCACAAGAGGAAGAAGAGCACCTGGTGACCAAGACGTACCTTCTCGACGTGAACCCGCACCACGGGGACGTCGGGCGCGGCAACGGCGCCAACGTGATCGACGCGCGCTGGATCGACACGAGCAACGGCATGTTCGTGGACATCACGGGGCTCGCGGAGCGCGACCCCGACCGCGCCCCGGGCGTCTGGAGCTGCAAGAACGCCCACCGCTACCGCACCGCCGAGCTGTACCCCATGCGCCGCACCGTGTTCGAGGGCGTGCCCGCCGACGTGCCCTACGCCTTCGACCGCATCCTCGTCGACGAGTACGGGCCCCGGAGCCTCGTCGCTACCGAGTGGGCTGGGTAAGTCTCCTTTTTTTTTCCCCTCCTCCTCTTCCTCTTCAAACCACCCTCCCCCCCTCCTATATCTTTTTCTTTTTCAAGAACACCCAACTCTTGCCTCGAACAACGAATCAGACAAGGCATGAAGTACGAGTTTTCTCAAGATGGGGCTGACATATATCATTGCAAAACGCTCAACAGACATCACTGGGTGCCCGAGCTCTTGGAGTGGGTGAAAAAGCCCAAGCCGGCGCCCATTGTTGCTGAACACAATGGTAAGGAGGCAGGTAGCGTGGGCCACGATCAGGAACAGAAGAAAATCGAGGTGGAGCACACGGATGAAGGCGATGTCGTCGTTGTGGTCGTTGAGGAGACCGTCGTGGAGGAGGTTCAAGCGGAAAAGGGGGTTGCTGTGTGAAGCATCCGCCCCACAACTGCGAATCCCCCTTTTTTACTCCTTGGCATTCCAGACTTTACGTAGCCCCCCCTCAACCACGCTTCAGATTGTCGCGGTGCCAGTGCAACGCTTAGGAAGTCTGTTTGATATAGGAGTATAGGGAGTGAAATCGAGCCAAGAGGCGTCGCATATAGCCCCGGTGTTGGGATGGATGAATTGTAGCGTTTTCGTTCGGTGTAAGATTAGGACGGCTAATGAGCAACTCGTCTCGTTTGTTCATGAAGCTTTTCTAAGACGAGGAATCCAAAAAGAAAAAAAGGGTAGGTAATAGGTAGAAAAAATGGAATACGTTTTAGATACCAAGTAGCCTAGCTCATATGATACTAAACACTTTCCAACCGAAAAAAACCCATCTACCCTCACATACTAGGTATACCGATGCTCGCTGCATACAGCCCACACTAGATGCCATGAACGCCGTCGCGATGCAATGCCCTACTGCCTATATCTATTGAGCCATAGCAAGAAAAAAACAAAAACCAGCACGTCTTTGGGGTATTTGCGAGAAAACTAAACCATCAACGGGAACGATGCGCGCATAAGCACATAACACAGCTATCATGCGGACTTGTCCTTTGGTCCTGAGGCTTCCTCTCTGGATTTCTTGAGGCGCTCCTCAGCCGCCTTGGCCATGATCTCGCGTCGACTCAGAGTGGCGCCGCTAGAATCGGCGCGCGCAGCAGACGAGCTTGCTCCGGCTCCTCCGCCGAGCACAAAGGCGCCGCCCACCCAGCCGCCGTGGTCGTAGGCGACCTCCTCGCTAGGCTCGTAGTAGTCGCCCCCGCCGACGGTGGCGCCACCGCTCTTCCAGTCGTCGCGGGCGACCTCGCGCTCGATCTGGTGGCACAGGTCCCAGAAGAGGCGGTCGTGCGCCGAGTGGACGTTGTGGGCGAGCTCGTGGCACAGCGTGTTGCGGATGGTCTTGTAGTCGCGGTAGCCGTCGTAGGCGTCGGTGCGCAGGCGCAGCTCGATCTTCTCGCCGTGGTTGTGGTTGAGCCCGAGGATGCGCGTCGTGCCCTCGTGGCTCTCGGCCGTGTAGGCGGTCGGGTCCATCTCGGTCAGCAGGCCGACGCTGAACTTGTGCTTGCGCATCGCGGCTCGGATGCCCGGGTCCGCCTTCAGCCGCTCGAGGAAGGCGAGCGAGCGCTCTGGTTGCGGCAGGTGTGGCAGCGGGCGCAGTGCCGCGAAGGTGTACTGGTTGTCGTCCTGGGCGCGCTGGCGGCCGGCCGGGGACGAGGATGATGAGAAGGCCTTGGGCGGGTTGCGGCGTACCGAGGCCAGGTGGGCTTCCCGGGCAGCGGCCTTCTGCGAGGCAGCATTCAGAGAGGCGACCTCGGCGCTCGAGGCACCGAGGAGGGTGATCTTTTTGTCTCGAAGATCGGTGATAGGGCGATGATCAAAGGGGGACTTGAGCATGCCAAGTTTCGACACCATCAGTTTCTGGTTGCTGGCAGGGATGGCAAAGGTGTCTTGGATCTTGACGGAAAGATCAGCCAGCGTTGCTGAGGAGTCCATTTCAAGGGCATGTTCTTTTCCATGGTGGGTAAGGGTGATAGGAATGGGATTGGGATTTGATCTCGCTGCCGTGGCCTCCTGTTCCGTCATCGTTGCCGGTAATGCGCGGATGTGCTTGTTGTCGCAAGTTGCGAAATAGGTACTTAGCAGGATGAGAATGCGATGGGTCTAGGTACTTTACTTGCGACAGACAAGTTTCGATGAAAGAATATTAGTTTAATAAGAAAGAAAGAAAAAGGAAGAAGAAACGAAACGCGATGCTATTGTTAAAGGTAGATAGAGCTACCTAGGTATTGATGGTATTACGAATACATAGTCAAATGGTTATGGTTGATGGAACATTCTACTAGGTAATACGTCAGAATCCTTGTACACTAAGTGCTACACCTAGTACCTATGCAGGGGGCTCTTCCAAAGGTTCCGCTCTTTTGCTGGCTGACATCACGCTACTATCCATGCACTTGATCCACATTCACTGATGGAGTCTGGGAGTCTTGTGGCTGGTGTGTCTATCTATACTGTATATATAGTAGGTAGGTACCTAGTACTAATTTTGGATAATTACCCGCCACAAGGGAATGCATACTGTGCTACACTATGTACTACCTACCCAGCCAGGGATCCAATCACAGGTGAATCGCACACGTCCAAGGTGCCCTGTGTCGTGTCCTTTCAAGGGCAAGAGCGAAGAAGAGGAAAAAGAAGAAAAGAAAAAGCATAATCCTTAACGTACATACCTTAACCTTAAGCTATTTTCTCGCCCTCTCCTATTTCCTATTTCCTGTTTTTCTGTTTTCCTGTTTCCTATCTATTTCCTCCAACAACACCAACAACACCAACACGCGACTGACGAAAACCTCACTTCTTCGATGCTGGACACCACATCGTCACAGCCCCCCCAATCTGCATTGAACTCAATCGCCTCCGCGTCTTATCGAGAACATCATCGTGGAGCTTGAGCTCCCCCCCTCCCCTCCACTCCCCTCCGCAGCAGCACATCATGACGTTAAACGTCTTCCGAGTCCTGGGTAAGAAAAAAAAATAAAAACAAGCCGGTCGTCTACACGCCTGGGTAGCTAATTGATTATCTATGTCTAGGGGACTTCTCCCATCTGGCTTCTATTCTGATTCTCCTACATAAGATGACCGAGCTCAATGTGCGTCCTGTCCCGTCTGCTCGCCCGCCTGCAACAACATGACACACCACAGCTGCTAACGAACGCTGCCATCTCTGCAGGGCTGCTCTGGCATATCCTTCAAATCCCAAGCTCTCTATCTGCTTGTATACATAACGCGATATCTAGGTATGCATACATTGCACACTGCACATTGCCAATTGGAGATGTAAAATCCCAGACGCGCATCCGAGTCGCTAACACCAGCTCCCCACAGACCTCTTTAATACCTCGAGTATTTACAACATCGTCTTCAAGATCCTCTTCATCAGCGCCCAGGGCTACATTGTCTACCTGATGACGACCCGATACAAGCCCACCCACGACCCCAACCTCGACACTTTCCGTGTACAGTACTTGCTAGGAGGTGCCGCTGTTCTCGCCCTTCTGATGCCCTACAAGTACACCCTTTCCGAGATCCTCTGGGCCTTTTCCATTTGGCTGGAGTCAGTCGCCATCCTCCCTCAGCTGTTTATGCTGCAACGAACAGGCGAGGCTGAGACCATTACCACCCACTATCTGTTCGCCTTGGGTATTTACCGCGGCCTCTATATCCCCAACTGGATCTACCGCTACCTTACCGAACCCAACCACCAGGTCGATTGGATTGCCATTGTCGCCGGCATCATTCAGACCATCCTCTACAGCGACTTCTTCTGGATTTACTACACTAAGGTCATGAAGGGAAAGAAGTTCAAGCTGCCCGTCTAAATCGCCTCTCGAAGCGCTCAATATTTCTTGCGAGCCTTCTGCCGCGCCATCTGATAAGCTACCCAGAGAGCGGTTATTTAAGGCTCGTGCGCTCGAGAATGGATCATAGGCCCGGCGGATGAATCAACCTTTAGTTTTCCACGGCAAAACCCAGACCAATACTTCGAATGGAACGGATGTTTCGACTTGATGATGGTTGGAGGAGTCAATTTAAAAAGGGGGGGAGGCAAGGTAATGAGCATGACTGGCGTTTCGGTTAGGTTCGGACGGGTCGGCGGTACCCTTCATCAACCTGGCAATAAAAAATAAAAATGCTTGGTCTCACTGGAATGAATGAGGCGCGGAAAGAGGTAGGAAAGGAAATGGGTAGGAAGAGAGGTGGACGAGGCGACGATGGAGGAAAGTCATTCTTGCTTCCCATCTAACCTAGACCCTCTAATGTAAAACTTGTACATAACGAATGCGATGTTGGTGGTTTCGAACTGGTGAAAAAAGGGGCGAGGGTGTGCGGACGCTCTCCGAATCCATCTATGGGAATGATGTACCTGTTTTTCTTCGATTGCTACGTGTAGAGGTGATATTCGAGAGAGTAATTGAATGCCGATACTCTATGTTATAGCTAGCTATCTACCTAGCTAAGGTAAAACATTCGACTTTGCTCACTGCCTCACCATACGGCCAATATTCTTTCTGTCTTCCGCAAAAAAAAAATTTAAGGATTTACGCGAATCCTCCAGTCGAATTTTTAAGAACTACACAATTAACGCTATGTATGGAATGGATGTGTAGTTCCAGACTATGTAGACCTATAGGTAGGTAGGGTAGGTAGGGCACATTATTATGAAAATTATTTTGCCATTTCAGATCGATTTCTCTTATAGACTAACCTACCTACCTACCTACTTATCTACTTTTTCTGAACTGGTATAGTTTTTGGTAGGTAGGTAGGTATATAAAGCGAAATGCGACATCAAGCTAAAACATAAGATGATGGTTTTCTTGTCCAGCTTCGAATCGATGAGGCGTATCGAACTTTATATCAAGATGCCTAGGTAGGTAGGTAACATCTACTTATAACCTATATACATATAAGTTAAGCCCGCGCCGCGCCCAAGGCACTTGGCCTAAAAGGCCAGGTAGGTAGATGAGGTAGTATTCGTAATTTCGGCAGGAATTCTTCCTTTTTTGTATGTACACAGATACGTTCTGTCGATATAGTAGTGTATATGTGTGAAAGTTAGGTACCTATATATTTAAATGGGGGTATATATTTATAAGACGCCAATCCTTCCATCCCATCCCATCCCATTCCTGTCTTGTCCTGTCAAATCCTCTATCCCTTCCGCTAGCCCACTTAACTTCTCCATCTTCGACATATCGTCAGATAAACCATCCAGACGTATAGATATCAGCCATACCTACCATAAAACAATACACCCAAATACATATAGCCATGTTGCTCGTTCATTTGATAAATCATATTACCATGGCCCCGAGGTATACCACTCCGCCCCCAAAAGGGGAAAACAAACTTCCGGACAGAAAATTGCGACCTCTTCACATGGTATCTCCAGGCGTATCGAAAAATTGGAAACGTGCCTCTTAAATCATCTGAGACTCCAATGACAGATCATCCCTCCATTCCGTGTGTTTATTGACACCAAAAGTACTCGCATCGGGTTAAAACAAACGAGCCAGTCAATCAATCAATCACATTTGCATAAATGAGCGTGAGCATAAGCAGCAGCTAATCTCGAGGGAAAAGCGAGAACGTAGCCGGCGCCGCGGTAGCAGCGCCGGCAGCCCCCGCCCCTGACTTGGGCGCCGTCCTGGGCCGCGACTGCGAGCGCGGCGGCGACCGGACCTGCAGCTGCTGGTCGAGCGACATGACGCTCGCGGCGATGTGGGGTCGGCGCGGGATCGGCGCCTGCAGGGACGGCACGCGCAGCGGGGGCATCGGGGGAGGCGGTGGTGACGACGGTAGGGACATCGACATGGACGAGCGCGTGGGCGTGGAGTACGGCGAGAAATGGGATACCGGCTGTTGCTGCTGCTGTTGTTGTTGTTGTTGTTCCTGCTGGGCCGGGGGCTGAAATGGCAATGGCAGAGGCAGCGGCGGCGGCGGAATAGATTGCAGAAACAATTCTGACGTTCTTGTCGTTCGTCTACCCGGTGCAGCCGGACTCGAGCGGGGTCGGGGATGCTCGCGCTTTGGCACCTGATTGTTATCCTTGCCTATCGAGGTCTTCGAAGAGTTGGAAGAGGATGCGAGTGAAGACTCGAGGCTCCGCCCGTACTTCATGGGATTCAAGCCTAGGGAACTCATGTCGCTTAAACTTGGGAGCTGGTATTGTGACCCCTCGCCCGATCTCGTTGTTTCCGCTGCCGAGGCTGTTGTCTCTCTGTCAATTTCAGCCCCTGTATGTTCCTCCTCCTCTGTCTTGCTGTATTTGTTCATGCGCCGACCTGCATTCGGCGGCGTCGCTGCCTGCGACAGAAGGCGATGGATGCTGTCCTTTTTGTTTCCAACGCGCACTAGCTGCATGCGCTGACCACCGCTGTTGCTTCTTTTCCGTGTCAAGGAGAATTTTATCATTGGTGCAAGATCACCTCTGGTGTCCCGTCGCACGCTTGTCGTAGAGATGGTGATGGGAGAACTGGGGTCATGCTCTGTATCGCTCGAGTAAAGACCGAGTCCGAACCCCGGCTCTCCCATACTTCTTCCGGGGGTGTTTGGCTCTGAAGGGTACGGAACAGGTGTTATTGGTTCACTAGGAATAGTACTCGGCACGGAGGGGAGTGGTCGCCCAGCTAAAATAGATATCCGCACAGGTCGTGATTTCACCGTCGACGAGTGTCCATGTTTCGTCTCGGGAGGGAAGCTATTTGAAGGCGTGTGTTGAGGGTACCCTATACCAGTGGTATAATTTGGGAATTCGAACATGTTGTCCTGCCCTGCTGAGAACACCGGTCGGCCTGGCTGTCGGGAGTTTGGGTTGAAGGCGGTAGACCCTTCTGCTTCTGTAGCCTTGCGTCTACGGTAACGGATAAGGAAGAGCGTGAACAAAGTTGAGATCACAGACGAGGCGATCGCGGTGCCAATTATGATTCCTGCTAACTGTCCAGTCGAGATACCTGGTGTTGGTGTTTGAGTGCCATCCACATTATTTCTCTGGAGGCTTTGTCAGATTGTGTTCTCTAGAATGTGTTCAGGGTTGACCATTCTCACCACTACTGCAGAAGCGCTGGCTATGGCGGCATCGATGGCACTTTGAGCACTGCTGCTAGCAATAGACTGGGCTGCATCGACAGCATTACTAGCACTTTCTTGAATACTTGAAATGACGCTAGCACCTCCAGTCATGGCTGCTAGTATCAGAGACGCACTGCTGCTAATACTTGAAGCCTGTGATAGAACGGCAGCAGCTTGTGCAGTAGCTGATGCGATCACTGACGAGGCGGAGGTCCTGGCGGAGGCTGCTGCGGATGCAGATCCGTCTTGAAGACCGTTGTCTCTTGCTGACTTGACAGCGGCTGATGAGACTAGCGAAAATGTAGACAGCGAGCCCGTGAATCTGCTAGAGGCGGCCTGGAGTTCGTCGATTGCACTGCTAGAGAGGCTGCTTGATACACTATTTGACACGCTGCTTGATATGCTACTACTTGCACCGGCGAGTGGATCGGGAGGGTCTGGATCCAAGGGTGCTGGCACATCCTGACGATCTTGAAGAGGGTACCCTGCTGCTGGGACTGGAGGAGGCGGTGGTGGTGTAATTCGAATCCGCGAGAACTGCGTCTTGGTTGGTCTCTGGTCCTTTTTATACATCGCAGTTATATGTGCTCCAGAGCTTCTGTCCATGTTGTTCGATCCAAATCCAAAGCACGATATTGCGAATACCAGGTTTTGATACCAGTGATGACGAATCTGACCGCACCGTTAAATTAGATTGAACTGTAAGAAAATCAACCCCGGTTGTTGTCGTTGCGGGTTTTCATATGGGAACTTCCATTATCACAGCCCTTCTCAGTGAGGGACATTCAGCAAAGGGAAAAGCAACGTTTGGACAATGTGCTATTAGCAAGATAGACGAGGCGGGAGCTGTCAAAGTCTTGGGTTTAGACGAATATGGGTATGTCGATTTCATCCAAACAACCCATTCTTCGCCTTGATCGGGTGCCGGACTATCAGGAGAGGAGCTGAGGGGAGAGACCACACCGGCTGTCTCACTTCACAAGAGGGTCGAAGTTAGTTGTGATAGGTATCTCTCTACGCCTATGCGCCGCTAAAGACAGTTACCGGCTTGTCCCTTCACTTGCTAGACTTGGCCAGAGCACGTCACATATCAAAATACTGACTGGTCTATATTACTGTCGCCCATACTTGACGCTGACTTCTCGTAGGTCCCTTAGTCAGGAATAAGACCCGCGCCCCGGATTCAGGCGCGTGATCCTCATCGTCTGATCTCTTGATTTGGCACCGACGCGCATCGACCTTGTTCCTCAAACCCATTGGAAACGAGAAAACGGATATGTGGGCGAGCAAAACCGAACTGCATAGGTAGGCAAGATTAAGCTTGACGTTCCTGCAAGATCCCGGCGTCGTATTCTCCATTTGCACCCCTGCTGACAGTTGAGTACCGTTTACCAGATTCACGGCAAGGTTGTATCCGTGAATGAATGAGGACTAGGGACAAAGTCCACCTCTCCTGGTTGTGGCGATGCAGCCAGCTGCGACTTTTGATGAAGCAAGTTAGTGGGATTCCTGAACATCATCACCCTGATCACCCTGGCATCCGCAGATGATTCGTTTAGCTAACCATATATGCCATCGGCGAAGTACTTATTTATAAGCTACAGCCACACAGGCCTTTTCTAAAGAATAATTAGAACACGGCCCCTGTTGACTACTTCTCCTGATAATACCTAGGTAGAGTGCAAGGCAGATCGCGAAATCAGTAGGTACGGAATGGATGAGGTGGGATCTACCGTTCTGAAACGCGAAAGACTTAACGGCATTATCCCACGCATCCCCGTTTCCCCGTATCCAGAGACTAGAATCATTCCGACCTTAGCACAGACTGGCGCTGATGCCGGTAATATAGTGTCTTCTAGGAATTATAAGCGTATTGATACGAGTTCATGATATATATTGTAGATACTATATCATGCAACGGTGTATGGAGTTACCGGAGGGCTTGGTTCTTACGATCCAGTCTCATAACTCCCGTCCGACGTGAGCGACACGTTGACATCAGCAAATTAGGATCGAAAGGCTTCAATGCCCCTTGGTATTCTCGAATAAAGACCTTTATAGGCTATCCTCGGGGGCGTGAGCTAAGGCCATGGCTTGGATTTTCAACCTGCTGGAGGTATGGTAACTGGTGAACTTGGTCCAAGACGAGGACTTGGAAGATCCTGTCAAGCCAGCGGTCGTTATCACGATATGAAAACGAACGCCCCGAATCAAGGTGATTTTCATAAGGCGTTGATACGGTCTCTACACCATCTCTGTGCGAGGTGCAGGTGCATGAGGTTCCTAGGAAGAAGATATAAGATATGCGATTCGTGGTACGTTTTGTATAGTCTTATCTTCCTTATAGTGACCTGCTAAGCTCGGAAGGTCGACTATGAGGTACCGGGTATGGTTGAACAAAACGTCTAGTATAGCAGTGTCCTCAAACCGCTACAGCAGTAGAGGATCTCACGCACCAACTCTGGAGAGAACCAGGCTTTTTGGGAATAGTCAAGACCTGGAGCCGAAGAGAGCGGGACATGATAGAAGTTCTACTTCGAATATGGTGCTTGTCTCATCTGGGTAGGCGAGGTCGCCTACAAAGCAGGCGAAGCATTGGATCACCTAGGGCGCGTAGAGTAGAGTTATGGACGAGAGATTGAAGCAGCAACAACCAGTTGACAATATGACAATGAGACGAGATAAAAGCTGCGAATAGCAGCTTGGCGGTGGCGGGAGTCAAGTTATCTTGAACACCTGCGCAATATAGTAGGTTAACCTTAGAAGCTTGGGTGGTCAGAAGTGAATTGAAGGGGCTATGGAAGTGTTGTATGAAACTGGAGATTGTGAAGAGATGGACTTGAACCTACCTGCGCTACCTTAAATACTTAAATACTAGTAAGGTACTAACATTTTAGCTAATGTATGTAGCTAGTATGTAGGTAGTGGAGTATCTATTGTCCTTGGGGATATTGAATGCCAATGAACTCCTCCCCTAACAATTCATTGTACATATGTACATAGTAGTGCAAAGATGGAATACGTTAGACTCCGCATTAGGTACCTTAGTAGTGTCTAGCTTTGACAAAGCCTTGTATTCCCCCCCCATCTTCTTGTTTTTGCCTTTGCCATGAATCTTTCATTACATCTCATTGCGTTAAGCCTACACCAGGTTAGATATATATCTATTGAATGATTTTGCCATCAATGATGCACATAAAATGACAATCTCCTGATTGTGTAAATTCTCTTCTCCTACATCTTCTTAATCTCTTCATTCTCTCTTAAGTGTTATGTACTTACATACCTTACTTAGGTACTGGGAGAGATCTACATAAGTACCTATTCTTTGTACTTATCAATAATAACAATAACTACCTACCTCAGACCGATTGCCAGTTGTGGTACATTACCTACCTGCTTCCTACCTGCCAGCCGTTCCTATCTGAACACAGGATAACACAGATAAAAAAAAAAGCCTGCAGTAGCTCCAACATCCTGGTTCGTTCCATTATCCTCGGCCAACCACAGCGTGGCAAAACAGCAAGAAGAACCCCGCGAACCACGCCGATTGGACTGTGCAGCCTTCGCAACTGGTGTCACGGCAGTACAACTAAATTTTTTTTTCTTTCTTTTATGCTTTTTTTTTGCTCGTACCCTTACTTGGGACCAAAAAAACGGCCGCCGAAAAAAAGCTCTTATAAGACAGGAGACCTGGTAACAACCGGTCTCTCTTTTCTCTCTTGATCATTATGGGCGACATGGCAAACGAGATCAAGTTGCTCACTGGCAACAGCCATCCCAAGCTGGCCAGCCTGGTCGCAGACCGGTACGTCATGGTCCATTTCCCTATTTTCTTTTGGTTCTCTTTTGTCGTTTTTAGTCAAAGTTACAAGCATCACATTGGTGATTGGGGATTTTGAGTCCCTTTCTCTGTCTTTGCAACTTGGTGTTTTGTTTGATTTTGTTTTCTCTTACACCAAGTGCCTCCAACCTCCAAATGCAAGATACCCAAGCTGCGTGGTATTTCCAACACTGACATAACCATGCGTCTCTCAACAGGCTTGGCATCCAGATTGCCAAAACCATGAGTTTGAATTATTCAAACCAGGAAACCAGTGTGACCATAGGCGAGTCGGTACGAGACGAAGATGGTATGCATACAACACTGATCAGCCTGTCTTGCATTGCCTTGCCTTGCCTTGCTTTGCCTTACCTTACTCCGAATCCAATATAACTGCTACTGCCAACCAGAGCTCGTCTGAATAAATTTCTAATCTTTGATCTTCTGCTCTTTACAGTCTTCATCCTGCAGTCCACCGCACCCGGCGATATCAATGATGGCCTCATGGAGCTCCTAATCATGATCCATGCTTGTCGAACTGCTTCGGCGCGACGCATCACCGCCGTCATACCGAATTTCCCCTATGCGCGGCAGGACAAGAAGGACAAGAGCCGAGCCCCCATCTCCGCCAAATTGATCGCCAACATGCTGCAGACAGCCGGCTGCAACCATGTCATTACCATGGACCTGCACGCCTCGCAGATCCAGGGTTTCTTCAACGTGCCCGTAGACAACCTGTATGCGGAACCGAGTGTGCTGCGATGGATTAGGGAGAACCTCGCGGGCCAGGATTATGTCATTGTGAGCCCGGATGCTGGTGGTGCCAAGAGGTAAGCCGATATGGATTTCAGTTATGGTAACATTATGAGAGAAAATCAGATAAGAAAAAGACGGGGGTATAGAATCAGGACCGAGAACGAAGAAAATCAAATGCTAACTAACCCCCCTTTCCCCCCCTATAGAGCGACATCTATCGCCGACCGCCTGGATCGCGGTTTCGCGCTCATCCACAAGGAGCGCCCGCGACCGAATGTGGTCGGACGCATGGTGCTCGTGGGCGACGTGGTCGACAAGGTCGCCATCCTGGTCGACGACATGGCTGACACGTGCGGCACCCTGGCTAAGGCTGCCGCCACCGTCCGGGAGCACGGCGCCCGCGAGGTCATCGCCGTCGTCACCCACGGCATCCTCAGCGGCGACGCCATCAACATCCTCAACAAGAGCGACCTCAGCCAGATCGTCGTCACCAACACGGTGCCCCTCGGCGACAAGGAGCGCCTCTGCAAGAAGCTCCGCGTCATCGACGTAAGCCCCACGATAGCCGAGGCCATCCGCCGGACCCACAACGGAGAGAGTGTCAGGTATGTTACAATGAAATGAGCACATAACAATGTCCCCCCTAAATAAGACTGGAGGAACGGCTCACTAATGACATGGCACAGTTTCTTGTTCAACCACGCCCCGGCCACCTAGACGCAGGATCCTCCTGCCCGTCAATAACCCCTCTTCGATGAGACGAAACGAAGAGAGGGTGGTGGCTAGTCATGGAATTCTTGTATTGGTTGGGACTGGACGAGGAAGAAAGCGGGACGGTCTGGTGGAAGGAGGCTGATATAGGTTCTACATTTGGAGAACTTTCGCTTTTTCTTTCCTTTTTCTTTAAATAGGGAGAGAAGGGGATAGAACCAAGACCGGCACTCTCCTTGACCTTACTTTTTTTTTCTTTCCCTAGGTAAATTTCCTATCTTGTTCTGTTGGGCGTTTTTGGGAAATTTTGCTGCATCTGGGCTGGCTGGTGGCAGAGAAAAAAACACAATAACAGTATCAGATTGCATATGAATCACCGTGTAGAGAGAGAAGGAGGGAAGAGAGGGGAGAGAGAGAGAGAGAGACTAGAGAATTAAAGGTCATCTATACCAGCAGGGGTATAGGTGATCTACTATTGTAAATCTCATCACATTAGGGTCACGATCTGGACATAGAGAGAGAGCATAACTTGCGTGTCATTTATTTTCTTGTTTCGCATTTTGCCAGAGGCTGTGGCAAAAATACATTTTTGGGTATGGATGATGGTCACGACACATGGGTAGCGTAGCTTATAGACAAGTATATCGTGGATGCACAGAAATACAAATATATACTGAAATTATGTCTTGGGAATCTTAAAAGTCTCATTTTTGTTCCTTTTTTCAGGGAGGGACCCGGGACTACATGCATGCTAAACTAGGCCATCTTATTGTTGCCATCTTTTAGCCATCCCTCCATGCCCCTTGCCGTGATTTATGCCGAAATGCAAGAACCAGATACACCGACCGAACGCCTGTACGCATCTACTTGCGCATGGAGCTGGCCCGTCTCTTGCGGGCATCGACCTTGTGGGCACGAGCCTCGGCAACACGCTTGGCCAGAATCTGGGCGTACTCGTTCTGTTTGTAGCGATTAGTAAATGGGTATACCGACTTTTAGGACAAACAAAAAATAATAATAAAATAGATTCGGGGGTTTCCTGCGACATACCGCCTCATCCTTGACCTTCTCGGACTGGCGTCTCTTGAGTGCAATGCGGTGGCGCTTGTGCTGGAGACGCTGAGGAGTAACGAGTCTCTGGATCTTGGGAGCCTTGGTGTAAGGCTTCTTGCCCTCACCCTTGGGCTGGACCTCACGTCGGATAACGTATTTTCGGACCTGTGAACAGCGGATATTCCGACCATTAGCCATCTATTGATTGCCCTTCGTGGGAGTTTTTTCTTTTATTTTCCAGCTTCCTCTCAGACTCTACATCGGTGGTATTCATTGCAAGGGATTCTTCTCTCTCATCCCGCAGAAGCAACGACCGAGTAGGTGATGACGACGAACGGCTTGTCACTTACATCGTCATCCTTGCTGAGGCTGAAGAAGCGTCGGATCTTGGTGGCACGCTTGGGACCGAGACGCTTGGGGTGGACGACGTCGGTCAGGCCGGGGATGTCGTTCTCGCCCTGCTTGACGACGGAGAGAGCAAGGACAGACAGGTCCATGCCGACAATGCAGCCACGGACCGACTTTCTCTTGCGCTCACCAGAGCGGCGGGGGCGGTAGCAGGAGTGGCCATCGGAGAGGAGGAGTCGGACACGGGTCGGGTGCATAACACCCTGCTTCATGGGGAAGCCCTGCTTGTCGTTGCCGCCGGTGATGCGGAAGATGTATCCCTTGAACTCGTCGCCTAGGTTGTCGCCAGGGACCTCTTGACCCATCTAGTTGCGGGCAATCATGTTAGCATGGAGAGGGAGAAAGGCCGAGGAGCCATCGCAGAGTCGCCGTGGGGTGGTAGCCTCGATATAGCCTCGATATTTCGTAGTGGCAGGATGGAAGGGAGAGGGGAGGGGACGCACCCGCTTCTCGATGAAGTCTCGGAGCTTTCGCTCATCTTCGATCTCGATCAGCTTCTGGCTGCCATTGGCAGGGTAGGAGATGTTGAGCTTCATCTCTGCGGTTGATTGTCGCGATCGACTTGTGCTGTTGGTTAGTTGAGGAAAGTCGAATCGTGAGAGCGGAATAGACAAGGGGAAAAAAAAAGAGGCAGTTCAGTTTGTTGTGTGGATTTTCTCGCCTAATCCGATTTTTCCTTGGGTGCAGGTGGGAAAGAGTGGGGAGCACATCGAAGTAGGGTTTTCTATGCACGGGCCACTATGTACTTATCTAGGTACCTATGTAGCTGGAATTATAGTGGGGTGACTTCCACCGGTACGTCAGGTATACCGTATACCTACATCAATACATATGTACACTACCGCCTCTCGCCCGGAGAAATTCCGCAGGCGCGTCTCCTATTGGAAGCGCGTCGAGGACTTTCTCTTCTACACTATAACCTCCCCTTTCCCCATTTTAAATTACACAAGGCTATTCTATCTAGCGCTTTCAATGTTTTCTGTTAAGATATTAGACGCAAAGACTTTGAAACAACATGGCTGACTCTGTTCAACTACACCCGCGGCCGAAGAACACCGCGGCACCCACCAACAACCCACTTCCTCGGCTCATCCAGACACCTTCTGGCCTGGCCATCCTGGAACTCCAAGGGACTATCAATCTGCCGCAGGTAGATGAGAGTGGTGGCGAGATAAACTCTCAAGAGCTTGATATCGGTCGTATCACGTTTCCAGAGTACCGCCCCGAAACCCAGGATGCCTCTAGCACTGCTTGGATGAAGCGAATCCATCTCTACGTGGGGCAACACCAACGACTGACCGGGGAGGTCAAGAAACTACCCCGGGCCCTAGCCATTGTGCGCAAAAGGTCTCATTCCGAAGAGGATGTGGACATGGCTGGGACAGGCTCCGAGGCTAGTAAAGAAGACCTCGAGGTTGTCGAGATCATCAAGTACAAGCTGATGTTCGGCCAACGACCCGAGCCTGTCGGAGGTGTTTGAGCAGCGTCCGAAGGTTCCTCTTATAGTAGAAGGCTGGTTTTAAATACCATTAGCCCGTCGAGGCCTTGACATTCGTCTCTCTATGCTCACTTTGCATGTTCCCCGAGGTAGAAGACGCTTGGTGGATACGTCCTATTACCTATCAGGATGGGAGCATGCAACTACTTGTAGGACCAATATGGAATATTAATCCAAGGATCCTAATCTACCGAAGTACACCATGTTTAAGTCAACTCTTGCCGAGAATAGACATGGCTTGCTAGCTGCGCAAGATTTGTCTTGCAATTGATATACTTAGACGGGGTTACTATAGGCTCCCTGGATATAGATTAGCAGCGTATAGAGGTGGGTTAGTCTAGGTAGCTTCAATGTTTTATAATACAAATGAAATAAGAGCTATTTGCTAAGTTCAAAATAGCTTTGATATAGTAAGGGATAGGATAAATCTGGTGGATATCTCGGGGCTACCTCCAATTCTAGCCTCATACTTCGCAGAGAGTACCTATATATATATATTGGGAGTGCTATTGAATAAGTATTTAAATACAACAGGCACTTCCGAGCTAAATTATAGTGAACCACTTCACACCAGACCAGTACATAGGTCAAGTACATGAGCTGGAGGGGTTTACCTATCGGATGGAAGCTTGCGCACGTGCAAGACCCACTCTCGGTTTTCACCGCCTTCGGTTCTGCCACCACCTCTACACCTCACGCGCTTCCACTTCAGCCAACTTCGGTTACTTTCGTCATTCCAACCACGCACCGCCAAAACGGCCACTTCATTGACATCCCACCTAGCCATCATAATATATTTCCGGAGCAAGAGCGATTGGCTGAAATCCAGCAAGCCGAACTCGATGATAACCGCATTTCCTCTAGATTAGAGTCGACCTTGCCGCCGCCACCCTGTCACTTTGCAGCGACTGCTCTGTGAACCTTGACCTGCCGTTGCAGCAGCGATCTGCGCCTTTGCGCCTCCGGTAATTGCGGCCGTCCCACGAGTCGCCGCATTGCGCAAGCCTGCCGTCCCGATACATAACGTCGCACTCATCCTCCCGTACCGCCTGTATTCCGTTGCTGCAGCCATCCTCCTCGCAATTTGCTGTCGACCTCAACCCGGTTCGTACCGAACAGACGTGACGAGATAATGGCCAACGCACCGAGCGAGAACGAGCAGGTGCCCCCTCCTGCCTCGCAGCAGAATGAGGAGGGTGTCCCCCAGCCCATAGAGGCTAGGATGCCTCCGCGGAAGGACATCTCGCTTAAGGAGTTTCTCGCAAAGATGGACGACTATGCGCCGATCGTATGTAGTAGCGCCCCTCACCTACCTAGCATTTCGACGCGTTAGGTCTTTTCTATAACTGCAGTTGACCAACCTATCTTTTTTTCCTTTTCGTAACTTTAGATCCCCGATGCTGTAACCAACTACTACATGACTAAGGCCGGCCTGCCGCCGCCTCCGCATACGGACCCGCGCCTCGCGCGCCTCATCGCCCTCGCGGTCCAGAAGTTCGTCGCCGATATCGCCGCCGATGCCTACCAGTACAGCCGGATCCGGGCCTCAAACACAAGTGCTAATAATCCGATGGGCAACCTCGGAGCCGCCGCTGGTATACCCGTCCCCGGTCAAGCACAGGCGGGCGGTAAAGACCAAGGCCGCGGCGGGCCGCTGGGCATCCAGCGGGCAGGCTACGGAGGCGGGGGCCAGGGAGGCAGCCAGAACCGCACGGTGCTCACCATGGAAGACCTCGGTATGGCCGTGGGCGAGTACGGCGTCAACGTGAAGAGGAGCGAGTTCTACCGATAAGCGGCATGGGATACGTCACTCAGAGGGTCGCCCTTGGGAGAAATGTAGTGGCCTACTATGTTCCCGAAATCGAGCATACACACACAGCTGCTACCCCTATTCTAACAACTCCTCCTCGTCACCGAATTCAAACATCACGAAAGCAATGGCCCACTGAAAAAAAGAAAAAGACAAAGAATAAAAAAAAGAAAACAAGCATTCATGTCCAAGGAAAGGATATACATAAGGCGTACGGAGTCCGATTTGCTTTTTGCTTTTCTTTTTCTTTTCTTTCTTCCTTTCCTTCTTTTATGTTTGTTTGCATGGACAGGTTCAGGATCGAGAGAGCAAACGCACGAAGTTATTAAGATCCACTAGAGAGAAGGATTCCCACATGTATAAAGAACAAGCCACATACGAAGCTTTTTTTTTAAGGGGGGAGAAGGGGGGGGCGCTTGTTTTCTCCCTCTCGCATTAGGAGGTAAATATTTAGTAGCAGTAGCAGTTGTAGTACTAGCGAAAGGCTTTACCAATGATACCTCTGATTTATTTTTTTTTCTCTCTCTCTCTCTCTCTCTTTCCCACCCCGCTTTCCGAAGAAGGTTCTCTTTGAAAAGTTAGATGGCTTTGCTATATATTTTCATCATACTGTAGGGCTGGGTATGATCTTTTTCTGCGGTGGTGATTTCGTAAAATCCCGCCCTAAACTCTGCCCAGGACGCCTGTAGGAGGAGAGGAGAGGAAGGGGAGATATGCGGACATCTCGTCTCCGCCATTACTCATGTCTTCACATAGCTCATTTCCTCTCTGTAATCCCGCTCTTTTTACCTCTTCTCCCTCTACCCCTTTTCCCCCTTTTCCTTTCTCTCGCCTATTGTATTTCTTCTACTTCGTTCTCGCCCAGATGAACGGCTTTCTCGTCCTGTAAAGGTAAAAGAACCCCAGTTGGTGATCTTAGCAAAAAGAAAAAAAAACCCGAGCAGGGGACGTTTCTTCCTTCCCTTCCCACCTATCCCTTTCCCAGCGAGCGGAAGGAAAAGGGATGGATAGGTGGGTGAAGGGTGAAGGGTGATATGGAGGGGTTTCTGACGTACGGGGAGAATTCTCCGAGCTTGTGCCCGACCATGTCCTCGGTTATGGTGACCTCGTGGTACACCTTGCCGTTGTACACCTGGAACTTGAGGCCGACGAAGTTGGGCAGTATGGCGGCGGCGCGGGCCTGCGTCCGGATCGGTCGGGGCTCCTGGCCCGGGGCTGCGTGCACGATGGGTAGACTGTACGAAAAAAATTTTATTATTATTTCATCTGGTTCAATTTACCAGTGGTAACGGTAGGTATAGGTAGATGTTTTTCCTTACGGGACGATGTGAGGCCCTGTGTCGCAAAAGAGGCAGAGAAGTGGTCAGCTAGATAGGTTCTAAATATTGCTCTCCCCCTGTTCGGAAGCTTCTCTCTCTCTCACCTTTCCACACGGAGCGGCCCTTCAGTAGGCACCTCGTAGGCTGCATTGTGGCGATCTGGAATCGACTTTGCGGGATTGCTACCGAATCGTAGGGGGAGGGAACTTGGGAGCTTCGCTCTGTCGCATGCATCAATTCGATAAATGGCCCTAACGGGGTCCACCCCAGACGCCCGCCGGACTAAAGCTTATTCCGGTCCACCTAGGTTAGGTAGGTCCACCTTAGATACTTAGTAATCAATTCTGATGTCTGGTCCAATTGGTTGGCAGCCAAATGGCTGCAGCTGGCAGACTCCAGTACTCTTACAACCAATCAGCGTCCACCTCGGTTCCCCTTTTAGGATGTACCGCCTAATCCGTCTGGGTTCGTTCAGTACTACCTACCTAGTACTTACTTATACCACTTGGCGGCTCTCCCCTCTCTCCCTCTTCTACTTTAACCTGGGACTTGCCGCCTGTACGTCGTAACGAATATGATTTTGCCAGGACCCCGAAACTTTGCTGCCGCTCTCTTCTTTCTTTTCCCCTTCTACCTACGTCAAAATAACGATGTAAAGAAATGCAAGTGCCCATTAAGCCAGGGAACCATCCCCCGCCCCCCTGAAAGCAGCCATGAGCTTCTAGCAGGCTCACCACCGACTACGACTTCAGAGGTTCCCCATCGTGTATTGTTGACAATATTTCTCTATTGTAGTAGTGTTAAGCCTAGTGGCTAAGAAATGTATTGCTTAGATTCACCTAACCTATGCGTCTTGTTGCTACCCTCTGGATGGGGGTAACCGTGTGAGAAGGTCCTAGGCATATAAAGAACAAGCAATGAACTATACTTAGCTAGATACCTTCTGGTTCCTGACCACCTGTATCAGGCGTACATTGTAAAATCATAAGTCCAGACATCATAAAGTTCAGCGCCTTACTCGTAGCCGCCACCTTTGCCGGCACTGCCATGGCAGCACCCAAGCCGACGCCCACCGGGAAGCGGCAAGGAGGCGGCTTCCAGTTTACCGGCGTCAACGAGTCAGGCGCCGAGTTCGGCAATCTAGCGATCCCCGGACATTTTAGAAAGGACTACTACACCTGGCCGGACCAGACGGCTATCACGGTAAGCCTATCCACCGCCGAGCTCTTCGTCGTGCCAAGCCGGTCTTACCAGTCCGTGACGCTGATGCGCGGAAAGACTATGATCAACCAATGGTTCAACACGCTCCGAATTCCTTTAAGGATGTTAGCCTCTGTCGCCCCCCCCCCCCCCCCCCCCCATTCTCGCTCTATTCAAAGCTGGCCTTGACCCCTCACACTGACTAAAACCTTAGGGAACGTCTCGTGTCGAACCAACTGACAGGTGCCATCGAATCGACCTATGCTTTCGACTTCGACACCGCAAGTTTCATTCAGAACACCCCACGAAAATAAAGATAACCCGTACCAACAGAAGTCCCCCCATATATCAGATCGTCGAGTTCATCACCGGCAAGTGAGTCCCGCCGCCCCGCCCCCCTTTAAAGTCTCCTCCCATTTCTATCATCCGAGATTCGATGTGTTCACCGGACACCACACCTATCCCTTCTCATCCAGGGACGTCCACACCGTCATCTACCCGCAAAACTTCGGTCGCTACTACGACGAGATCATCAACAGCTTCGGGGCCTCGTCGCGGAGCGCTACGCCGGCAACGCCAAGGTCATCTTCGACACCCACAACGAGGACAACGTTCTCGTCGCGAGTCTGAGCCAGGCCGCCATCGACGCCATCCGCAGCGTCAGCGCCACTTCGCAGTACATATTCGTCGCGGGCAACTCGTGGACCGGCGTGCTGCCATCCATCACGCAGTTCATCTAACAAGGGACAAGCATATTTTAAGGACGTTACATGACTTAGCGCAGTTACATAGAGTAAGAAAGAAGAGGAGAGGAGACATGGGGTTGGAGAAAAAGGCGGCAGAACCCCTCCCCCGAGTTCTTGCTATCGAGGAGGAAGTTTATACGTGATTTACCTACCCCATAGAACATCTCAAAGGAAAGGGGAGAGAGAAAAATCATAACATAAAGACAAAAATGCTAGATAGAAATTGTCAAGTTAATTCGGGTTCTGCTGCTAATCAAGTGCACCAGTACCTTGATAAAGGGCGTATTCTTTACTTAAATCAGTATGAAATCGACAAGGTGAGAAGCGAGGTGAAACTGGTGAAGGATAATAGCTGGTAATACCTCATGGACTAACCATGCTGACCCCCATCTGCAAGCACCCCCCATTTGCAACACGTTTTTCACCAAAACACTACATTTTAAAAAGCTAATATTAAAATAATTAAAATAGTTAAAAATAAACGGGTTAAAGTTTTAAATAAGTTAATACTATAAATTAATATATTAATAAACGTATTACGTAATTTTTAATATATAATATTTTTAATTATTTAATATAATTTTTATAAAATTGATACGGAACCTTAGGGTTACGGGGGGTTAGTTGGTTAGTCACGTGGTTAGCGATAGCAAACCCCACCTATATATAGCCAGGTCAGCGACCCACAACCCTCTCGCTAACCTTTACAACATCATAATTCACACACCATTACACATAACTGACCCATTGAGAGCTCTTTTCTGTGTTAAAAATATAGCATTATTTATATAAAAAGTTTTAAAATTTACATTTTAAGCTTATATTTAATTAAAATTAAAATTTAAAAATTATATTTACGTTAATAAAAATATATTAAATAATAACATATTTTTTATAAATTTTTATAATGTGTTGTTATTATTATATAAATAAAAGTTGCGTTTTATTGTTGCAAATGAGGGGTCGTTGCAGATGGGGGTCAGCACGGTTAGCTACTTGTTCAAACGCACACGGTTATCAAGGACCCTTCGCCATTATTCTACATCAGTACTATGTAATTGCTTACATCTAAAGCCGCATGTCAAGGTTTTATATCCTCGTAGCATGAAATCAGGCTAGACTTTCACGAGTGTGAATTATACGAATATTTAAGAAATCTTCGCCTCTATTGAGCGACTACCTATGGATACCAAGAACCCTAAACTACACACATGCTCTGATGAACTGACGGCGGCATTCCATTTATTCCTGGTCAGTCCCAGTCCACGCCAGTGGCCTGCACTCCTCTGACGTGTCTGGTCTAACCGAATCTTCGTGCCGAAAATCAAATATGAGAATGCCAAGCAAAGTTGAGGAATCCGGGTAAGGTTTTTTGCCTACCGCGCCTCGTGCTCGTCCTGTCCCCTCTCTCTATGTCGTACAAAACAATACATCGTCCTCAACAGCCCTGGGTGCTGAGGGGATCTTCGTACTACACACCTCCAGAATGACGATTTCCTCCCCGTTGATTAGGCAAAACCGAAGTAGTCACTACCGGTCGTGATAGCCTTCAATATTTGTCGCCGAAGGATATCGTAGCTCTCATACTCGGGAAGATCAAGTTCTGTAAAATGTTAGCTAATCAATTTGCATTAAATATAAAGAACAAGGACGTACGGTTGAAGCATGTGTGAGAACTCGGTAGACGGTCCTTGTTGCCGTAATCGCGATGAATATTGAATCGATTGATCCCATTCATGCCTTCGAGTTCTTTAAAGCCGTTGAGAGGGACCTTGCTGGTTCCCGTCACGAACTGGAGCAGCTTGGCTCGCTCTTCTTTGTCGAAGGATCGCAGCGCTCGCCAGAACCATTGAATCTGCGGAGAAGATGGCGAGTAGTTGTGGTATTCGGTATTGCTCTTCCAGTCATCAATATCCACATCTGGCAAACCCGAGATTAAGAGCTCTAATTCCTGCTCATTGAAGATTGAAATCAGTTCGGCAGGGATGATATCATGGAAACCTGATACGAAGTTAGTAACGGTCTATCACGGAAGGAGAATTCGATTAGTTATTTAATCATACCTTTCAGGAAGTGCTCCATCTGATCCTTGACCGATGAAAGTAGCTTGTGCTCAACGACGAGGCGGACATAGTCATGCTTATTCTCTTCAGTAACTGGCACATTGCGACCATTCTCGCAAAGATCCTCGATTTTTGTCACGCCAAAAACATCATCCTCCACAGAAAATGTCTCAGTGATAATATCAGTGATATCATTATTCAGCATCCACGACAGAGACTTGTAGTAGTCAGGGTCAAATGACTCCATATCCTTGACCGAGACAGGTTTACCGAGTATTCTCTTGTAGACCGCACGGCTGAAGTAGCAATCAAGTAGACGACCTTCGTACAGGGCCTTGCCTATGATGCGTCCAATGAACTTGAAGAACATTAGATGCTCGTCGTTGATTCCACTGAGCTTGTTTGGATGGAACGTTGTCCGATCGCTTGAAACAGGAACGAATAAGGCATAGTTGGCATCGAACATTTGTCGTGCGAGGACCTGGAACCATTCTTTCGTAACACCGCCGGCATCTACACCTTCTTCGCCGTGGAAACGGATGTTCAGCTTTCCAAACTTCATCTCATCGCCCTGCTTGAAGTACAGTGACTTGAAGGAGTCATGGAACACATGCTCTCGACGAACTTGAAGTTGCAATGTTGGGAATGGTCGATGGCTCGCTTGTTGTTTGTTGTGGACACTACGATTGAACCAATTGCGCTTATTGTCAAACTCGAGAACCTTGGGGTTCTTGACGAGATGCGAAAATGTACCCTTCATCAGCGATGGGTTGTTTCGCACAAGTTCGTTAAGGATCCGGCGATGTTCTTCCGTAAATGTGAAGAAGAGCCCCGCCATATGTGATTCAGGTTGCGGGCTCGAGAGTACCATCTCCTTGGCATTCTGGCTCTGTGAAGCTGCTTCAGTTTGTGCGGTGTCCTTGCAAACGACCATTAGTGCCTCGATTAGAGGAAGGAGAATAGTCGCAACATTCAGGAGACTTTCCCGCTGGCGGATAGCACTCAAACAAGCACTCAGCTTATCCCATAGTGCATTGAAGGTCGAGTTACGGTAGAGAGTAGCGAGCAAGTCGTGTTTCTTGGCCTCGTCAGCGGAATCGATGTCTTCTGTTGTGTCGGATTTCTTCTGGGCGAATAAATGGTCGAGGGCTGTGAGAACTCGGAGCAGCTTATTCTGATCTGACGCACCAGGCGAGAACTTGGCTAATGCGACACCCTGGATTTCCGTACCCGATGCAGCATTTTCAATATGTGGGAGTAGCTCATCCAAATGCACAACGATCTTTTCGCTCAACACTTGAGCTTGACGAGCAAGCTCCTGGCCAAAGACCAACATCGCTCCGGGAATGACAGAGAGATTTTTGATTGTTGAGAGGGTCTCCTTAAATGTCTTGGAGCTGCACTCCCGAGCTACGAATATCTTGATGATCAGGGTCAGGTTGGTAACAGGGATGTAAGGGGGATGCAACTGCTTGACCCTCTTTAGGATCGCTTGCTTTTTCTCCAAGGCTTTCGACTCAGCTTCCGTGTTCGATGCTGCCAGATCCGTAGATGGTTCGACAGCACCCGTAGTAACAGACTCGTCCATTTGTTCAGACACTGCCGATGCTTCTGTAGGCCCTGTATTCGCATTCTCATTGTTAGATGCGCCCTCAATTGCCATGCCCGCAGAATCTGGAGCTGCTGTGGATGGGGTTCCCTTCTCATTTGTGGCTTCAGCCTCCAATTTCTTGATTGCTTCTTCTGCTTCCTTCTGTTTGCGATCGAGAGCAAGAAGTGGAAATGTAACCCGGCTCAGTAGTTGGGAGAGACTATCCATGATTGCCGAACTTTCCATGACTAGGTCGCGGTCGAGGAGAGCGAGCAATGAGTTGATAGCATATTTATGGGCCTTGACCTCTTTGCCTTTGCCTTTACGACTCAAACTACGTTTGATGGTTGTGCTGATGGCGTCGTGTTCGGTAAGGAATAGGGGGGGTACGTGGACATTTTGGTCCGCCAAGTAACAGAGCAAATCCAGGCATTGTTGAACAATTAAGAGTGGCGATGTCTCTGAACTAGTTTGCACAGGATTACTGCTGCTAATATTTGTAAAAGTTCGCTTGAGTCCTTGGGGAGTCTGAATCTTTGCGTCCTTCTCCTTGGGCTGCTTAGCCTTAATGGAGAGTTGAGCAAAGCTTCGCTCTACCGCATCTACATCTGTAGATCCCTCTTGCAAAATTTGGAGCAGCGTGCTAATAACTTCGAACCTGTTCTGTCGGTTTTCGCAGACATCTTTGAACACGTATTTTAGGGAATTCTCGATTGAGCCACCCTTTACGTTGATGAACATGAGCCGAAGTAGAGTGGCAACTCCTGGCTTGTCTAGCATTTGGACGACTGTTCTTCGTTGAGGTTTGGTGTCTCCATCTGTGGCGCCATTTGCTTGAGAAGCATCTCGCGTGCGAGTCGACCCAGAAGGTACCCTGTCATGGTGCGGCACGGGATTGGTTGCCCGGACAAGTCGACGTGCCTGTGCAGCCATATCAGGTGGTAGTGAATCGATGATATCAGCACCCTGATCCATAAGAACCTGCTCTCGAAGAGCAGGGGGGAAGGTCATTAGGATACTGGCAGTATCCATTTCTTGGGCCTCGGCTGTCTGCCCCGGGACGGCAGCCTGGCGTCGCATCTCTTCCCGTTCTCGTCGACGCTGTTCTGCACGTTCTTGTTGGACGATCTCTATACGAAGATCATCTGGCAATGCGTCTAGGAACTCCTGGAAGACTTCTGTCTGTTCACCTGCGCCTCTAGGGGCCTCGCGTGCCTCCGCTCTCCTTGAACTTACGGTCTGAGCAATGACCTCTTCTCGGAATTCCTCGGGAAGAGCCTCTAGATAATCGGGGTCAATACCAAGCTCTGTCACATCCACTTGCTCTCCTCTGATTGTGGTAAATGCACGCGGGCCTCCGGTTGCCGCTGCAGCCTCGTCTTGCACGCCACCGGCAGATTCGTCAGAGGCCTCTAGACCCTCCATGACATCTGGTTCTGTATGATCATCGGTGCTATCTTTAGCAGTGGCAGATCCTGCCTGGGCCTGGGCAGCAGCTTCAGCGGCAGCTCGTTCACGTTCTTCCGCTTCTCTTTGTTCCCTAGCAGCCTTTTCCGCAGCTTCTTGGGCTTCCCTTGCTTTTCTTTCTTCTTCCTCTCGTTTCTTGCGTTCCTCCTCTAGTTTTCTCTGTCTCTCCTCTTCTTTAGCCTTAAGCTCTTTCTCATGTTGTATGGCAGGAGGGACGAGGTATGAAAGAATAGCGTTGACTAGTCGATGTGATTTCTCCACATGTTGCATGCCGAAGATCATTTTGACTTCTTCAGTCCATCGACCAACTGTAGATTCTGCGGTGAATGATGTGGCTTGGATAGGATCTTGATAAGTGTCCCGACGACTGTCCGACCGACTTTCTCGAGAGTGGAAGCTAAAGGGGAAGGGTAGATCAGTGAAGTCTCCTCGGGGTCCCCCACTTATCTGGAAGTGGAGAGCGTGTCCATGCCGACCGAGGGAAACCGGAAGTGATGCCACAAGATCATTAATGATTGACATTGGGTTGTCGAGGTTACCTGCACCTAGAAGACCTCCAGGGAGTCCTAGGCGAACCATGCTGGGGTTTGAAGGGCGTGGGGACGAATCTCGATTGCTGTCATGATCACGACGGAGGAGAGGATTCAAGCCATCTTCATTGGCAGAAGGTCGCGCATCATGCCGGTGGCCGCGGACAAAACCTCGAGGGTCTATGTTATTGTTAGCATATAGAAAGTTCCGTATAGTTTAGTGATATTAACTATGCAAAAAGACGGGTATATATAGGTTAGGGTATTTTGACGTACCACCAAAGTTGCTAAGAGGAAGAGTATCACGAGATCCCACCATGAATGGAAGAGGGGGCATCGGACTACGGATTCCATGACGATGTCGATGATGTCCACCGAATATTCCGTTAGGTTCAACAACAAGTGTGTCCCACCCCAAACTTGGGGTTAAAACATCACGAGGTGGGGGGTCATCTTGTGTTTCGATATTAGCAGGTTTGATATAATCATAGAGTGAGAAGAGGGGGGGGGGGGGAGGTGAGGTCGAGGCGAATTAGAGAGAAGGGGGTTATTAACTCACTTGGATACTCGTCTTCATAGGCATATTCATCCATGTCATCTTCTTCGTCTTCGTCTTCTATTTTACGTTAGTCACGGGTCGACTTCAAAAAGGGGATTCAGAAGAGAGCCACTCACCATCTTCATCCTCCTCCTCCATATAACGTTCATTGAGGTTGTTTAGCTCGTCAACTGGCTCAAAGTCTTCTTCTTCGATGGCACGCATAATATTACCAAATCGACCGAGGCCGTCGACATCGTCTAGATCACGCATGTCAGCTTCCTCAATATCTTGTGCTTCAGCCTCATAGTCAATCTCCTCCTCCTCGTCATCTGCCTCATCTGTTTCGCTCTCCCATCCGGATGCGCCGTCATCTTCGATAGGATTGCCTTCATCGTCAACAATTTCAATGCGATCTTCAGCATCGTCCATATCATCTGAGTCGAGTTCGTCGTCATCACTAGCCTCTTCATCATCGTCTTCATCCATATCGTCGTCCTCGTCACCATCATCCTCCATGGTGACTTCAATTACCCCATGGTCGCCGGGTAATCCTTCAATAGGTCCCATACCCTCAAGTTCTTCCTCTTCGTCTCTATCGCTAACGTCCTCCTCGCGATCTTCCGACTCATATCCCATGTCCTCGTCATATTCGTCGTCATACATCTCTTCATCGTCATCTAAGTCCATTAGCACTGCAGGTATAATGTTTACATCTGAGGGAGGGCTCCAACCATCATCTGAATCTTCCGAGTAGTCATCATCTCTATCTCTACCAGGCTCTAGCATCCCAAGAGCCGAGTTACGATAAAGGTCAGGGGTCTCCTCTCGGTCGTCTTCAATATCGGAGAGAGAGCTTGCAGAAGCTATCTCATCATTGACATTCTCTTGGGTGGGGGTAGCAGGGATAATATTTGAATGACTCAGGTGTATGGCAGTGCTTGTTAATATTCGGAGCACGCGAAGGATGTTCCTAATAGTTCGCTTCACAGGTGGGAAGGCGAGATCGATATCGGCAATGGAAGAGGTTAGGGCGGCAAGGTAGCCTTTCTCGTACATGAGTCGTCTGATTTGTGCTTGTGAACGCTCAACGGAATCTTGACCTCCTCGAGGCGGAACGGACGACTCCTTCTCCTTTTCGCCCATCATAGTAAACATAACATCTACCAAAGCTAGCATTCTAGCGTATCTGCTGTCGAACGGGTCGTTGGATGTAGAGGCATCCTTGTATGACTTGAGAACAGTATCTAGTACGAACTTCCGGACAAATAATAAATCTGGCTCATCGTCATAGTCGTATTTCTCCCGACTCCGATCAATAGGTTTCTCGCCGGTCTTGCCTACAAGAGCAACAAGCAAATTCTGCGCTTGGGCTCCTGTAGACCGTCGCTTCTGGGCGTTGATATCTAATGGGCCGTCTAGGTGAGTGTATAATAGATCTGAAAGAAGATAGTTTAGAACGCTAGACCGCGGCTTGACTGGAGTGTTGGCGAAAAGTGGAGCGCTTCTCTTGAAATTAATGAACTCGACCTTGGTGCGGTTGTAGCTTTGGAGCAGCTCCGTGAGACAGTGGAGAAGAAAGCAACGATAGATGAAAATCGGATGCTCTTCAGCCTTGAAAGAAGCCTTCGACTTCTTGTCCTTGCTTTCTATCGAGCGTTCCTCGCCCTCCGAGGCGCTAGTGGTGGCTTGATCATGGTCTCCCCCTTGCTTCGAATCCTTAGGAGGTTGAGATACATCTTTATCCTCAACTTCTCTGTAGTTCAAAAGTTCGCAGAGAAGAAAATGCACTACGCCATCCGGATTTTCCAGTACAGGTCTCTTCAAATCCTGTCCAGAAGGTTTAGACACGTCCTCCATCTGCTTATCTTCACCTTCAGTAGACGGTTTGACATCCTGAATGGACAGGTCCTCTGTGGCCCGGACGGCTGGAGCCACATCATCCTTCGGGGCATCTGCTAGCAATTCTTTGAGAATCACTGCCTGGCCACGCCCAGAGCTAGTATCCGGAGGTCCCCATCGGTTCAGTCTTAGCATTTCGTTCGAAACCTCGACGAATAATTTCGGGTCTCGTAGGGCAATATGCGAGAAATGCCTCACAAAAGAGTTTGGATCTAGAGGACGAGTGTTTCGCCCGCTATCGAGGTGAGCTCGGATCTCACTCCTCATTACCTGTTTAATGACTTCTTCATCTTCGATGATGTGGCGGAGAATTGTCAAAATATATGAGGCAATTCGAGTTTCACTTAGGCGAGACGATCCAACACCGGAGAGCTGTTTGGCAGTGACGAATAAGCGCTGGAGATTCTTCTTATCACCAATCTGTCGTGCGATGGTGCGATCCCGAGTCATGATTACAAGTATCCTCAAGACTGAAACAGCTAGAGATTCCTCTTTGCCAATCCGGGGAAGAATGTCGAGTAGCAAGCCAAGTAAGGTTCTTCGATCTTCATCCTTAACATTGAGGTCTTTGGTCGTCCACTCTAGCGGCTCGATCGGATCGTTCTCTGTGGAAGGAGCCTTCCATTTAATATCACTAAGGCGTTCATCATCGCTCAAAAGAATCTCGAAGATAAGGAGAACGTAGGGGATCCAAGGCGCAAGCTCCTCTGTAGATTGAGATCCAGGGACTTGGAGAAAGCGCAAGAACTCGCTAACGTTGTCTCTCAGTATACTAACAGTCGCCCTAAAGAACGACTTGTCCTGAAGGAGGAGTGACAACAAATGAGCATAAGCTGCAATGCTTCGTCCGTTGGATTTAAGATCATCGTCCATAGCGAACGACATCAGAGCATTTACTAATGTCTCTCCTATCTCCTGTCGTGCTGAAAGATCTTCACTTGGCGTTCGTAAAACGATGGCAGAGATGAGCTCGGAAACCTCGTACGTTGAACCTGGGTGCGCTCTTATTACATCCAGGCATCGATCAATGAGGTTCGAACGGAGACTAACACGTTCCTCGTCGAGATCATCTTTGGTCACCAGGGTGCGATTTTGAGAGTCGCCTTCCCCATTGGCTCCAGTTGAGGGACCTCGAATAGGACTTGTGGATGAAGAACCGTTTCCGTTAGCTTCTTGTATTCCGGGAGGAGGGACCGGGGTATCTCCATCATTGTTGCTAGACAATGTCGCCGGGTCTCTAAACTCTTCGTCTAGAATGACCGGAGGCAGATCTAGAACCATAGCCTCGTCTGTTGACATAGGGGCACTACGTGTAGCTAGACCCGGGGATGCATCTTCCGGATCGTCTGACAAGTCCTCTTCGGGAATAGGGTTTCTAGAGCCGGCGATGCCCTTCTGCTGTGCGACGCAGTACTCAGAAGCTTGTTGGGTATGACCAAAACCTCTGTAGATAGATTCTTTAGCAAGGTCCTCTGTGCAGGAGAGTCTTTCTATAAGATTTTTGATATTGTCCTCGTGCCCCCTCCAGGAGAATTTTGTGGAGGAATATTGGAGGTACGGGGGTGGGGGGTTCTATGCATGGTTAGTTTGTAACAGCATAGGGGGGAGGGTCTTAGGAAATACCTTATCAGAACGCCTATATGCGCTACCCTCGATGTCAGCAACCGAGATGGATCTCAGTATGGTGATGATCTTTGCAAGTATAGCAGCTGATCCCTTTTCTACTAATGGTGAATCCCATAATTCCCTTATCACGGGTAGTATGGTCGCCCGTAGCTCAACAATCAGGTTCGAAGAGACTTGTTGCTCGATGCGCCGATCACTGCCCATTGGGGGCGATCGCAAAAAGAAACCAGCTTGGCTGATGGATTCGTTGATGACTTTGCCGTTAACCAACATCGCATAGAGGTCTAGAATTTTCTTCATGCCAATAGCTGCGAGTCTCGACATAGACGATTCCTCCTCGTCTTTGTGCTCCTTACACATCTCGTCCTTGAAGATTCTAAGCATCGAATTAAGCACTTTGAGTCCATCCTGTTTCTTGAAGGCCATGAGAACAGTGGCAATAACCTGGAGTGGCAGTTGTCGTTCTGGACGAGCTATTCAGGTCAGCTAATACTCGGCATGTGAGCAATGATATGATACTTACTATCTGCTGCACGGTTTACGAGCAACTCATGAACTGCGTGTAGCATAATTATCCAGTAATGGAAATCTTTCGTGGTCCTCTTCCGCTCAGGCAACTCGAGTTGTGCCAAAATTGTCTGGGCTAACTCGTCCGCTAGACGGAGATGAAGAGACCTAGAGTACGGATCTCGTTCACGTCGACTTATCACGGCCTTCCCAAGGGTCTGGAATAGCGGAAATGTGGTTGGCATCAACACATGAAGTAAGTCGCGAAGCGTCTGGTAATTCTGATAGCGAGCACTGGACAATTCGGCCTTGGAAAGACCGTCCGTACGACCCGTGGACTTCTCTGTACCATGTTTCCATATAGCAGCGGACAAAACACTAGGTAGGCCTGTATCGTCGAAATCAATCCTACCATCGTCCCCAATTCTAGACAGAATGCCGTTATTTGAGATACCTTGTCGATCAGCTGTATGTCCCTCCATCCGAGTCGACCAATGTGATGGAACGATACTTTGGATAGCCGCTTCCTCTGAGATCACGACTCGGAGTAGTGGGCCTAGAGATCTAACTAGACGATAATAGTAATCGTAGACATTGACTGGATGCAACGTCACCGTCTGTGTGCGAGAAGAAAACGGAAAGCATTGATACAAGTTCTTGATCAAAGACTGCGCATTGAGCATTGCCTTAACTACCGAAGTCCCGCGAGATAGTCGATCGGCAAGATCAGGGCTGGTCTGGTCAGTTAGGGTCGCTTCATCGGTGAGGAAAGGCGCAAAATAGGACTCGGAGTCCTGTGTCTTGACCACTGGGTCTAACGCGTCAATCGCAGCTTGTGTGCGTTTCAGCAATGACGGCAGCCCAATAAACGGCGAAGATTCTACCAACTGAGAAATGACAGGTTGTAGGCTGCGGGAAGCCGCCGTTTCACCATAATCATGAGGGAGACTCGGTGAGGTACAAAGGTCAAGAAGTAGTTCAATTCCTCCATTCATAACAAGACTCGACTTCAGGCTTGAGTTGCTGATATACTGAAAGAGGAAGTTGGAGACGGCGTAGATATGGGGAGTAATTGAAGTGTGGACATTTGAGGTGTTGGTGTCCGCATCCTGGCGTGACAGAGTGCTTGCGTCTGCCATTGGAACGTCTGCACCATCAGCAGAAGCAACCGCCTTGCCTTTATCCTTGCTCTTGTCTGAAGATAGTATTGAAGGCTCCTTTAGGAGGTTTTCATCGGCAACCACATCCCGTCCCTCACCATCTCTGACTAAAAGCTTTGCTCCCCATTTAGAGTCTCGGGCCTTGACTTCGGCAAAGTGCGTGACCCGTGCTATCATGTCTAGTACAGCGTTCGCAATAGCTGGTCTGAGTGCTGGGTGGTGTCTGGCCAACTCATCAAAGCTACTGCCAATTGTATGAGCCAGTTCGTCATCTACTAACATGACTCTAACATGCTCGGGGCTTTCAAAGATCTCGAAGTAACTGTCAAAGGCTCGCGAAGAAACTACCATCTTCATGCCAAGGTTGTTTAAGGAGATGGCGTTGAGTACGGTTGGCACAATCGCAATAGGATCTGGGGAAGGAAGAATGCCACGAGCTAATGGGCCATCACGAGGTGCCTCTAAGACATCCCGTGGAGGGGGGTGTGGTCTCGTATCAGGCTCAAGAAGGTCAGGGGTAGGGGGGTCAGTGGATGAGTCGTTATCCTCGTCGTTCCGATCAGCTTGTGTCGTCTCCGTTCCGGTAGTGACAGGGCGACCTGTCAAAGCCCCTAAGTAGCTTTGGATTAACCCAGCTTCAAAGATTGCCGCGAAACTTGTGGGGTCGTTGTTGAGGAAGTCGCTCAGGATAGTTACGGCATTGGTCCATACCAACGAACCAAATTTGGTCATGTTCTCAATGATCTCTCGTATGCTGCGAAGCAAAACAGATTTATCGACGAGATTCCGTAGCAGTCTATCTGTGTTTCCACCAAAAGAAAATGCGTTAGACATTAAGTGGTGGATGAACTTCAAGAGAAACTTGAGATTTTGCTGCTGGTAAAACGGGATCTCGTAGTCTACCACCATTGAACGATGGTTCGCAGGTGTTCCCTTGCCCTCGACGACAAGCTTTCCGGCAAGGTCAACCTCATGGGTAACCAAGTTAGTTATAGCTTCTAAACCGTCGGCATTGATCAAGGTCTGGAAAGAGCTCTGCACATTATAGATGAGACTATCCAGAAACCCTACTAGAGTGCCGTAAGTCCGTTCCGCAATGTTAGACCGAAGGTTAAGGACTTCAACCATAACATCCAGGAGGCCAGCCGATATGATTTCAGGTGTGTTGCGAGCGGAACTGTTCGCCATTGCCATAGTGATGTGAAGGGTGAGAGAAAAAAGGTTGTCCCGCCATTCATCCTTGTCGGTCCATTGCTCGCCAGCATCATCCTCCTTCATCTCAGCGACGGCTTTCCTGATGACATATAACAGCACACCATGGTTAACCGTAGCATTCAAGGCCGAAAATACATCTGGAACCTTGGTGTGAAAGGCCGCGATGGCTTCGAGTAAGGATAGTGCTATGGATTGCAGATCGAGAGGAACAACATTTGCACCGTCGGCTCCAGGATGTATCAGTTCAGCAAGTTGATACACAAGCTGGAACCGCCGTGGCTCATCATTGTCCTGTCTAAGAACCTTTTCCACAAAGGTGGGCTCGATGTGGATATACGCTAGATTTTGGATTGCCAAGAGCCGTGCCTTCAGTGCCTGCTGTCGCGACTCAACTGACCCCATCAACGCCTTGGCAACTCTAAGCCGGTTTAAAAATTCGTACCTAGTCTCCTTGGGTAGATCGGCGGGTACACGTTGTAGAAGTTCATAGGTCGAGGTCGAGGCCACTGTAGACTGAGGTATCTCCAAAGACTTTTGGCTAGGCGTACCACCATCTTCACGGCCAAAAGCAGGAGACCGGGTCACGGATGTTGGACTATCCTCCGATGCTCCTTGCCCGCTAGCGCGAGGAGTAGCTTGTGTAGCAGCCGAGGTGCTGCTTCGTCTCAAAGGGGTAGGAGTAGAGGGAACATTCGAGTTGCCTCGATCTAGAACGGGATGCTGCGCCTGCTCATGAGAGGTGCCCGCTGCAGGATAGTAAATAATCTTCACATCTCCCCAGCCATTCCAGCGAGCCTGGGACGCATTGTTCTCAGCCGAATCGACTTTTGCAATGGCACAAAGGTCATTGGCAAACATGGTGGCCACATTCTTCGAGCTCCCTCCGTACGCCTTGTCCTTATTCTTGCTAGCACTACCTGGCGTGGAGACAGAAGAAGAAGCGTCAGATAGCTTCACAATCGGTGTCTTGACGAAAGGTTGGGCCAGCTGCTGTACACGATCGAGGTCGATATTGTAATGGTTCGCTAGGAGGGCTGTATGTACTTGACGAGTAGTCATGCCATGAATACGTTTCACCGAGGCCTGGTAGCGCTGGGCCAGTTCTACACCAACCTGAAGGGTGGCACAGATAATGGTGAAGTCCGTACTATTGAGGAGGTCATTCAGGTGAGAACTGCTTGCATATATGCTTCGGTTGCCACAATGATCTAGCAGCATCTGCGTAAACTTGAGTATGGAGACAATAAGAGATACGTCGCCATTTTCGCCATATCCCAGCTCAGCAAGCTTTGCTGTCTTCTCAGCCGGAGTGTCGCCATCAACTGTCTCCAGCAATATCTCACAGCCAAAGTCTCGTGTCTGGGGGCCCTCGTTCAGCTTGTAGGTCTCGCAGAATGATTCCAGAAGCCCATCAAATCGGTTGAGCAACGGTATCCAGTGATACAAATCTCCACGAGGGAAAGGCCATCGTGAAGGGAAGG
Source organism: Biscogniauxia sp. FL1348 (assembly GCA_022544895.1). Classification (NCBI taxonomy): domain Eukaryota; kingdom Fungi; phylum Ascomycota; class Sordariomycetes; order Xylariales; family Xylariaceae; genus Biscogniauxia; species Biscogniauxia sp. FL1348. The sequence continues at coordinate 288,646 of JAJNNV010000021.1, forward strand.
TGGCGAGAGTCTCGGGCAGGCGAGCCAGTGGCGCCGAGGTAGCAGTGTCGACGAACTGCTGAAGCCAAGGAGACTGGGGCAGGGAGAGAGACACGGGTCAGCAAATACACGGACAAGCAGAACGAAGAGGGGGGAGGGGGGAGGGGAGGAGAAAAAGAGAAGAAGAAAAATCAGAGTACTCACCAGAGTCTCCTTATGCTTGGGTTGGATGGTCTTCGTTATCTTTCCCATGGTGAAGGCCGGGGCGGCAAAGCCGCAGAGAACGTATCAACTCCCCCTCCACTACCAAAGCTCAGGTAGTCGGTAACGACAACTTGACTCGTCGCTGCGGAGCATCCAAATTAGCATGGACTGCTCCTCTCGTACGGGTCCTCCGTATGCTTCTCAGTACACAAGGTGGTGGGGCTAGGTAGGTTATACGAAGCGGCAGCGAAAAGATTATTGAGCCTCGCCTCCAAAGATCAGCCTTGCGGGTACCCGGGGAGGTAGGTAGAGGTTTGTAGGGAAGACCTCGTGGGGGGTTACGCCGGAAAGACTAGGTCGGTGGTAAAGGTGAAAACGGTGGGAAAAGATTTTATGTTGGTCGGGTGAATAGTGAATGGATGTACGAGGATTCAGTGTCCACGGTTGCCGGGGTGGGCAAGTGAGGGGTGTGGTGATGATGAAGATGCGAAATGCTAGCTGGATGGATTTCAGGTGCGTGAAGATGCTGGGGTCAGATGGTTCAGGCGGGTGCAGGCCGCTGTTCCGTCAGATCGCAGAGCCGAAAAAAAATATGATGGATGGCTATAACAAGCCGGGGATGGGTTTTCTCACGACTCGAAGAGTAATACCTGAATCCCGATGCAATGTTGGAGGATGCAGGTGGGTGAAGGTAGAGAGATGTCCTGAGGCGAAGGGGGGAGAGATAGGTAGGTTTGGGGATCGGAAGGTCAAGTTAGTGATGAAAGTTGAAGGTTGCGCGCCTACAAGGTGTGTGTGCCTTTTGCGTAATGATTGTGCTGTAGTGTAGAGAGGTGGAGCTTTGACCAACGTAGTGGTAGTGCAAGGGAAAAGCGGGTCCCGGGAAAGACCTTACGGGCGGGCACGCCTTACTTTTTTTTTTTCCTCTCCTTCCTTACGGCGCCATGTTGGGAAATAGTAGGGATGTACTTAGGAAGCTGGCAGAGCAGCGTAGAACGGCTTAGAATCTTACTATAAAACAGGCACCTATCCCCAATTTAGGTACATCCTATGTATGTAGATACCTACTACCCAGTGTACATAACCTGATATGTATCTTTGTGTTACCTCCTAGGTACATGGTAGCTATGTAGCCCTTAAGTGCCTAGCGCACCTACTTTGTCACATAGTGCGGATAATATGTTGAAAGTCTTTTACATAGCTATCCCATATACTACATAAGTAACTTACCTAGGTAGGTCTGGTACATATGTAATAAAAGGTAGGTATGTTAGCTATAGCAGCTGTTCCCCTAACCTAAATCTAGCATGCCTGTCTACTTGCATACATGCATGCATCTATTTGATGTACTTCAGATAGGTGCTGACAGCATACCTAAGTTTGAAGTCTGTATAGGATGTATATATGTCTGGTAGGTCTGGTAGCTATTGTATGTGTCCAGGTACATTGCCATCAACTCATATCGGATTGGGTATACCTACCTGCATACAGGTACTTAAAGTTATTTATTAGGCCTACCCGGGGACTTATATAGATAGGTACCTATGTATATGTGAATTCAGCTGACTGCCAGATTTTCTACAGGTACCTTATGTATATAGGGTTGACGTTAGGTTGGTATTTATCGGTAGGTGCTATAACTGCTTGCACTCTTAAATATTCCCCCCTCTCCTATGGTTAGACATAGAAAGCGTCCATTTGTTTGCCTACAAGCCCAACATGTCAACCTGATTACTTAAAGGTGCCTTGAGGCGTTAATAATATGTCAAGTAGTAGTATCACTAGGTAGCCTACCCCATAAAACTTACGAGCTTTCTGTTGAAAGCAGCAATGTCCTATAAGTCCAGTTCTACATTTACAAGATCAGCCAAAACCTAACACAACTTCTCACTTATAAACCAGGCAACAGCTATGGGAATTATGAAGTCTGCAGCTATACAGACAGAGTCAGGGTCAGAGCTGACTGACCCTTTTCGTTCATTAGTATTTGTTTCAGGCAAGTTCATATTTGATATGTATCATGTTGGTTCTTTGTAATGTCTTACTCCATCAATATGCGTTATCTTGCCCAAGTAGTTTCTGCCATAAATCCCAGTCTTCAACAGATCGCTACAAGCCAGATGCTTACCTACCTAGAAAGTCAATGTAGAATTGTCCGTCCAACGGCTTAAATACTAAGGTTTATGGATATTGGGCCGCAGACTAGCTAAGCTTCTGCTCCCAAGTCGACAGACGAACCCACAAAATTAAACCCCCGAGGAGCACATCAGGTTAAAATTCCCGGCGTCACAGACCATCTAGGATATAGAGGATGGTATTGGAGAGTGCATGTAGTGTAGTGCATATAAGCAACAAAGCCATAGGCCGCCAAGCATGGTTGATGTTGGTAAATTGGGCTTACTAGGCATGTAGGTACCAGACATGCACTGTAGCTAGTTACCTGCCTAGGTAGACATCTTTAGGCGCATCAATAAGTCAACTGGTGATTATAGATAGACAAACTCTATCATCGTACCTATCCTTTTCACATCCCTGTATTTTCTGTCCGCAACTACACTTAAAGTTGAAATATTACCTGGGCTTAAAAATGATGCTTAGAGGGTTAGATGACTAGGAGGTCTCTACGTAGTGTAAGAAAAGGTAAGCACATATTGATAACATCAGAAAGGAAAGCACAGATAAGTAAGTGCGGGATCGGGCCCATGCACAACGACGACATTCGGATCCACTCTGAGGGGACGGAGGGGAAATGCTCTCTGCTGATGGCGGGGTCGTGGTTTTTTTTTTTAGCCTTGTCCTCTCCTAGGGGTACCCATCTGGTGAATTGCTGATCTGTGCTCAGCCCACCAAACAACCAAAGCGGGGTATTGTTTTACGAAGAGGGAGAAAGAGACCTCAAGAAAAAAGAGAGGGGAAAAAAAAGATATGTGGCATTGTTCACACGCCATAGCAACATGCTATTGATTAAGAAAATGAAAACCGGAATACTTATAAAATCGAGGAGAAGACTCTAATTAGTTTCGACAGATGAGACTACCTAGGTAGGTAACAGCACGGTAGGATGAAGTCGGAGGAACAAGCAGTGGGAACTCTTAAAAGTAAGACACGATGCACATTAAGTATGTGCGACATCTAATGAACAAGCAAAAGCAAACTAGGCAACTTCAATCTACGACGCTTTTCAACGTATATCAATGGTTGTAATAAATTTAAGGTCGCGATATATATTGATGCATGCACACAAGGCTAGCAAGCTTTAAGGTAATCCGACCACTAGGTAACTACTTACTTAAAGTTTATGACCTTGTGTATGAAGCTAAGAAAAGGTAAGTGTTGAGATTTTTACATAGAGCCCTGAGAGAGAAAAGGTGGACATTGTGTAATGGTGAGAACCGAAAAGACGAATTAGGCTTCTTGGAGGTCAAATGTTAAATAAAAAGCGAAGGTGGCTCGTTCGCTCGCTCAACAAAGATGAGAGAAAGCAATCTTCAATGCCGGCAGCCGGCCACGATTCCACGCATATCCGGGCCGGAATCATATCTAAACTAAAAAGTCAAGAGAAGAATCAATCGCCAATATTGACCCCAGAGAGAAAAAGAAAATTTGGCAAAAGAGAAATTGCTGGACTCGCGGGGAATTGAACCCCGGACCTCTTCCATGCTAAGGAAGAATCATACCACTAGACCACAAGCCCGGATGTGTGGATCAGGAGTTCCTGAGTAACCCACTTATTGCTGAAAGATTTGGCTCTTACTTTAGTTCAAGAAACCCTTCTCATTCTCCTCGCTCTCTAGCGAGGCGGATGATTCGTTGTCTCAACTTTTCCAAGTGGGACAAAAAAGCCTGGCGGTGGGGCTAGAGGCATGGGTGGCTCGAGCCTCGATGCGATAATGGAGGGGCCGAGAAGGCGGTGGACAAAAAGATTTCCACTCTATGCTGCTACGACCGATGCCGGCGGAAGGCAAATTATTTTTGTTAGCCACGAGCCTAAGCCCAGCATTTCTTGATACATTGTGATATATGCGTCTAGAGGTTATATAGGTAGTTTGATAGCTTTGACAGTAAATAGTCATCAACTCTAGGCTTATACACTTCTATTGCTGAAAAATAATGACTTTCAGTCAGGTTAATGAGGAACAATGATATCCATGTCCAGTTTGGGCTACTTGTTCACTCTCGTGTATTGGGCATAATGTCGATTGATGATGTGTATTTTAGTCAACTAGGTATGCAGATACGTTAAGTCGAATTGATACTAGTGTATGACTTGGTGGTAAACAGCTTCACAGTTAGAAATATCTTTGTCCTGTCTCTATTACTCCAATATGGTACATTCATCATACTGCGATATGAGCTTTGAGAGGAAGATTTGACTAAAATGACCTTACCTGTCATCATGCTTTTTTGACCCAGCTCCAGCTTGTAAGGAAGTGGTAATCTCCCTACGGTGATAATAGCTGGTTGTGCTAATAACAATATACAAAATCTCAATACCCCTAAAAATAACTAGAAGCAATATACTCTAAGATAAAATATAAAATTAGTTGTTTACTCATTACTTTGAGCATACTTGTCTCAGAGAGTCAGCCAGTATCTGGCTAAAAATCCCTTCATGATGTTCACAGCCTACACCATACATGCTCTTTGTTAAGGCTTCAAGTTGGGTAGGTATGTAGAGAGGTGTGATAAGTTATGATTATAAGGTCTTCTAGACAATTTGAACCATCCACTAGTCTAATTGTCGTTGTGATGTATAAAAAGACAGATAGAGGACCCTATGAACCCCTTATATATATATAAAGTCTTGCTATTCCGATATACATGAGAGGGAGAGAAGATATATAACTTATCGATAAATCATGACTTCATATGTAACAACAGAAATATTTACTAATTACCTATAGCTTTTCTACGATGGTAAGGTCTTACTTCGAGTATCAAGATGTGCCTGGTTTGGCGTGAGAGTCTACAAAATCCGCTTTGCATGTGAATCAATATTAGATGAGTAGCTTACATGATCCAGATGGTGAGTTAAGGTACGAGTCTTGCTCTTATGCTCTTCCTCATTCAATATATCATTCAATATAAAGGTTAGGTCTTACATCGATGACAGTTACTAAGTTATTGAAACTCTACCCTAGGCAAGAGATACAGTGATATATCTACACTAGCGGGATGAGAAGGTACATAAGTACCTAGGTAGGTAGTGGGTGGATGAAGGAGCCAAAAGGCCAGATGCTTTTGCACGACGAAGTGAATACCTACCTACCTACTTGCATAGGTAGTCCCTTATGTAATGTCCGGCGTCAGGTCAGGTCACGGTAGAGGAGAAAGATGTTTCGTTACATTCCATAATAAAAAAATAATAAAAATACAGATCAGGTTACTTGGGTACTATCTTACTACTACAGTACTACCTACTCCTTTTTTTGGTCTCTTGCCCAACGTTGTCCTTCCTTAAAGGTGATGGGTTATAGCGATCTAGGTAGGCGGTGTCGAAACTTGATAGAATTGGGGGTCCTCCAAGCGCGATCCATGTGTCCATCTAATCGGGATACATGGCCTGTTCGGGGCTAGACAGGGAATGCACGGTGCGACGCGTGGCCTTACGCGATCGACCAAGGGGCCAGGATGCGACTCAAGCTTCTGGATTATTCGTTTGTGGCCGGATGGACAGGGAAGAAGAACAACAGGACAGAACAGCAGAACAATAACAACAACGACATGCGAGATGCGGCAACGCTGCCGAATGACAGGTCTCTTTTTTGTCTCGTTTGGGATATTAATAAAACAACTAATGCAACACTATTTCCATTTCGTATAAGAGAAGAATTCCGTTTGATGGGGGATGGGGGGGTTGAGAGAGTTGGCAGCATAGCCACCATGTCACCCATCAACTTATCAAAACGCGGAATCCAGACAATTAATTAGGGACCAAGCAATGAAGATTACATAGACAAGACAAGACAAAATGATGTCACCCTATCGCGTGGAGAGCAATTCAACCCTGAAGTCGGAAGGAATGAGTCTATTAGAGTATAGGTACTGTAAATGGATACTTAAGGAGCTAGGGAGAACTAGTACCTACCTTAGTAACACAACTGGCGTTAAGGGGGAGAAAGGGGAAGAAAAGAGAACAGAAGAAGAAGAGGAAAAAAGAGGGAAGGAGGGAAAGGGGGATAAATGGAAGGATGGAATAATGAATGAATGCATTCAATGGTCTTCCCCTACGTTCATTATTTATTTGTTTATTTGTTTCTGGGATCTGCTTGATTGTATGTCGTGTACCTAGGTAGGTAACAGCACCAATTCATCGTGCAGTAGACTTTTATTTATTTCTTGTATTTTTATTTTTATTTTTTATTTTACAATATTTCAGGTATGTATGTATGCACCGTGAAGGGAAAGCTCATCAGGAGAGCGAAGCGAGAGAAACGTCGTGCAATGAACTGAATGGTCAGAGGGCGGGCGACATGTTTTTTGAGCCCCTCCAGACCCGCAATAAGCCCCCTATTGTATAAACCTACCTACATACTACTAATCCCAGGTAGGGATTATAGGTTAGAACGTTCTGCGTTTGTAGCGCCACACCATTGTTCAGGGTTGCGGCATGCCACAAGTTACCGCCTGATTGTCATGTACCCAAGGGGGGGGGAAGCCCCGCTAGGTAGGCTGTTGGCTGGGTGGTGGGACAGCGGACTGGGTGCTGGGTGCTGGGCGTTGGACACTGAACGCTGGACACTTCAGCTTTAGGTTAACCTTAGATACTTAATGTACATACAGGCTGCAGGCGGTGGTGGTCAATTGGCAGACAATTGGCTTGCAAAAGATATGTACAACTACTTACACAGATAACCCCATTAAAATCTACACACTAGCAACACCGTACCCGCTACCCGTACTCCGTAGATCCATCTTTAGCCCCCCAGTCAACACCCAAAAGCCGTGTAGGTTAGTGGGAAAGCAACAAAAACCACTTGAACCGAGCACGTCTCTCAACCTTCCTCTCTCTCTTTTTTTTTTGTCTCCATGTCTTCTTCACCGTAACACTGCTAAGGTTAGGTCAGAGAGTTGCAAACGTCTTTTCTTGTTTTTCCTTTCCCTTGCCCTCTTTTTTCCCTTTTACACCACAGTTGTAAGCCCCCCTCCCTCACTGCCAGAGCAATACGTCCTTGGTCCCTGTACCCATTGTCTCTGCCTCTGCTGTTACCCATTGCCCATGGCCGAGGCTTGATAGATATCGTTAGACACGATACTACCCTGCTTGTCCTTTCCGGCCACGACCCCTAATTATCCCATCCCTATTCCAACAGGACACACCACACCACCAGCTTCGGCTACCTATAGCTGAACCTGCCACGCCACGCCACACCACGCCATGAGTCTAGCATTGGTAGACAGAATGCCCACACACGAGGAGAAGCCGTCCTCCGAGGCTGGCCTGCGAATTGACGACTCTCCTGCTCTTTCGGACAAGGAAACGGTATGTGGAATTCCCCCCCAGGTCGTATTCGGTCACACGACGCTGCGCTGGCACGATAATTCTACCTGGCTACCTAGCCATGCTAATTCCGAACGTGCATGTACACAGGACAACTTCGAGGACGCTATCGACACAGGCTCTATCAGATCTCTCACAAACCGCAAAATCCCCCAACCCCAGCCCGTGAGACCCCCTAGTGCTGGGTCGGACGACTCCTCTAGTGCGCCAGAGAGCCCCGTTCAAGAGAAACAGGATGATGATGACGGTGACGGTGGTGCAGTGGAGCAGAACGGCGACACGACAGAGCACAAGACAGAAGACAAGGTCGAAGCCAAGGTCGAAGAAAAGGCCGAAGAAAAGGTCGAGGACAAGGTCGAGGACAAGGTAGAAAAGACAGAAGAGACAGACAAGGCCGAGAGCATAGTAGAACAGCAGGATGCTGCCACTGAATCGACACCGACTTCCAAGCGCACGTCCGATGCCTCCCTTGACAATGTCGATCTTGGCGACACCTCTTCGGGCGAGCGACCGTCGGTCGAGCTATCGTTAGCATCTCCAGTCGAGCCCCCATCTGTGGTTGAACTGCCCAAAGGTTAGTTCCCGAAAGCTTGAACTTAATAATAGCAGAAGTTACATGGTAGCTGACAGGCAGTGCAGTAGAGCAACTCCCCGTAGCGGAAAAGAAGCCTGGAAAGAAGCTCTCACTCAGCAATATTGCCAACTCACTCCCCTCCATGCCATGGTCTCCCCCCACCAACAACACCGACACACCTCCCAAATCTAGTCCGAATCCTTCTACCACCCCAGCTGCCGCTGCTGCGTCCATAGCACCCCCGCCTCCCCCTACGCGGAAGATAACGAGTCCGTTCTCCTGGCTATCCCGGAGCTCTACGCCGAAGGAACCTGCCGCCTCTGCCGGTGTAAGCAGGAGAAACACGACCAGCTCTGTAGTCACCGTCACCAGCAACCCCGACATGATGTTGAGCAAGCTCGAAGAAGAGAAAGGAGGCGCGAGCACGAATGGAAACTATCGACCGGCTAGAAATAGCCTGAAGGATCGATTCAAGATGGTCCGGATGCGGGAGGAGGCTGGGATCTCGTTGAATGAGGATGATGAACCCCTGGGGGCTATCAGTAATGTTGCTACACCGACTGTGGAGACGACCCCGGAAGAAACCCCCGTTAATGCTGTGCAGCCGCCGCCGCCCTCGCCATTACCGCCGAACGCAGATACCAATCTTGCCCCGGGCACTGTCTCGGGCGTTTCCGCTGGGCCTTCTGCCATGTCCGATTCCCAGGTCGACTGGGATCTCTGGCAATCTGTCGTATATGAGGGCCCGGCTGCTGTCGCACGAACGAGCCCGGAGGAGCTAAACATGGCGATTGCTACCGGTATACCCAATGTGATCCGTGGTGTAGTCTGGCAGGTGCTGGCTCACAGCAAAAATGAAGAACTGGAGGTGGTATATAAGGAATTGATAGCCCGAGGAACTGATAAGGACAAGAAGAAGAACCGGACCAGTAACGACACGACAAACAGTGTCTCGAGTACTAACTTGAACACCGAAAAGGAGCCTGTGAAATCCTCTTCATCGTCGGTTGTGTCGGAGAAATCTGGTGCTAGTGGCAAGAAGTCACCAACTATGACGCCTGAGCCCGAACCTACCCAGAAGGCCCCGGCTATGTCCGCCGCAGACAAGAAGAAGAAGGAAAAGGAGGATGCTGCCGCCCTGTCGAGGCTGGAAAAGTCCATCAGAAGAGATCTTGGTGCTAGGACAAGTTACTCGAAGTATGCTGCCGCTGCCGGGCTCCAGGAAGGACTTTTCGGTGTTTGTAAGGCGTATGCGCTATACGATGAAGCTGTCGGTTACGCACAGGGCATGAACTTCCTCATCATGCCCCTGCTTTTCAACATGCCGGAAGAGGAGGCGTTCTGTCTTCTTGTCCAGCTCATGAACAAGTACAAGCTACGGGACCTCTTTATTCAAGATATGCCCGGTCTTCACATGCATCTTTACCAATTCGAGCGGTTGCTGGAGGACTTGGAGCCTGCGCTCTATTGCCATTTGCACCGCCGAGGCATATCACCTCATCTCTATGCAACGCAATGGTTCCTCACACTTTTTGCTTATAGATTCCCGCTTCAGCTGGTGCTGAGGATATATGATCTTATCTTGTCCGAAGGCCTGGAGGCAATCCTTAAATTTGGCATCGTCCTCATGCAAAAGAACGCCACCACCTTGCTTGGCATGACGGACATGGGTCAACTCACAACCTTCCTTAAAGATAAGGTATTCGATGTTTACATTGACCAATCGCCGAGTGCTGGTAGTATTCTTGAGAATGGCTTCTTTGGAAGTAGTTCTTCCAGCATTGACAAGGAAGTCTACCGAGCGGATCAGTTAGTACGCGATGCCTGCGAGGTGAAGGTCACGCCTGAGATTCTCAAAGCTTATACTACGGAATGGGAAGAAAAGACTCGGGCGGAGAAGGAACGGGAACAAGAGCTTGAACACCTCAGGTCTACCAATATCAGCTTGGCGATCAAGGTACGCAAGCTTGAAGAGCGCATTGAAGCGAGCGACCGCGAGCAAGCCTCGATGGCAACAGATTTGGTTCATACCAAAGTCGAGAACGAAGAACTGAAAGACAAGAACGAGAGCCTTATGGGACAAGTCAAGGAGCTTCGGAACGTGATCGAGAAACAGCCTGAAGAGATAGAACAGACGTGGAATCTCGAACGTGATGATCTCATGAAGCGGAACGAAAAGGTCCACGAGGAGAACACTAAGCTTGAAAAGGAGATGGCAGAGCTCGAGGAGGAGCTTGTGCAAACCAAAATGCGATATGCCGAGGTATGTTTTTACCCAACGATTGAGCCGTTTGTTATAATTTGAAGCTAATGTTCTTGTACAGATAAACTCTCAGCATGAGACGTTACAGAGGAAGTGGCAAGACCTCAGGCGACATATTGCCTAAGGCTCCCCACACCACCCCCTTTCCTGTGGTCCTCACTTAATACCTAGTGCGAGTAGAAAGAAAAGGAGGAGGGCTATATATCCTGGTGGTTGAAGGCATGCACACTCATATACATAACTCTGTCCACCCCTTTTTTGTACAAACTATATGACCCGTAGAGCCTGCGCATTTTATAAGGAACAGGGATGATGAAATTTTGTCTGGTTTTTTTGGTGGTTTTATTTTTAGTGTTGTTTTCATACTCACTCTCTGACTATACGTGTTCAACGTCTGTTTTTGCTCCCTTTCCCCTCTTAGACTAGATATCTGATAATGAACCGATATGAAATGGAAGAGGGTAGTTGGGGAACAACAAAAAAAACCGTCATACAAAAGAAAAGGAATGCAATTGCTGAATATAGGAGAATAAGAGAGAGAGAGAGAGAGAGATAGAATAGTAGAGAAGATATGTGAGACCAGGAGAGAGAGCGAAGCTGTTGTGTTATTATTATCATCCCTGAGGGGTTTTTTTTTTCCTTTTTTTTTCTTTTCTTTTTTCCCTCTTCTACTGGCCAAAACAAGGACGGAATCAGAAAAATTGGGATCCCGACATTAGGATAAAAGGCAAAGCAGAGAAGAAAAGAACAATTGGAAGCTATAAAAGCAAACCGCGGGGAATCTTGTTTTAGGGTAATGAATTGTCCTCGAGAAGAAGAAGAGTAAGAAGAAAAGAAAGAAAGGAAAAAAACTGATTACCATGACTACCGACCACTATCGGCTTATTACCTACTTTAAGGGAAGTGGTGGTTTAAGAAGGGGATGAGGAAGAAGGGATTTTATGTTGCGACTTATCACTACCTAACCCCCCTCCCTAGTTGGTGTATGATGATTGAATTGGAAGGGCGAGAAGAGGGTTTAAGAAGGGGAAAAGGAAAGGGAAAAAAGAAAAAAAAAAAGGGGGGGGGGACTTGTCATTACGGTAAGTTATGCATGTTGTAGTGTAATTCCCTCTCTCTTTCTTTGGTTTAAAAAAGTCACTGTTGCTTTGGATGAATGGATGGATAGATGGGGGTTCAAAATTCGTTACTGGCTTAGAGAGCACATACAATCATCAGCTCAGATATCATGTAACCTATATATCTCATGGATAGAAAAATGCGAACGCGGTACGTTGGAGTACAGAGAAGGCTTGCTCTCCCGAAGCACCTTAGGTACCTATTTATCGAATATGAACGTCCCTCACGTAGGTGGCAAACAAGGACAATCGGGTATATCACAGTTAGAGAACGAGTACAGAGAGTTCTCGGGTCCGCCAGAAGTCGTCGTATTTTTTGATCTTTTATTGATCAGTACCTAGTAGAAGTGAACCCCATACCATGCTGAAAGTGAGCAGAATCCGTGAACACCAATTCCAGTGCGGGCAATTCATCTTGATGACCTCGTAGCAGAACCCTCCATCCTCCCAGGCGCGCGAAGACGCTTTTCCCCCCTTTTGTGCGTCTACTTGTGCAGCTTACGCTGGTAGAAAGCCAGCTCCTCTCCCTCGAGGATGTATCCATCACAACGACCGCTCTGGCCAGGTCTGCTGGCAATGACGGCGAACAGACGACCGGCCTCGAACTGCTTCTCGAGGGCGGGCTCGACCTTGCCCTGGGCGGCAAAGCGGGCAGCCTGCTTCTTCTCGACGGCACGGCTCTTCTTGACCACCTCTTCCTCCTTGCCGCTCTTCTGCTGGCGTCTTCGGCCTATGGACTGGCCGTAGTGGGCCTCGTACCACTGACGGAAGGGGGCGGCATCGATCTGGACAACGGCGGACTTGGTGAGGGTGTTGGTCCGGACCAGCTCGTTGTTGGAGGGGTGGTAGGCGACGACGATGACACGGGTCTTGCGGGTGCAGCCTTCCGAGGCCCAGGCGAAGTTGCCCGAGTCGAGACGCAGGGCACGGTACTTGTGGTTACCGCCACGGGTGCGGACGGTGTGGATTCGCTTGGGGCCGATACGGGTGTTGGCCTCCTGGCGGCCGAGCTCGAAAGCGCGCTTCTTCCCTGGTGGAGAGGTCAGAACGTATGGTCATGGGCAAAAGCCCATAATGCATACGGGCTTTCGGTTTTTTCTTTTGGTATCACGTACGGTAGTAGGCGCGCTTCGCACCGGAGGCGGAACGCTTGTGGCGAGAGTCTCGGGAGATACCCATGATTGCGGATTTCTATAGATGAGCAGAAAGTTGTGGTGGATGGTCAGTTGAAGTTCTCTTCCTTTTTTTTTATCTTTTTTTCTTTCTTCTTGCTTTCTTTTCTACAAAATATTGTAGCAATGGAGATAGATGCTGGAAGAAGCAGAGCACGGAAGTAGAGCACGTACCTGATTATATCAGTTGCAATCAAAGTCGTGGGTGGTCGGTCGTTGGGCGGTGATGAAAAAAGGTTGAAAAGTTCACACGGGAATTGCAAAAGAAGGTTGGACCGTCTCTCGAATTCGCTTGACTTGAATTTCTGGCAAATGTGGGCTCGCGAAAATTTCGGGAGGGGCGAGGTACCTTCGTACCTAGGGCTTAATCAAAGTGGTCTGTGCACCAAGGAGGGCAGACCTGACCTAACCTCAGGAAGTGGCAGCGGGTTCAATTAAAGGTGGGGTGTGGGTGTGGGGCCATGCATTACCTACTTCTACTTACCTATCACATGCGCGGGCATTGATAGGTATTCCTTAACCTCACATCTAATTTGAACTTCATGTTAGAAGTCACCTAATTTTTGACATATCTCACCTCAAGTTTCTAGGTGCAGTAGTAGTAATTGACTGAACTTCTTCATTGATCTATCGTCATCAAGATGGCTACTTGCCGTGCCAGACTCCTGCATCAAACCCCCATCGAGTGAATCTACCTAACGTACTCTACAAAATGGACAGCATTATCCATATATCTCCTGCCCATACTCCAAGCACGCCGGAGTTGGGGATGAAGGAGGTCAAGCCAAGCTAACAAGCAAAGAACTAGTACATCTTATCTGGCCCTACCTACCTATGTTAGGTAAGTAAGTACCTCGTCGGCCATCATCGTCTTGCCTAGATCGACTCTATGAAGCTGCGGGTGGCAACTGGGAGATAGTCCATGTCGATCTCCCAGGTGGGATCGTCCAGAAGCGCAGCCTCGTAATGCGACAGGCCATCGTACCTGATGGACGTGATCGCGAAGTTGTCAACCACACGGTACTCGTGCGGCACATTCGGACCAACCTTGGGAATCGGAGTGGGCGTAGAGTTGAGGCGCTTGTACTGCGGGTCGAGGATCTGAAGGCGCGGCAACGGGAAGCGGCGGAACCATCTCTCCTTCGCGAGCTCGTCTCCGTTGAGTCGGAATTCCTGCCGTGTCGGCCAATCGACCCGCTTGAGGTCGAGGTACCACTTCGTCCACATGGACGGCCGTCCACCCACTAGAGTCAGGCAGTCTTGCTCGCTGGTGGAGACAAGCTTTGGCGAGATCTGGACCGGCACGTTCTGATGCTCCAGTGGGTGTCTGTATCTGGCCGAGCGATGGAGTCTTTCCATGTCTATCTCCAGTTGACGCATTTCCTCCTCCCTGGCAAGCTTCTTGGCCGCCGCAACGTCGGCCTGGTGCTTCAGGAAGGCTTGAAGTGTACGAGGGATACATGGCGAATTCTCCGTTCCACTCCGATACAGGTCTGCCTGGATTCTCTCGTACCGAATCCTCTCCTTCTCGACATCGCTCGTCCATGTTCTGGATGAGGACCAACCCTTTTCCGGGTATTCGACCCGTTCATAGCCATTGAGACCGAGATCCGAGTTGTATCTGTCCATGACTATCTCTGGCTCTCTGGGCTGGAATCTCTGCATAAATGGATCAACAGGTATAGCTTCACTCATATAGTGAGCACCATAGTGATCCAGTTCGGCTCTCTTTGTGTGTCTGCTACGTGCTCGCGCGGCGAGGCTTCGCAATTCACTTCGGTCTCTATCGATTCCGTATCCGAGCCCTAGGTTGGACAGATCTTCGAGAGGCTGAGTGGCTTTAGTGAGCCAATTCTGGGGTCCCGCATAAGCCTGTGTAGAGGTATGTGTGGAGGTATGGACAGCGGGAAGAACATGGCTCGGCGGATTCTTCTTCATTAGCGCGATAGGAATGGCAGGAATGACCGTTCCGGGCTTGAGTGTCGCAGGTCTAGATGATCTGGCAGCTCTGGGTCCATCGACAGCAGTCCTTGTTGCTTCCTTAGGGACAGCTACCTTTGGGACCGCTGCCTTGACTGCACTGTGGAGCTCAGGCTTGTGTGATGTCTTGCCTGCTTTGTCCTGGCCTAGTTCCGGGTACTTTGTAGCCAATGTCTCCTTGCCATAGGAAGCATCCATGGTAGCGACGGGGCCATTCTCTGCTGCATGACACCGGCCATTGTTGCTGCCGAGCTTCGTGTTCTCTTCATAGGTCAGCTTTTTGGCTGGCTTCTCAGGCCAAGGGAGTCTAGGGTAGTCATCATGTGACAGCATGGTAGGTAAGGGCAACTTTGCTTCCTTGTTGGTAGGGTTGGTTCCACTCGCCGACCCAGTGGAGGATGAAGTGCGTGCAGTCATTGACTTCTGTCCTGCTGCAGGCCGAGAAGCCTTAAATGTCACTCTAGCTCCAGGTTTAGTAAGTGCAACTTTCTTATTGCCTTTGGAGGGAGCTTGCGATGCAACATCAGACCAGGTCTTCTTAGCCGGTGCCTTGAACGGTTCCATGGCTATAGGAGTGGTGCCAAAGGGCGGCGAGCAGGCTACTATGTTGCTGGAATACTGTGGGCGATTTGTGACAGGAACTTTCTAGCACAAAGGCTAACAAATGAAATCGATTGAGGTAGCTTTAGGCCACAACACTTGATTATGGGGGCTAGAGCGGTATCCTAGGGAGTAAATGTGAGAATGAATGAAGAGGATGTGTTGCTTCTTGTGCGTTCTGTGACTATGACAATAAAGGGCAGAAAAGCAGAAGGTGGTGGTGATGACTGGGTCAGGTAGTAATTGTGGGAAAGCCAACACCTGGGTACTCACCTTAGGAGAATGGGATTCCCCAGCATGAGATGTGCAGTATTGCTGAGATGTGCCTCGCAGCAACAAAGGGGCTGAGCAACAGGATCCCGGCGTGCCTTGGTATTACCTAGGATGCTGTAAAGTGACGAGGAAAGGATGTGATGTTTATGTGTGCCTATTGCGAAGGAAGCTTGGGGGGTTTTCTTTTGTGAAGTATTCCCAAGCGAAAAGGGCACTCAGGGAAACTGATATTGAACCAGGAGGGTTTCCCTTAAGAAAAGAAAAAGGAGAAGAGAAACGATCAAGCCTTATAGGGTGCGAAGGCGTGGGCAAGTTGTCCTGATTATGAAGATGTGTGCGCCGTGTGAGTTTGGGTTGGGAAAAGAGGTGCTGGGGGGAGGGAGAGGGGGGGCAAATAGGTTCACAGGGAGTAATAACCTCGTCAACAGTAGCGGCGTTTCCTCAGAAACTTGGTGTGTGTGTGCAGCAACACAACGCGTATCTTTTTTTTTCTTTGTAGACGCGTTGGCTATAAAACTACAGGAGCAGGAGCTCAGGACCTCACTTTCTCCCCTCCCGGGTCCTTCCTTTTGTGGAAAACTAGGTAGCTAGGTCATGGGGTTATGGGTGAATAGCAGCAAAAAAGTTGGGATTGCTCAGTTTTTTGATCTCCCTGAGATACCACTAGGTACATCGGAAAGTCATCAATCCCCCCCTAATAGGTCCTGAATCACCACCGCAACCGCTCAAATACTCATGTTGGCATGTACACCCTGCTACGGTGAATCCCTATACCGGCCACCACCTTTTTGTATATAATAGTAGTGTTATTCCCCCTTTGCTGTTATCCTAGCTGTCTACTTGCATTTGTGTTGGACATTCAGGGGCATATAAATGCCTCTTAAAGGGACAATTTCTTGTGCTCTGAATATATGGTCCATGAATATATATATATATATATATAACCTGTCTTATACCACACTCTGCAGCGAAATATTTCTACTCTCAACGAGCTGGGAGCCTTAGCATCTATAAAGTTACTTAGGTACCTATGTATATAGTAGCTAGGAGTATTCGAGTAAGTACCAACCCAGTCTGTATTCAAGAAGTACCTACATTTTTAGTACCCGTACTTTTTTTCTTTGTATATGTATGTACATTTCACAGGTATAAGTATCTAAGATGTATCCATATTTTTCCCTTGTAGGCTAAGTACTACGTCTAAACAAAGATAGCATGCGTTGCCATTAACCTTAGGGGAAAAGGGGGGTCATCTTTTACACTACCGGAGCTACCTAGTAAAAAAAAAAAAAAGTATGAGGACCTTTTATAGACTTTTTTTTTTACACGACCTTGTTTATAATAAGGATATTACGAGAGTATTAGTATTTATCACCTTGAATATATGAGCAAGTATTCCATCGAGGTGACATTAGTTAGGTAGGTATTGTCGTAATCTCCGGCAGAAGGAGCGATCCGGGTCCGGAAAGGACTTTATTTAGGGGCACCGTGAACAACACGATGCGGCCCCACTACATATGTAGTACATAGTATACATGTAGGTACCTATGTACATATGTATATACTACATTGTACACGATGTCTGTAGGTACATAGGTACTTAGGTACAAAGAAGTCGCGTATATCCCGAAGGCATGGAGGAGGAGAATGTATTAAGTAGAACAAGTTTTTTTTTTCTTAGTTTTGGTGGTGGCAACCTACCTGCTTTCCTTTTTACCAAATCCGCTGCACAGCTTCCTAGGTTACTACCTAGCAGTATACCCAGGCGCCAGGGGATAGAATATCCTGCACCCATTCTTCCTACCATGGGTGATCCGCGCTGGCTGGATCGCTCCTAGGGCTTGCTTGGTAATGCACCAGTACTCGTCCACGGGGCTGTGGCAGAGGAGAGACACTTGTCGAGCATGGTTTGCTTTTTGGTTTAAATCCTCACTGCTCACTTGCGCCATCGAATCTGTCCTTCCACCAGGAAAGACAACAGTTGGCTCGAGGCCATGATTGTGGTTATGTTATGAGCAGCAAGGAGAAGGTGAAGTAGGAAGTATTTCTTAGTGTCTGGTTAAAACATAAGCATACAAGAACTAGATCGCCAATTTATTTAGTTTCCGCTGCAGATGTACAAGTCGAAGCCATCACCGCCATCGAAATTAATTAGCACACCTTAGCTAACGACTTTTGCGTACGTACAGTATACCATGCAAGGTCTGCACACGAGAGCTACCTCCTACATGAGAAAGCTCCGTTTCTACTTGTCTACACTCCCGGGGGGCTACGTGAACGAGTTATAAGTTATGTTTTACCTCTGTATACAACATAATATTTCTCGACTATCTAGATATAACGTATTAAATCAATGCAACTATAATTAAATCACACGTATAAGCAAGCCCTTTTAAAAGTTTTAACATTAGTTATACAAGGGTTTTATATTATCAGTGATGTAGTTAAAAGATGATTTATATAAGTATTAATTACGTTAAAAACTTATTTTCGGCATGTGATTATCATTTAATGAGTGCGTCTTAAGTCCATAAGAACTTACCTACCTACGTGCCTCAACTACTTCCTTTATTGGCGAGACAAAACTATGATCCTGGTCGACGGGCCGGCTCTTTTCCGACCAATTAGAACCCTGTCCAGCCTGCTTCCAAAGATTGCCTGCCCCCGGGACCGGGATCATCAATCAAGGACGGCACTGTGGGGCCAGGGCCGGGGCCGAGACCGAAGATTCTACCGCGCCGAAAGCGTTAGACGAAGTAAGTACTCACTACTTACTTACATACATCAATTAAATATAGCAATTCTATAGGTCAATTGAACAGAAGGCTGAAGCTCGCCAACAGCAATGATGCATTTTATGCAGATTTCTATTGGTTTCCCCCTCCTTTTTTTTTCTTTTGGGCCTATTATTTTAATAGGTAGGTATTATACCTGGTTTGTTTTTTTATATAAGTTCGTAGGTACCTAATTCTATCCAATAACACGACCCCAAGAACAAAACCTGACTTATAATCATCGTCCTACCTACTAGGTAGTCCTAGGTAAGCACAAGGTTAGATGAAGACTACGATTCTAGTAGCGGCGACAGTAACAGTAAACAGTGAATAGTGATCATGATCATGGCCATGATGGGAGGACGAGGGTTGCAGGTGCAGGTACAGGTGGTGGTTATACCGGCGAAAGTATTAAAGAGAAGAGAAGAGGAGATCAAAAATGATAAAAGGGGGGAAAGGGGGACGGTGTCGAAAAATCAGGAGTATAATCCATCCTCCGATCTAAATCTTTTCAACTCTTTCCAACCTACCGCCAGATCGTACAACTATCATGCGCAACCTACCCACATCACTTAATACGATTAATGTGCTCTTATCACTTTCTTTCTTTTCAATATAATATCCCTTCGCAGAAAAAAAGAATAATTAAAAACAAGAGATTCATTTGTTTTATAGAAACGACATAGGGAAGGCTATATATTCACGACAGTGGGTAGTAAAGGTAGTACGTACTAGGCAGTGAAAAAGAAGTAAGTAAAGAAGAAGAGAGAAGAGAAAAAAAAAGAAAGGGTTACATACAAAAAACTATACATTAGTCATTTCATTCTGTAATCCTTGCTCGCTCGTTCAATTTTCTTCTCCTTGAACATCAGTAAGCTCGAGCTTTCCTGTCAGCATTTCAAACCCTCTCCCCTCCCCCCTTAAAAAGCCTCACGGTACACGAATCTCACACAGAAAAAAAAAGACAACTAGAAACAAGAAAAAAAGAAACAAAGAAGCTCCTTCTCGCCATCACTTATGCAAATTAAGGTATCTCGTGTCGAAAGAAAAACGTGTCCCTTCTTTTCAATCTTCAGCCCTCTGACCTTTTTTACGTGCAAGATTAGGATTGGTTGGCAAGATGATTCGCAGCCTGAGGAACCCATTATTAGCCCTTATCCATAATACAGTTTAAGCGTCATGATAACTTACCTGCTCGAGGTTGTAGTTATGTTTCTCGAGGGCGTTAATCGCATCCGTCCTCGAGTATCCCATGTTGGTCAGGTCCTTCACGATGGGGTCATCATGCTTGCCCTCCTCCGTCAAGGCTCTGCCCACGGTGCTTGGTCTCCCGGAGCTTGGGCTCTGGACTGGACTCTTGCCCTCTTCACTGCTTTGCATGGCAGTCGATGTGCCATTTGGGGTGTCCAATGTGTTGAAGATAGCATCCCAATCGTGGTTGTCCGGAGGCGCAGAAGTCTGACCTGATGCTGGCGGAGCTGTACCAGAATTGCCCGCCGGCGTTGAGGATACAGTACCAAAGTCATAGCTGCTGTCGATACCAAATGTATTGGAAACATTAGTAGACTCGCTCTTTGGTTGACTAGGTGGTGGGCTGCTGTCGAAGACGGCGTTAAAGTCATCGACATTGGATCTTGAAATGTTGGCAAACTCGTCATCTGCCGAACCCTCCTTGGCATCTTCGAGGCCCTCAAACTCATCGTCCAGATCATCAAAGGCTGCTTTGCCTGCAGCTGCAGACGCAGTGTTTGTCACCGTGTTTGGCGTGGTTGCAAAGGGGTCCTCCGACTTCCCAGTTGGTGATCCTTTAGGAGGATCGGGGAATGCTGATAGATCACTTAAACTTATGTTAGTATTAGTACGAGAGCTTTTCGGGGTAAACGCTTTAAAAAGTCAGATGGTCATACTTCGACGGCTGGGACGCGTGAGTTTCAGCGGCCGGGGCGTCAGACGCGGTAGCGGCAGTCTTTGCCGTAGCCGGCGACGGCGGAGCTGAAGGCGACTCGTTCTTCACGGCTCTCTTACTCATCGGAGAGGCAGGTGCGAAGTCATCATCAAACCCGTTTCCCTCACTGGCAGTATCTGATTCGTCATCCCGCTCAAGCTCAGAGATCGGCGGGAACTCTGAATTGAAGCTCGAGAATACGTTTGTGGTATCCTTCATAGATTTCTCCTGAGGTTTGTTGGAAGAGTTGGCAAAGCTGGCAAAAGCAGATTCAAAGTCTACTTTGGCATTGCCCGAGTCCTTCAGATTGGCGAACAGGTCACTATCTCGGTTTGCGCCGAATGATGTGGCGGGCGCATTGGAGGCGGGCGCGTCGTCAGGGAACGCCCCAGGGATGGAACTACTGGCAGATGCGGCCGGTGTCTGTTGGCCTGGACCTGATATGGAGCTCCTGGTGACGTCCGAGGCAGACGCCCCACTCTGTCCCGTAGACGCAGGCTCCAGTTTGTTAGGGACGGCATTGGTCATAGGCTCGTTGGTCCTGCTGAGAGGAGGCGACATCTGGCGCGACGACGTCAAGGACTCGGATGGCTCGCCAAATGGCAAGAAGCTCGAGCTGAACTGCCGTGAGTCGGGAGCTGCCGGGGGCTCCGCGGCCAATGTAGCAGAGCGCCCAGCCGTGGGTGTTGTTCCTGCAGGATTAGAAAACGACCCAGCGCTTGCCGACGAGGTTCCTGTATTCTGCTTCTTGAACGCAGTAACTGGCGGCGGCGTGCCGGAAGAACCGACAGACCCGAAACCAAATATATCGTCAAAAGACTTATCGCTACCGTAAGGCTTGTTGGTAGGAGGAGGGAAGGCACCCATAATGTCCGAACTGCCTGTTCTCCTAAAGAAAGGGTTGTTTGCACTAGTCGTCGACGGCGCTGGACTTGCCACCTGAGCAGGCGCAGCCACCGGAGAACTAGTATTGACTTGGCGGGTGAGTTCTTCATTGCTCTTCGTGAGGTCTTCCATCTCGCTCTTGAGCTTGTCCCGCTCGCCCTCGGTTGTTGACAGTTGCTTCTTATTAATAGCTACTAGTCCCTTTTGCTGTCGCGCATCAGACTTGAGCTTATCAATCTGTGGCTTGAGCTGGGCAATTTCCATGTTCACGGCGCTGATGCGCTGCTTGAGGCTGGCGTTCTCTTGCTGGTCAGCCTGGAAAGCTTGTAAGACATCCCGGTGCTGGTTCTGCAGATCTTGGTAGGTGCCGTCGAGAGAGACCATTTCATTTGTGAGCTTCCGAGTCTCTTCCCGGATGTTCCTGAGTTGCTCTTCCAGAGCACGGACATCATTCGCCTCCTTTTCATACAAGGCGCGAAGCTGGGACAAGCGTTGCTCGAAATTCTTCTTTTGCTCGGTTGCCTGGTTGATCTCATTCTGAGTTGAACCGCGCTGGCCCTGCACTTGCTGCATCTGTTTGGACAGCGAGCTAACCTGGTTAGATAGGTTTGCTAGCTCCGTTGAGTCGTTCGTGAGCTTCTTGCTCATCTCCGGATCAGTATCTCCTAGGAGATCGTCCATGGCCGATGGCTGTGAAGGCAGAGAGCCCTTTTGGGCCGATGTGTTAGAGCCTCCGGTATCATGTGCAGTCAAGGTCCTGCCGAACGAAGAGGACGGAACGAACGGCTTGAATGTGTTCCCAGTGGGTGAAGCTTGAGGCGGCGAGCTTGGCCTTCCACTTGCGAAAGGATCCCTCGAAGCCGAGCCTCCTGTCGACAACGGGACCTGAGATGGGGCGGGGCTAGCAGAAGCGTCCAGCCCGAACAAATCGTCAAGAGCAGACTTGGACGGCGGCGGCTGGAGAGGAGCCGGTGTCGGTGCGTCGAAGGGCGAGGGTCCGGGGGGAGGCCGGGGTAGGTTGCTACGTAGCGATGGTGGAACTAGATTCGGCGGCAGAACCGTGGGCAATGGAACATCTCTCCTGGTTCGTTGTTGGCGAATAAGGAACATAGCAACGGCGAAGGTATCCTTGGTCAAGCGGCCTTCCGAGTTGATATCCGCCAGATCCCAGATTTGGGCCAACGCGTCCTCGGACAAGCTAGACTGGCTCAAGAAGGGTACAGCTTCCTCCCCGGTAATGAACCCCTTGTTGGTCTTGTCCAAATCGGCGTAGAACTGGTCAAACCTTGCCTTGTCAGCCGGTGTAATTAGCCAGTCACCGCCCGCCGACGGAGGCGGCACACCCGTAGGCTGCGGGCTCATCGGCGGTCGACCCAAGGGACTGTTGGTACGCGGCTGTGCCGATCCGCTGAGTTGTCGTGGTATGGCAGGAATCGGAGGTACGGCAGCAGTTGGGCTCGGTCTCGATGACGAGCCACGCCGCGTCGCAGCATCGTAGAGGGCAGCAGGTAGGATATTAGGTAGACCTCTCAGAGCGCCGGTCTTGACAGAAGTCAACAAGTGCATGGCAATGACGAACTCGGTCATGACAAGCGCGCCCCTTTGCTCCGTGTCGGCAAGCTGCCAGATACGGCCAAGCATCTCGTTTGGCAGCCCCGATTTCTCGAAGATGCTTTTAGCCTGGTCACCGGGCAGCAGGGTGCCATTCTGCAAGTTTTGTCTCTCGAACAGGCCGGCATACTGAGAAACCTTCTCGGGAGTCAAGGGCGGTATCCGTAGCTGAGCAGTGCCGGTCGGCTGAGTCTGCAAGGGCGCGGCAGGGGGAGGGGGTGCGCTGGCGCCAATGTTGATGCCGTCGAATCTAGGTAGAGGGCCATGCTGGAGGGCGAGCTCGGGAGTGGGTTCGCGTCCCTGCTGAGCATGACCAATAAGTCGCAGAACGATACCGAAGCCAGCAGGAGTCAGGAAGCCGCGGTTCTCTTGGTCTGCTATCTGCCAGATCTGTTGAAGGTTGGTTCGGGATTAGCACATGCGCATCGTGAATTGTGTCTCGGTGTTCGGTAATGGCTGGACGCACCTCTCCCAGTATGCGCGAGTCCAGCCTCGTCTTCTCGAAGAACTTGACAGCCACATCTCCGGTCACGACGCCGACACTCTCCGTGTCGGCCTGGCGGAATAACTGGCCGTAGACTCGCTTCTCCTCGGGGCTTAGGTTGAGGTTCGGCGCTGCTGCAGATGCTCGGCGGTTAGCTGGCATGGCGATAAAACGGGATGGGCGGGGAGTTGCATGTGTGTGTGTGTGTGAAGTGTATGTATGCTTGACGAGAGAGGAGAAGTTGGAGGCAGAGGTAACAACAACTCGGTCTGGTACTCACCCGGGTCAACGCTTGGTTCGGCAGACATGATTGCGCAGCCGGACTAGGACTGGGACTGGGACTGGGACTGGGCCAGGCTTCGAGGACTGCGTAAGACAGAACTGGGTGTGGTCGAATTAGAAGAGTCGATTTGCATGCAACGTTCGATTATTGGGGGGATGGAGGGAGGGACGGAGGGAGGGAGGGAAAGACTGTGGGAGAAGAGATGGAGAGAGGCAAATGGCGTCAGTTCTTCTAGCAAGCTATAGTAAGTAAGCTACCTACCTGACCTAGTCCGAGGAGCTTCGGCGGGCAAATGCGTTATTGTAAGCAGGTAGGTAGGTAGGTAGGTAGGTAGGTCAGTCAGTCAATCAGTCAGTAGATACAGTCGGTAGTAGCAGTGGTAACAGCAGCAGCAGCAGCAGTACCTAATAGTAATATCTGACTGAGAGAGAGAAAGAGAATGAGAGAGAGAGAGAGAGAGAGGGAAAGTGAGTGAGTGAGTGAAAGATAGAGAGACAGGTAAAAACCCCCGTCAAGTTACCTCAACTCTGGCGTAGATGTTGTTGTAGTGGTAGTGGTAATGGTAATGGTGGTGGTAGTCGTATGTAGTGTAGTGTAGTGATGTATGTATGGATGGATGTTTGTATTGTATTGACATAAGGAGAAAATCAAATGTTGCCCGTCTCCAACTCCAATTTCCAACTTGCAGCTACTGGTTACCTACGCTTTTCACTAACCTAGTAAGTAGGGGAGGCTGGACATTTTCGGCTGACGTACGGGCCACCCTTTATTCCCTTATTCGGACGGTCCTGTTTTCCCGCACACACTGATACGCAGAACAGGCTCCAGGGTCCCGGGTTATAGTGGGGTACTGCTAACTCCCACACTCTCCCCTTTTAAGCTCTTATTAGAGGAGCAACTGGTATAAATACATCCAACCACATGGTGGTTGTAAGCGTTAGCGTCTCATTGGGTACCCAATAGTAACCTACTACCTCACCTTGGGCAGATATTATTGTAGATACGATACCTACCTCATCAACAGCACCAGACACCAGTAAAGACTTTTTTTTTAAGTTAACATCGGCATGAGCATATAATATGAAACAGAGAAGCATTGTCATTGTAATACCATACGACACAAATACTCAATTCCTGTTACAAATTAAACAATGTGCCAGGTAATTAACACACGAAGTAAACGTAAAGGCAAAATGTAAAAGGGTAGGTAGCACTAGGTACTCTTATTGCAATTCAAATCAACTTTCATTCTCCCTCTTTCTTTTAATATCTCTTGTTCTAGAACACACGTGCGGCACATCGCCTAAGTTGATCTAGTTAGGTAGTGTACATTAATTACATACATCGATCAAACTAACAACAACAGGAAGCTAAAAAAAAAAAAAAAAGTGTATCGATGCAGTGTACTTCTATCTATCACCCATGATTTATCAGCCATCAATCCAGGCCTCACTTCAACTATTCTCCCATCTTCTCTTAAAACCCTACCAAACCCACCACCACGTAAGGTACAGTACCTTAACCTACATACATTAGGTCGACATGTAAGTACCTAGTTATCCAAACACCCACCCAAATCCGAATAGACTCTCCCTTCCTTTCCAACTAAGCCCCAAATCCCCCCATTCCCCCTCCTATACCTCCCTACCCACCTAATCAGGATCCAAAGAGACAAGACGAGAGGGAAAAACCCCATAGGTCCCAACTCCAAGTCACGGGTTCATGGCAGTGGTGGCAGCATCACAGAAACCAGTAACAAGTTAAGTGGATGCCGTTGCTTTTTTTCCTTTTTTTTTTTTCTTTATTCTCTGCCGACCTCAGTTAGATAGGTAGGTAGATAGGTTAGGTAGGTGTTCGGCATGCATGCAGGAGAGAGCGCACACACATACACACACATACACGCTGCAAGGCCTAGGTATGTAAGTAGGTAGAAGCCACCAATATCAGACAAAACCAGAAAACCCAGACTCCCACCGCAGAGGTCCATTATTGAGTCATCGAACCAGAAGGGTCGCGGCAGGGATCTGCTGCGCCATTGGGCTGGCTGGCCCTTTTGCGACCCGTCACGTTGCATGGCCGCCCGTCAACACCTCCCCGTATTGCGCAAATCAAGAGCCCAAGTTGGCCGTCTATCAATTATCAGGAGATGCTATTCCTCATGGATCCTCATGGTCACCACCGCGAGCAGGCATTATTGGACAGTCTCTAGTGCCCTTACACTTTACCTAGATACGATTTGGGGGGAGGGGGCGAGGGGGATGGATGTATAGCTAGGTACTGGACCTGCGAAGACACAACGCATGGAAAAGAGAAGAAAAAAAAAGGATTCAGATATCATAATTGTCAGAACCAAGACCGCCGGGGGAGTCGTACTATTAAAAGTGCTAGAACGCATTTACAAAGTGAATACTACTAGTCTTCCTGTCAGGCTTTTGCGTGGCTATCAAAATAAGAGAGCCTATACTCATACCTGACCATCTCCACAAGAAAGAAGCCAGTTCTGCTCTACCGTATCTGATGATACCCATCATACCTATCTCTCCTAGAAAGGAAACAGAGTGGTGTTCTAACAGGTCAGGATTCAATTAAGAGGGGTTGAATCAAGATTGTGAAACATGCCTCATCCCGCGACGCTCGGCAAATTGATGGCGTCCATCTTAGTACTCAGCCTCAACATCACCCTCAACCTCCAGAGAGTCGGTAGCCACCTCTTCGTAGTCGCGCTCAAGAGCAGCCAGATCCTCGCGGGCCTCGGAGAATTCACCTTCCTCCATACCCTCACCAACATACCAGTGAACGAAAGCACGCTTCGAGTACATGAGATCGAACTTGGTAGACAGGGCGGACCAGGCCTCGGCGATAGCAGTGGTGTTGGAGAGCATGCAGCTATAGACGTGTCAGCCATCATCAGTAGATAAAAAACATAAATAAAAACAGTAGACATACACTGCACGGTCGACCTTGGCCAGGTCACCGTTAGGCACCAGCTGGGGAGGCTGGAAGCAGATACCGAGCTTGAAGCCAGTCGGGCACCAATCAACGAATTGGATGGTGCGCTTGGTCTTGAGAGTAGCCACAGCCGCGTGGGCATCCTTGGGGACGACATCACCACGGTAGAGAAGGCAGGTGGCCATGTACTTGCCATTGCGCGGGTCGCACTTGACCATCTGATTGTAGGGCTCAAAGCAGGACATGGTCATCTCCTGAACGGAGTTGGCCTCGTGGGCGGCCTTGGCGGCCGAGATAACCGGCGCATAAGCAACCAGAGGGAAGTGGATACGGGGGTACGGGACCAGGTTGGTCTGGAATTCGTTCAGATCGACATTGAGGGAGCCATCGAATCGGAGCGAGGCAGTAATCGAAGAGACAACTAGAAATCGATTAGCATAGGGCATCAAGAGCTATCCCGGGCCTTCCATACCTTGAGCAATCAGGCGGTTCAGGTTCTCGTAGTTAGGTCGCTCCAGACCGAGGTTTCGGCGGCAGATATCGTAAATAGCCTCGTTATCAACCATGAAAGAGCAGTCTGAGTGTTCCAGGGTGGTGTGGGTAGTAAGGATAGAGTTGTATGGCTCAACGACCGAGGTGGCGGTTTGAGGGGCTGGGTAGACGCAGAACTCCAGCTTGCTCTTCTTGCCGTAGTCGACCGACAGGCGCTCCATCAACAAAGCGCCGAAACCAGAACCAGTGCCACCGCCGAAGGAGTGGAAAACTAGGAAACCTTGCAGACCGGCGCAGCTGTCGGCAACACGGCGAACCTTGTCCAGAACCTGATCGATCAGCTCCTTGCCGACGGTGTAGTGTCCACGGGCGTAGTTGTTGGAGGCATCCTCCTTGCCGGTAATCATCTGCTCGGGGTGGAAAAGGCTTCGGTAGGTGCCGGTGCGGACCTCGTCGACGACGTTGGGTTCGAGATCGCAGTAAATGGTGCGAGGCACGTACTTGCCCTGGCCTGCACATTTCAGAATGGTTAGGTTTCGTTTCTGGGTGATGGATGAATTGGAAGGTCGAAGCCGACCAGGGAATGCCTACCAGTCTCGGAGAAGAAGGTGCTGAAGCCATGATCAGGGTCAGCGAGCTTACGCTCCTCGGTCAGGTATCCATCAGGCTAGGTAATTAATACGCGTTAGTCGGGATTCTCTCATGATGCACAGGGCTGGGTGTTGGGTGTCTACATACCTGGATGCCGTGCTCGAGGCAGTAAAGCTACAACGGCGACATGCCATGTCAGTTTTGTCTTGAGCTATGCGAAAAAGGAGGGGAGGGCAACTATAGGACGACGCATGGTGGAGAGCGGCCGGCGTCTATTCGTATTGTTCACTCACCTCCCAGCAGGCGTTGGCGATCTGGCAACCGGCCTGGCCGACTAGATACAGAAACACAAACACAATCAGTATGAAGCTCGACAAGCAAGGGCCGAAGTGGCCGAGGTAGATGGATGATAGCAGTAATAGTAGTGTGAGGGAAACATGGATGATGCGGTGAAGGAAAAAACGCGTTTAGGGGCAAGACATACCGTTGATGCTAATGATCTCGCGCATTTTGTAGGCGTAGGTGATGCAAAAGCTGAATGGATGGGTAGAGGATTAGAGGGCAGGACGGAAGCGGACAGGGAACAAATGACTGAGCTTCTATCGAGGAGGGAGGACGGGGTGGGCGGTCGTGGGAGAGAAAGGGATTGAATTAATGTAGGTTGAAGTCGAGTTGAAGAAGTTCTTCTGTTGATGCCGGAAGGGTCGTTTTTGACTGGGTGGGGATTGATTGGTGGGTGCTGGTGGGTGCTTGTGGGTGCTTGGTGGGTGTAGCGCCCAATAGTAGGATTGTTGATATGAGCTTGCCCGAAAAGGGATGGCCGTAGATGGGTTCTGGGAGCATAGGCCAACACGCCACTTGGCAAGGTTGCCAGCCAGGCACGCAGCACGGTACAACGCACTACCTAGGTACCTAGGTATCTAACCTTTACCTGCTTAATGTTCACCAGGATACAGGGGTTGTAGAGGGGTAGTGACAAGTACCTGAAAAGACCGGGGGTTAAGCCATTTTGCAGTTCGCTACCTCCATCTATTGACATACATTTGATACATACATACTGTATTCCACCCAATTTAATGACCAATTTCAAACGTCAATCTATCATCTTTTACCTACCTACCTACCTACATAACATATTGACGTGCTACTACATTGATAATACCTACTTACCGAACATTAATATCAACTAACAAGTTATTTACCTACTTACATACCTAGTCAATCAAGTTCCAACTTTGGTTATTTTAATGCTGATAAGGTACTCCGTACTTTTACCTACATAAAAAGTTATTCAAGGTATGTACCAATCTACTACTACCTATTACTACATAGATACATATCAAGTGGGTATCTACTAATGTAAATACCTAGGTGCATACCTACCTACATTTTACTAATATATGTAGGTAAGGCATCTACCGGTACTTGAAGCAGCACATATATAAAATGACTGGGACCTCGTTACTACAACATTTCCATATAATGACAATGCTGTTGTTGCTGCTATCGCTGTCGCTGCTGTTTTCCGGTGTGCGCGCCAACACCGAGAAAGCCATCTTTCTCGGTCCTCCATCTGTCGATATCCCTCCAGCTCATTATACCAGTGGCAGTAACAGTAACAGCATCTTGGATAACTTGCATGTCCAGGTCCTCACGCCAGACCACCACGCACTACGCACACATCTGGAAGCCCAATTTCCCGGCAATTCATCTCATCACGGTAAACCCACATGGCTTATTCTAGATGACTTAACCGAGGGACAACGTTATGAAGTGAGAGTATGCTGGGCTGCAACGGTAAGTACACCACCTAGTGCATCAAATACACATACATATACCTACACATATACCTACCTACACTTACTTCTGCCTCTTTGTCTCGTTACCTATCCTACGTATGGATGATTGTTCACGATAGAAGCTTATTATTCCCATTCCCACCCCCACACCTTTAGCAACCTACCGCTTTCAGGGTCAATACTTTCGAGCTGCAGACCGTCTTAGAGACTCCAGAACTGTTGTCGGAACTATCTCGTTTTTCATCCACCCGGCTGCAGTTAAATAAAGCCCATGATGAAATTCAAGAACCGGGGTCTGCCAAGCCTTCAGGGGCAGCTCTGCGCTCTGAGAGAAAAGCGTCCCTGCTTTTCCTCCAGATCCTCGCCGCTGCCGATTATTACACAATGAATAGCACCTTAATGCAACATGTCCCGCCTGTTCATGTGGACATCATCCTTGACCCCTTCATCTTCAACCTACTACCACGGTCACTCGTGCCCACCGTGGCTTACATCATCGCCGTGGCCCTTGTGTCTTGGTTTACAGCACAGCGAATTTCTACATGGATTCGTCATGTGGCGGTAGAACCAATCCAAGGAAAGAAGGATCAATAGCTCCCCTCCCCAGCCTCGCCATCTAGAGTCAAACGAGGGCAACTATGAATTCCAATCATCGTAATTCGTCAATAGCGCGTGCATCAGGACATCCAACATAATACTCGGCAGTCATTTACCAACGTTTCTTACCCCATATTTCCTCAAAACAGCCCACGCCTCTGGATGTCACTCGCCCCAACCAACCCCCAAGTTTAATTTTTTGTGGCAGAACATGAAGATAGAAAAAAATATGGAAATGCTTCAAACGAGAAAAAGGGAAAAATAAACTCCGTGATCTATTATACGCCTGCAAATCCCTCCGGCAATAAGCACCTCGCAACAGACTCTCGCTACCAGTTACCAGGCGGGATAGCCTCCGTGACCGGTCGCCTGCCCCTGGTGCGGGTGTGTACCCGTCGGGACAGCCGGTCCCGCATTAGCATACGATGGCTGGCCCTGATATTGAGTCGGCGCTGAGGATGGCGGCGGCGGATACTGCGGGGAATAAGTCGAGGGAGGAGGGGGGTACTGCTGATGACTGCTGTATTGTGGCTGATTCGACGGTGGGGATGAGTATTGGTGGTGTTGTTGCGCTATTCGTCTATTAGCTCCGAGTAGTTCTTTAATTGAAGTGAAAAAAAGAAAAGCATGTCACATACCATAGCCATGTCCTTGGGAAACCGGGCTATGTCCGTAGCCAGACTGTGGTCCTGCGGAAGGCGGAACACCTCCATAAGAAGGGACCTGACCCCCTTGAGGTGCAGGAGCAGTAGGATATGAGGCGCCATGCTGTCCAGGCGGAGGTGGGAACGAGGGCGTCCCATGTTGACTCTGTGGGGCATTGTATGATGGTGCTGTCTGCTGGCTCGGCGTGTAGGGCGGCGTTGAATGTTGGCTCGGGGGGTGGCTATATGAAGTCGACCCGTGTGTCGTCCCATGCTGCTGAGTCGTTGGAGGAGAGCTATAGGCAGGCGTAGAGCCATTTGGCGGCTGATAGGACGTCGGGGGTGCTTGGCCAGCATATCCGCCGGCCTGGCTAGCCTGGCCAGCGTTGGAATAGCCGTAACTTTGACCCTTTGAGGAGTATTAGCAGATATCCTATACCGATAGTTCAACTAGACATACAGATTGGCCATGGTGGCCTCCTCCAAACATGTTTGCGACACCGCCCATCACGGAGCCAGCTAGGCCTCCGCCGTGGTGTGAAGACTGGCTTGTCTGTCCACTGTGATAGTTCCCTGACGATGGGGGCTTGTTGCCCGAGGAGAACAAATTCGAAGCCAACTGACCGACCAGCTTGCCGGGAATGCCTCCTCCAGATTGTGTTCCGTGCGTACCAGATGAGCCACCCGAACTGCTTCCGTGACTGCCTCCGAGACCCCCAATCAACTGGCCCGCAAGGTTTCCGAATCCACCTGAGGAAGAAGAGCCGCCGTGGCCACTACCGTTCTGGGGCTTTCCGTGACCGCCTACGAATTGGTTCAGCAGGGAATTGGCGGCAAAGCTCTGCGATCAAGGACTGCTGTCAGTGCCGGTAGATAAGAGTGGCCGTGAGAGATATATGCATATATATCGGAACTTGAGTGCGAAGTAGCTTACACCAAAACCTCTTTCGCCGTCTGGTCCACCGGGTACGCCTCTGCTTCCATCGACTGGCAGTACAGGTTCCATGCGACCGTCGGGATGCCTCAGCGTCTGTGAGCCATCCGGATGTGTTATAAGCTCCCGGCGGCCTGGAACTCCGTAGGGATGCTCAGATACCTGGGCGGGGGTGCCTCCAGGGGCGGCCTGGGTCGGAGTCTCCCACTGAGATACTCCAGTAGAGAGCTGAACGTAGTAGTACTTCTTGCTCGTGCCATCCCACTACAGCGACTCGGGTCAGTAACTACTTGGGTCAGATGTACTCCGGGTTCTGGGGAGAACTACTTGGGCTATCCATCCAGGAGGCAAGGCGGGAGGTTCGAAGGTAGGCCCTTCGTTGGGAGAGGCGGGCCCAGCCATGGCGACTGATGAGGGGTCTTATCTCGGTCGTATATAGCTGAGAAGGAGAGGGAGGATTCGAGACACGATGGTGGGGGTGAATATGGAGGGGCGGAGAGGTCGAAGCAGATCTGAAAATCGTCAATGGGAAGGGGGGAAAGGCTAATAAAAACAAAAACCGTCAGCAGGGAAATAGAAATAGGCGACGAGGAAGAGAAGAGAGAAAAGGAAGTTAGGTAGGCAGATAGAAAGAGGGTGGCATGACTTGACCTACCTAGTCGGTTATTTTTTTGGTGGGTGTGGAAAGATGAAAGAGGTGAAAGAGAGAGAGAGGTTGCTATTGATGTAGGTACGGAGTACTTTGGTT
This sequence comes from Biscogniauxia sp. FL1348, assembly GCA_022544895.1. Classification (NCBI taxonomy): domain Eukaryota; kingdom Fungi; phylum Ascomycota; class Sordariomycetes; order Xylariales; family Xylariaceae; genus Biscogniauxia; species Biscogniauxia sp. FL1348. The sequence goes on from JAJNNV010000021.1 coordinate 321,046, forward strand.
GCAACACAACAACACAACAACACACCGTGACACCACCTACGGCCGTCAACGACCTGACAGATGACTGTTTGGTTCCTTAGTGGGGTTTAGTTGGAAAAGACACAGCCTCTCTTTGCCCGCTGAACGCCGAATGTTGGACGGTGAAGGAACTACCTACCCTATCAAAACAAGCTTCGAAGGCCTGATGCAGGCCTAACCCGAGGGGCGAACAACAGGTGCCCAAACACCTGAGCGAGTGTGCTAACTCATTTAGCTTAGGTGCTACCTACGACCACTTGGGCGACCTGGTAGTGCCTAAGGTACTGGGCTGTAGGAGGAAGGGAGGGGTGGGTGAGGGACCGGTGACCTCCTACCTAGGTATGGGCACTTACCTAGTAGGTAAGTACCTAGGTAGGTTAGGTACATATAGATAGGCAGTCCAGTCCATGGGCAGGTGGTCAGTGCCAAGACCAAGCCACAGCTCCTTCTGTGGCTGGCGTGAGTTTATCTCGTCTCCCCCTGCAGGTGCAGGTGTCCACCCGACTCTCTCCACTCTCGTCCCAAATCCATCAAGGTTACCAGACATCAACCACGATCGAATGGTGATAAGATACCTATCTCAATACGTCATTCTTCCCCCAAACTTCTAAGTTCTATGATATCCCAATCCAAAAAATACCCGTAATTACCTACCTACCTATGAGACTTTTGGAATATCAAATAGATACATATTGAGGTACCTATATTAATACATTTACTGCTAATCCGTATACTTCCAATAAGAATCGCTGTCGTATTCACCGGACAAATGGACCTGCATCGCCGCAGTTACTCAACACGTACTTTCGAGGCTCAGCGAACAAGGTCAATCAGCAGAGTCATGCAGATGGATACAGGCGTGGGTTACATTGATAGCCCGTCGTTGAAATCCTGTGTTAAAATGTATACTAAGGTACCTATCTTAGATATCTACCTCCTTATCAACCCCTCCCCTCCCCTCCCCCCTATTATTAGATTTGAAGATTCCAGTTGCATATCCCCTTTGAAGACGAAGGGGGTTTTTCCTGAACAGAAAGTGGAAAGGGGGAATAAATAAATCAAAATACAGTGATTAAGTACGTATACTATAAAGCGCCTAGTTAATGTTTTCTACCATGTCCTAAGTTGCTAAGATATCATCGAGGATAGGTAGGTAAGTGATATTATATTACTTACATAATCGTTGTCATTAAGGTCTATCTGATGTGGCAATAGAACCAAACTGACATCCTAGCAATCAATATCTCACTAATACCCGTCCCATTCTGCCCATGTCTTAGGTAAGCACAGTTAACTTGATCCCATGCCTTTTACCTTTTACCTTTTACCTATGACATCAACGGAGTCCTTCTGTCAAGAGCAGTATATTGAACATTAGGTGGTTTCATGTTGTCTCGAAAATGTAATGGAGGAATGCAAGAAGAGTGAGTAAGGTTAGAAAATAACATATATCCCTGCGAAAAAGACCAAAAATTTATAACCTATTTTTCTTCATTTTCGTTGTTCCCTCATACTCGAAGTAATATGGAGATCAGGGGACATATAAGAGCTTATCAATAGCTCAGTATGAATAACTGCATAAAATCACCGAAGGGAGAAAATCGTTAGAAAACTTGCCCGGTATAAGGTATATAATTGCAGGTTATGCAATTACCTACTGCCTGAGACCTTGTTTATGTGCCTGGTAACTGTTTCACTACTCCTTACCTACAACTTGGGAGCAGATCCCAAACTTTCTGATACACTCACCTCGGTATTTTCCCATACACCTACCTAGGTAACCTTAATAGATATTTTGGTTAACTTCCAGGGACACGAGTATTTTATATACCCTTGGTGTGATTTCGGGATTAGCTATCATCTCTAGCGTATTATCTTGTTATATTCATAGTAGCACGTTCCTCTTCAGGGACAGGGGGGTGAGGATGGGAAAGGGGGGGAGTTTATTGCACCGATATTTTGGACAAGGGAGCGGACAGAGACACAACGAACTGGGAGAGATAGAAGCAAGCAGTCGCTATTAGACGGAATAGAAATGTCACTAGAGACCCCCCTTCAAGATCCTGTAAAGGTGAGCAGCCTTTTGTGCCCAAAACTACAGTAGCTCATGGTCTCGTAGCGCCCATAATCGAGTTATCCCATCTCATATCTGTGACAGTCCGATGACTTACTTTCCAAGTCGATCTCAAGAACTAGAGCTCAGGCATTCGAGGCCCGTTGACTATTTACGGGAGTACATGAGCTTCGAGTAATCCGTCAAGATATATAAGCCGCCGTCTCCTCCTTTTCGTGGTGCCCCTTTTCCCCGGGTCTACGGGGACAACAGCAAAGAACCCGTCAAGATTTCATCACAAGAAATTTCCATGCTTGATGTCTAGAAAACAGGTTGGGCAAATAATTCTAGCTCAAGCGTCAATGCAGTCGTAGCAACTCCAGACTCCAGTATTGGTCTCTAGATAAGAGACACTCATACCTGCAGGTCTACTATCAAGGGAAACGGGGGCCTGGGCCCAAGCATAATAGGCTGGAACAAGATGGCGCGCAAGTGACATCTCCAGTGTGCCAGATTCAGATTAATATAGTACTAGGGAGGTGCCCTCAAAGATCGCAAGGCGGGAGGTAACGGGCCATTGTCTTGTCTTATATAGAATATTTGTGTCTAAGACCGTCCCTTATGTAAGGGAATCCTCACTCCCAAGGCTCAGGGGGGTTAACTAAACTGACTAACCTCCCGCTCCCCCGGGAACAAGAGTCTTAGTCAGGAGAGGTCCAATTAGATCGAATGTCGTTGATATCCCGTTGATCCCTTCGAAGGGGGAGGTGCAGAATATAGGTACGCCTCAAACGTGGCTCTCTTGTTCTTCGCCGTATAATGCAAAGATGCAAAGTCTGGACCGCCCCCCGCCTCCCGCCTCCCGCAGCAATCGGCCCACCGAGTCTCACGAGCTTATTATGTCGAACAGCTAGGGCAACGTGTCTCTGGCCCTAGCATCACCAAAGAGGAGAAATAGGAGTTTAAAAGACAACGGTAAACCCTACCCTAGGAGGAAAGGGGAGGAGGGGGGAAGACCAGTTGTCGGGGGTGCTTCTCTCCTCCTTGTTCCCGCTCCTTATCCACCTCTCCTCTTGCCTTCCTAGAATAGGGGGAGTTGTTTTACCCAAGATATAAAAAAAAAAGAAACAAAAGACCATCCCATCCCATCCCATAACAAGATGCGCAACCACATGGAAGCCGGATGGTTCTACTCGCCGAGCCAGATCCGTCGCTATCTCCTGGGCCGAGCGACGAGCCTCAAGCCCCCTCGGGCCAAGCTACGCAACCCCGTCGCCATCCTCCGGGGCCTGGACAGCCACCAGTGGCTGCTGTTCGCCGTCGGGCTGCTCAGCTGGACGTGGGACGCCTTCGACTTCACGACGGTGACCCTGTGCGTCACGGAGATCGCGGACGAGTTCGGAGAGGACGTCTCGGCCGTGTCGTGGAGCCTGACCATATCGCTGATGCTGCGGTCCGTGGGGGCGCTGGTCTTCGGCGCCCTGTCGGACCGCTACGGGCGCAAGTGGACCCTCATCACGAACCTGCTCCTCTTCGCCGTGTTCGAGCTGGCCTCCGGCTTTGCCCAGAACCTGCCCCAGCTGCTCGGTGTTCGGGCGCTATACGGCATCTCGATGGGTGGGCTCTATGCGCCTGCCGTTGCGACGGCGCTGGAGGACTTGCCTGATGAGGCGAATGGCGTGCTCTCTGGGTTATTTCAGCAAGGATACGCTGTTGGAGTATTGCTTGCGGCCGTCTTCTATAGCGCTGTAAGGTGTACACTCCCGTATACTCTACACGCTTCTCGCTAACCGGCAGCAGCTCGTCCCCACGACGCATTACGGTTGGCGGTCGCTATTCTGGTTCGGTGCTGTTCCTCCGCTGTTCATAATCGCCTTTCGCATGTGGCTGCCCGAGACGAATGCTTTCCAGGTGATGAGGGGTGAGCAAGACGCCGCCGCACTGGAACGACATGGCGTGCATGTTAAATCTGCCGCCCGGACTAGGGCGAGGGCATGGCTAGGCGAAGTCTGGATCAGCGTCAAGCAGAATTGGTTCCTCTTTATTTACATGATACTGCTGATGACAGCGTTCAACTCGACTAGCCACGGGGCGGCCGACATGTATCCGACCTTCTTGAAGAATCGTGAGTGACACAATCACCGTTGACTTCAACCCTCACAGGTTGGTACTGATGTCCCGCAGAACTAGGACTGAACACCACCGACGTGACTATAATCACTATTGTGGGCAGCATTGGCTCGGTTGTTGGTGGCACTATAGGCGGATATGCCAGCACATTCCTGGGACGGAGATTAACTATGATCGTTTGTAGCATCCTCGGTGGTGCGGTCTTGCCAGCCGCCATCATCCCGAGGTCCTTGGATCTGAATGCCGGTGTCTTCTTCTTGCAGTTCTTCGTCGGCAACACTTGGGGACCTGTACCCATCTATCTGAGTGAACTGTCGCCACCGGCAATACGGACGACAGTAGTAGGTCTCACCTACCAGCTCGGAAACCTAGCTTCATCCGCCGTGCCTACGATTCAAGCCGTCTTGGCCGAGAGATACCCATTGCCTCCCAGAAACGGCGTGCAACGTTATGATTATGGCCGGGTCATTGCCACCTTTGTAGGTGTTGTATGGGCAAGGTATGCGCACAAAATCCATCTAATCAAAACACCATATATATATTGTCCTCATACAACTAACACTTGTGTAGTATGTTGAACGGATTCCCTTTCCCCTCTTTAGTAACATCTGACCCCGAGCGGATCGATATGTTTATCTACACAATCTGAGCCTACCCATTCAATCGAAAGTATGAAGCTAACCGGGGCCAGTTCTGATCGTAATCCTTTTTCTCGGGCCCGAGATAAGTGAAGAAGAGAGGGCAGAAAATAGCAACTCAGCCAAACAAGCCGAGCAGTTGCGAAGGCAAGGGACAAATCTCGCCGAGATAGGAGCTCAAAGGGCGAGAATGGCCGCCCTGACAACAGACCAGATTCGGGACGGGAGCAAGGAAAAGGTGGATATAGTTGAATGTGTTTGAATATCTACCTAGGCGGTAAGGTTAGGAGAGTTCATAACTGTTCGGAAAGTTAGGTAATTGTTAGGTACAAATGGTGACGACGAGGGAGAAGAGCTGGATTAGTGATGAGGTTTGGGCTTGAATATTTCCTGTTTAGTAGGCGATACTTGCTGTAATAACATCTTCATTTATTTGATATTAACGAGTGACTCGACAACCTATCTAGGTTAAAGAAGACAGTACGGATTAGGATTATATCGAACATGCGGCAGGAGGTCTGCCTCTTGCGTCCTTTACACGGAGCCGTCGATGACCCCGGAAGATCTACTTTGAAGACCTGTTCATTAGAAGAGTTAATAATTTCCCGGGAGGTAGTTTAGCATTTCCAATCTTCTATTTACTGCATCTTTCCATATTTACCCTTACATGAGGAACAATACGACTACCCCTATCCTAGATCCATTACCGCCCGTTCACTCAACCCATCGTCGTTGCTACCACCTCTTCCCCTCCTGTCTCCTTCCTCTACGTTTCAATTCTCTTTCTGACTTCAGTCGGATATGCATGCTGGCTCGTCTGCCCCAGACTGTGTTATTTCGCATAACCTTATTATAAGACAACACGCACTAATTTTGATAAGATGACCTTTTTTAAAGAATAACAAGATTTAACGATTGTGCCCAGTTTGGATAGGGCGAAAGTTACATATGTGGAACAGCCTATTTTTATATATACATGGGTCGCTTGTGTCATAGAAGACTCCATTTTCGGAGCTCAAAGCTTCCAGTCTTGGTTGGAGGCCGATAGACATCATCTACCTACCTATAGGCGAAATGTCGCATAGCTGGCGGGATAAACTCGCCCGCAAGCTCGCTACGCGCCGCAAACGATCTGATCTCGGCCTCCTCCTCGTCGGTAAGAGACACATTCAGGGCGCCCCAGTTGTCCTCCAAGTGTTTGATGCTCTTGGTGCCGGGGATGGGGAAGATGTCGTGGCCCTGCTTGAGGAGCCAGGCGAGGGCGAGCTGCGGCAAGGTGCAGCCCTTCTTGTCGGCCAGGGCCCTGAACCGGCTGATGATCCTGACGTTCTGGTCCCGGTTGGCTTCCTGGAACCGGGGCATCATCTTGGGGCGCATGTCGGTGCTGTCGCCCAGGTCTTCGCCCTTGCTGAAGGTCGGCGTGAGCAGGCCTCGCCCTAGGGGCGAGGACACTACGACGGCAACCCCGAGCTCCCGGCATGTGGCCAGGAGGTCGGTACCAGCAGCGGTCTCTATGTCACGCGTGAATGGCGAATACTCTGTTTGCACGGCAGCAACGGTAGCGACCTTGACTGCCCGGCGAAGGGTGGCGGAGGAAACGTTCGACAATCCAATATGCTTTATTTTCCCTTCACTGCGATCCTGGCATCAGTACGTGTTACAGATACCCGAGTAAATTGCGAGATGCTATATACTTACGCTTGAAGCTCGGCCATGGCTCGCACTGTCTCTTCGATTGGTGTCTCGGGGTTGGCACTATGGAGATAGTCTGTTTAATGTGGTTAGCAAGACCGCGAAGAATTATGATAACCATAGCAGTGACTCCAGAATTCTATTCTTCAAGCTTGGCTTTGAATAAGGCGAGGTCTCACAAAGGTCAATGGATTCAATACCAAGGGCCTTGAGGCTTTCCTCGCAGGCTTTCTTGCAATACGCAGCCGAGCTGTCGGTCTCTAGGGACTTGGTCCCTTTCACAAAACCAAACTTAGTCGCAAGGAAGATTTGGTCTCTCTTTCCGGTGCGCTTGAACCATTTCCCCACAAGAGACTCGTTGTCGCCGTATAGACTATAGGTACCATTAGAGTTAATAGAGCAGGTCTTATATGTAAATCTTCCGAATCACATATATAGGTAACTCACTCGGACGTGTCCCAAGAGGTACAGCCAAGTTCCAAGGCACGATCGAGAACTGCAAGCAGCTCTTCTTCTCCAGGGACAGAGCCATAGGCCTTATAGGATAGATCCATAAGCCCAAATCCTAAGGCTGGCACACTTGGTCCATTCTTGCCTAGTGGGTAGTGCGGGATGTTCGTAGGAGACATGGTAATAAGAAAGAAGTTGTAGTAATGGGCAGGGAAATACCAAAACTCTGTTCTGAGGAGTGTTGTACTGAAGATTTAGAATAGCTAGGAGGACGAGATCGTGGGATTTATATAGACATTCCCCCCTTTGTGTAAGACGAAGGGATATGCCTCTGGTCTGCATTTCAGCAACAACGTGCCCCGGCGCTACCTTATTTCCTTAACCCCCTAAAATCCATTCAACATGCATATTCCAGGTAGTTTTGCGGCTTGAGATGATCTTATTGTAGCTTAGACGTGCGCACATCACGGGGTTATCGGTGTGATCGAATCTGTTATACACTCGGGGCGGATGGACATGAGCCAATCAACGCACAGCGTTTCCGAGCGAACTAATGGGCAAGATATACACTATATCAAATACTATCCTTACCATCCATCAAACGGCGTGAATCATACGGCGCTGAGAAGAATCCATCAAAGCTGGACGATCTCGCTTTTAATAATAGTAATAGCCCCCCAATTTAAATTTTTTTCATTAGAAACTCGCATTATATAGCCGCTGCAGATATACCGCAGCTGGAGACTTACAAGCCCTGCCACCATGTTAGTAAGATGATGGGACTAGGTTACCTAGGTAGGTATCATGAAATGAAAAAAAGAAAAGAAAAAAAGGGAGAGAAGTTATCGACCTAGTGATCTCACAAAATCCATGTTGCGTTCAATGTTCTATACTAGGTAGCAAATAGGTTAAAACCACCTAATAATATAGGATTCCCCTGTCAATAACCCCTTACACGATGCCCTCTTTTCGGGACCTTGACCCGTCCCTCTGTCTCGCTCTCCGCCTTGCTCTTCTGGCTCCATCTCGGCGCCGAGTCTATGCCCTGTTCATCTTCCATGTCACCCTGCTCCATGGTCTGGTGCATGCTTGCTGGGTGGTGCTCCGCCGGGCTATAAACCGTGTACAGCAGCAGCGGGGTCGGCCCGGTGTTGACGAACGACCTGGTGCTGAGTGCCGGCGGGCACGATGACAAGATCGCCGGCTTTTACATTTTGTTCCTTGTCGCCGACCTGGGCCAGTCCCGTGCCCGATATGAGTGTCAAGATTTGGTCCACCGTATGCATCTAGGTTCGGTTTAGTAGCCTAGGTAGATATGCGATTTACTACGGTCTTTCACCGGCAGTGAGTATGATATAACGTGGGCATACCTCTTCGCTGATATCATCGCCTACGGGAGCGGCCATGAGAACCAGCTGACTGTATAGACCTATGAAACCTTATGTTTCCGCGCGAAAGACTCGAGGTAATACGAGAAGGCGGACGGCGTGAGGCAATGCTGCGCAGAAACAGTGCAACGTGATGCTGTGATGGTCGAGAGAACACGGCTGATGTTTTCACATTGATCGTCGAGATAAAAAAACGCAACTTAAGATGGTAGGTAGACGGCGTGATTCGATTGTCTAACAATACTTAGGAGCCAAAGACCGAATTTCGTGCGGATGCGGGTTGACGGCGATGAAATCAGCACTTTGTCATGTTCGTCTTAGTAGCGTATTGAAACTTGCATGTAAGGGACCATTTGAGTATACCCCGATAGATATCACATGTAATATAAAAAAGCAGCCGCCATCGCTCGTACTAGCTGTTATACACGCCATGTTAGCACATTGAATTAATCAACTACTAACATAATACCTGGTTTTTATAAGATTAAACATTAAATTAATATATATTAATGTGTACCTAAGTAGGTATATATCTTATAACTGTCTGCTTACCAGTCGAGACATAGCTAAGGCGGATGGTGTTAACTTCACTCTAACTCATTGAGCGCAACCTACTTATTTATAGCCTAGATGTTGAGTCCAGACTGACTCTAAGGAACGTTAAATTAATACAGGATATATACAAGTCACCACTGGATAACATTGAACATCTCCTCTTCCTTTAATGGTAATACTAATATATATAAAGCTGCATATAGGTATTGCTAGATTTGAAAAAGACTATTATGACAGTAATTATTCCCTCTGGTAATAGATTAATAGCACCAACATTAAAACCATAGGGCTAACTCCCTCCCAGAATCCCGCCTCTTACCTAACCTAGTATTCTCTAAGCAGATTCTTGGTAAACGTTTTGGTTTACCATCTCTTTCTAACGACTGGTTTATTCCGCCCCCTTTCCAGTCCCGACCTATGTATATATATAACCTGACCTATCCCTTCCCCCTTTTCTCTCTATATAAAATACTCCATCATGACAACGACCTCATCGCCTTGGAAGAGAAAAAAACATGCCATAAAAACAATAACACGTCCCAGTCGTCACCTTCTCAAGAGATTTTCTTTTATGAGTTTTTTATGTCCTTTTTTTCTTCTTCTTGTTTTATATTACGTAGAAACATTAAAATAGTTATTTCTTCCTTCCTTCTTCCATCATCATATCTCTCTTTATGTGCCAGTAAAGCGAAGTCAGGCGGTGGTTTTCTTATAACGCCTTTCAATATGTCCAGCCGCGCGTAGCCAAGAGAGAGTGAGTGAGAGAGCCATTTGATAAAGGGCCGGCTCTCTGCCAATTTTACCCTTCTTCTTCTAATTTCCCTTCTCCTCCCCTTTATCCTCCTTTTCTCTTAAGAGGGTATCGGTTACCTAAATAAAAAGCTTCCCTTCCTTCCTTCCCTTTCCCCCTTTATTTATTTTGTCTTCAATGTCTTCGGCTCGCGAAGGTCTCCTGCAGCTCGCGGACCTTGCCCTCGAGCATAGGCATGGTGGAGCTCTTCCAGACGGCGACGCCGCTCATCTTGCTCTGGATGATGGTGCCGATGAGGAAGATGAGCGCGAGCCCCTCGATGGCGACCGGCAGCGCCATCCACGGCCACCGCACGCGCACGTACGTCTCCGTCACCCACACCGTGCCCACCGCCTGCGCGTCCGCCGGGTCCTCGCCTCCGGTGGTGGTGCGGCTGCTCTGCGGCCACAGCCGCATCACCCGCGTCATGGCCGCCGCCACCGCCGCCACCGTGTTGTTCTCGCCGCCCGGCTTCTGCGCCCCCGAGCCCGACCCGTCCTCCCCCAGGTCGTACAGCGCCGTCATCACGTCGCTCGTCGAACTCATCCGGCCTACCATGCCCGTGACGTTGCCAGTCCAGAATTCCTAGCAGAGCGGGAAAAAAAAAAACATAATTAGCTTGGTTTTTGGGTTTTAAGAGGGGACAGCAAAGCTGTGTCGGGGCACTACAGCTAATTAGAATAGGTTACTCACCGTGAAGTAGACGCTCATAGCCTCCCAGCTTGTCGACGTGACGATAAAGTCCTGCGACGTTGTCCGGTTGCCAGACGGCGGGACCGTGATCGTGACGTTCTCGCCCATGACGGGGGCCTCGTCGCCCGTATAGCTGGCGATGACAGTCTCTGTGAAATTATCGTTCTCGACTTCGGCGCGGTACTCGTTCACGCAGCTAAATTTTCCAGCGTAAGACTCATCAACCTCATTATAACCATTGAAAAAAAAAAAGAAAAGAAAATGGGGGTTTTTGTGTAATCCTACAAGTAAAGCACGCATTCGTTCGACACGACGCCGAACAGGTTCGTCGAGGAGAGATCGTGCAATCCCCTCATGGTGGACAGCGACGCGACGGTCGACTGGGTGTTGTTGAAATTGATGGTCGGCAGGGCGCCCGTGGCGTTCATGTAGAACTGGCCCCTCATGAGGCCGTCGAAGTACATGCCGTTCGGCAGGCTGTATTCGCAGTAGCTGAGCGAGCCGGCGGTCGTGCAGTTCTGCGTGATGAGTGACGTCGTGTTGGCGCACTTGGAGCACACGGCCAGCGAGAGGTACGTCTCGGGCCAGGTGCAGTTGCCCGTCGCGCACTGCGTGCTCATCCGGAAGTCGTCCTGCGGGTGATCGTTGGTGTCGTACACGCCGTTGTTGATCGCCGCCTTCATCTCGAGCGTCGGCTCCCGCATCGACATGATGCCCCCGTAGGCGTAGTCGTTGTAGCTGTGCGCGATGGGCACCGATACGTTGTTCGTCGGCGACGGGATCGTCCTATACGGATACACTATGACCTGCTGGATGAAGGGGTCGACGCCTAGCGCCACAATGGTGATAAAAGCACCTAGCTTGGCCAGGTGTAGACGCGTACTTGAGAAAATCAACTTCATACTTCCCCACGACCCACGACTGGCCTCGTCAAAGGTCTGGATATCATCTAGATCGCCGGCTCTCTTGAACCAGAGCCACTTCAGTTGACTGATACCTTCGGCTACGGGAATAATAAGGGCGGCCTTCATTATCGTCGACATGAACGACACGAACGAGTTCAGCGTTATGTGCATGGGCCACTGAGGCAAAGGTTTCCCGTCGGTTAGGGCGATGGTGATGATAATGGCCACGAGCGCTATCGCGCTGGCGACCCAGGCGGCGATCTCGAACAGCCACCAGCCATTGCCGTCGCTGCCCTCGGTGAAGGCGGGCATGGGGCGTGGGGGAAGGTTGTCCGGCGTTTGGATAGCATCTCGCGAGGGATGCGCGTGGCCGTGGCCAGCGTCTTCTGCCTTTAGATCTTCAAGCTCCACGTAGTTACGCCCTGCGATCCGTGTCAGCGGCGAGTCAGAATGCACGCTGTACGGACTTGGATTGGGAGGCACACCGGCCGACTGTTGTTCCTAGTCAGTTATCAATTATCAATTCATCAACAACAGCGGTGAGATGGGGTGAGATAGGGTGAGACGGAATGAAAGGAGACGAGGCGTATAAGGGAGATATCACGTACATTGGGCGATGGGATCTGGATATGCATTCTGCCAGTGTTCAAGTCGTCATGCCATACCGCAGCGGGAATGTCGATACTCGTAGTATAGACAGCAACCTCTGGGTTAATAATCAACAGGGACCACACTGGGTTTTATTCATTTTCATGCCGTTGGGCTGGCTTGAGGGAGGTGGTGGGGGCATTGAAATTGGCAGCGCCGATCCGTCCCACACATATCACGACCAGTAATGCTTGTTTTCAGACTTCATCAATGATACGGGCTTTTGTGGCAAAAGACGGTCACTGCTCGCTGTCCTGATGGGTCGGTTGTCCGCCTGGATCATGGAATAGCATGCCCTATCTGTATGATGAACCACACCGGCCTCTTCGTCCCCGGACCACGCCGAAGAACCCCGGCTCGTTGAAGTCATCGTCCGGCCGATATGTGGACCAAGCCCCCCTCCCGACGAGGCGTCTCAACGGTTTAGGGCTATCCGGTTATCCGCCCTCTATGTCTAAGGTCAGGTAGGTACCTGACTAGTAGGGGTTGGTGGTGAGATGACTTGGGTGGTAACGTAGCATGTTTTAGCTTGACAGCCGTGGCTTGGGCTCGTGAACCTGGCTCCTATCGGCAATTGAAGCTGACTGCCGACCCCCACGGGGCGACAGGCCAGTTTTCCCAAACCGAGTTGCGCGCCCGAGCCTGTCCAGGAGCACAGCTCATGACATCGATCGACGAGCTCCAGACTGGCGACGCAATACCAACGGCTCCAGCTCCGGGCCTTGGCTTCGAATCTGCTAGAGCTTTCTGACTGATGAGCTTAGATGTGCCAAGATTGCCATTATGTATAAGATCCTGCCTGATAAGGCGTCCGGGATTAGGTATACCTATTCCATGCTATCCGAAAAAAGACTCCCTGCATGACCCATTGTATAAATAAAAGGGGGTGGACGAACCAAATATCTATCTCCACGAAGAGATCATGAGCGGTACTGAATCCTGTCTGTAACGAGTAACAGCCCCTATGCTCGACGAAATAAAGCCACTCATCCACCCTATACCTAGTTGTGTGTCGTGTATATCATAAGGTGAATTGCGGTAACCTAGCCCCTGACCTCTCGATCTTGCTATATCATCTGTGTAAACATCGTGATTCCCAAATGCTAACCCTCGAATATCTCCTTTGTTTCAGTCCTGCCCCGAGCTTTCCCGGGAACACAGAGAACCGAGAATAAGGTGCATGGCTGTCTGCGTGTAAGCAATTACCTAGTTAGTATGCAGGTCATACGAAGGACATAGACGTGAGTTGTGCGAAACTATTATAAGAGGGTCCTGGCGCATTTGAGCGGGAAACCCTCGAGAGAGCACCTTTTTGTCCAATGAATAGCAGATATATTTGATGTCCGTCCCGTTCGCTGTCTCACAACCTCGTCGTGTGGCTTTTCTTTTTCCTTCCTTGTCGATGCGTCGGGTATCTAGTGTCGGTACAATGACACGACCGATAAGAGTCGGTCAGGCCGTGTCATAAAGTGGATAGCTTTGGTTTCTTCGAATGGAAATAGACATGCATCATGAGGATCCAACGTGGCTGGGTCTCGAATAGCGAGGCTCGGAACAACTGTCGCTGATGATAACGGTGTAGTCTTGCTTTCCTATATTTGATATTCATTTGTCCTTATATTTAGCTCTGAATACGCATACCAAGAGAGGAATGTTGTCATCTCTATCAGACAGTCAAGGGCCCGGGACCTTGGTTATTTTTTTCATGATAGCCATAGCTCTTGGGGTCATATATATTTTGTATGTATTTCGAAGTTGTTCCGAAGACAAGACTGGTCATGCCAGCTAGGCCGTTGCTGGTGGGAGGCATGGAAGGATAAGACATAGTCTTTATCAAGAGACTCTCGGGATCGGCTCCTGCTGAGTACCTAAAGCGAGGATGTGGAATATGGTATTGGCTCGAAGTCTTGCTTTATAAGTGTATGTTCCCAGATCAAAACTACTGGATGAGTCTGCCTACCTCATCAATGTGAAATAGTGGTGAATATATAGGCAATTGCAAAACCAAGTGCTTCTAGCTCGTACTTGGGAATTTACGAAGTCTGACAGGGGTGTTGGAGCGATCACAACACAGCCTCCTCGTGTAGTCGAGGTGACAATTTGGGTGGACTGGGGTTTATGCCTATAAAAGAAGCAGGCCACAGCTGCCACCAAGGTTGCCCTTTATTAGTACGCCGTATGAGGAGGATCTTCATGACAATCTGTAGAATATTATATCCAAATTTTGACACAACTCTGTTTATAAAGCAAGATCAAAAGAGAAGGCGCATGCTATGAACCAGTTACAAAGTAGAGATCTCTGGGAGCGGCAAATCAGGTTTCAACAATGCTGAGATACAATAAAACCAAGCATAAAAAAGATAAAGTAAAAAAAAAAGAGAAGGCTATATCATACGTAACATGTGTAAGACCCATCAAAGCAGGTAGCAGATACAAGATCCAAGGTCGCATGCACAACACGACCGTGTGCGCTCCATAGGGGAAAACAGTCTCCGATACTAGCCAATAGACTAACTACTCCAACCGATGAGCCGTCCAAGATGCATGGAAATTATTCCTATAAACACGCAAGCTGAAGGTGGTGCGCCCAACTTCAAAATACAGGAGACAAAAACAGGTAACCGAAACCGCAACGGTAAAGCTGAAGAGAGAAGAGATAATAAAATAAGGCAATAGTCGGGCCACGGAACATGGCCAAGACTTCAGAATTCGGGGTATAACTCCTGTCTTCTCATATAGCATCCGCCTTGGCCTCCGGGGCTTTAGCTTCGGCTTCCGTCTCTGCTTCTGCTTCTGCCTCTGTTTCCGTTTCCGTTTCCGTTTCCACTTCTGCTTCTTCGTCTCCGACTTGTGCTTCTAGTTCGGCTAGTTCAGCCAGTTCAGCCTCGTTCAACTCTCCAGATTCTTCTTCCCCTTCTCCTTCTCCTCCTTCTTCTCCGACCGGGTTCTCGGGTACGATTCCATTCATGCGCTCCCATACTTCTCTCCTGATTCGGTCGTCTTTTGCTTTCCTCGCTCTCTCGACTTCCTCGAACCCGCCACTCTTCTTCAGCTTTCCTTCCCCCACGAAGTCAGTCAGTTCCTTCATAAGCGGGTTCTCCCTCCGAGATTCTAGCTCTTTCTGGCGTAGTTTTTCTGCACGCTCTATGGCTTCCAACCGGTCTTCGTGATTAGGCTGTAGAGCTCGGACCTCACCCAGTACACCCTCCTTCGCGGCGGACGGGTCGGCGCTGTTACCTAGATTGTGAAGGCCCTTTGAGAACTGTCTCCCTGCCGGAGTGCTATCCTTCATCTGCTCCTTGGTTGCTTGCTCAACCAGTGCAAAGGTCTCCGATGCCTTCTCGAGGTCATCCTGGAGGTCAACCATGAGGTCTTCCATAAGCTTGAGCTCGTCACGGCCTTGGCAGACTTCCTCTAACTCCTTTTCCCAAATCTTTGTCCAGATTGGTTTCTCACGCTTCATGTACTCCTCCATCTTCTTGAGCTCCTTGCCCAAGAGAGAAATGTCCTTGGAGACACCTTCAAGCTGGCGCGGCAAAGGCCGCACGCCTCGGTTAACAACATCCTTTCGCAGATCCTCGACAAGATCTTGAAGGTCATCCACCTTGGTGACAAGTCGATCCGAGTCTGCGTTGAGCTGCTTGCGGCCTTTCACTACGTAAGCATAACCAGAACCACCTTCGACGTCAGGCACTGAGGCCTTGGCCGCTGCGACCTTGACGTTGGCCGCTTTACTTCGGAGCGAAGACATAGAGCTCTGGATTTCGGTCTGAAAATTCGAGTATGTTTGCCGCAACACCGCGAGATCCCGCCGTAGACTGTGTAGTTCCCGGAGCTGGTTGGGACTGAATTTGGCTCCAGAGTCTGATCCGCCCTGTTTAGCACCGTCCATGATGACAGGCGGCGCTGATGCCATACGAGCCATTTCCTTAGCAGTCTCTAGCTGTCTATCGGATACCCGCTGCAAAGCTGAGCCCTGATCTGTGACATTTTGTTTCACTTCGTCCATCATTTTTTTCAGAGCCCCTAGTCCATCGTCAAAGTGTTTTTTCACCTCATCGAGAGGTTCTATATTTAAGACTAGGACTGTGCGGTCTTTGATGTCCGAAAGGTCCTCGAGCTCGTGGCGAACCCCGGAGACGGGATCCTGAATGTATATTTCTGGCAAATCAGCGCCATTCAGGGCAGTATTCCAAGAGAACTTTTCAATAAACGCTAGTTGCAGACGCCCTATAGTTAGGTCGGTATAGCCCTCGGGGAGCACAAATTTCTTGACCTTTGACTTGTACTGCAAGAACAGGGTAAGTTCTTTATCTAATGGTGGGGACTGGTCTTGTGATGAAAACTCCTTTTGCTGTTTCTCAGGCGGTGTCTGCGGCGGTGGTCTTGGTTCTCCGGGTGTGCCTACTCTCGACTTGGTCTTGTGAGGGGAACCAGGAGTTCCCATAATAGGGAAGGCATCGTCTAAGGGTCCCGATACCGTGGCACTGGGCTTGTACTTTTCTTCCGGGGAACGGACTGGCGGGGACTCTGTGCGAGATGGTAGACTCGGCCCAAAGCTTTCCTCGGATACTCGACTAGGCACTCTGACGGGCGACGTGTCAACGGAAGGTTTCGACTGGCTAGACGCATTGCGGTTGTGCTTCAATGATTCTCGAACCTGGACCGCCCGCAACGACTCCCTAACTTCCCCACGTCCTCGATTTGGCAGAGGCGTGTTCTGAGTAGGGAGCATAGGAACGCCATTAGTTGGTGCACCCAAGTGCTTGGATATTTGGTACGCAGAGTATCTTCGTGATGCCCGTCTTTCTAAATCACCCCCTCTCTGCAAGGCCGCAAGTGCACTCTGCTGCGATTTCGGAGGCGGTGGGGGAGGCGGTGGGAACGAATCAAGATCTGTGCCGTTGTTCGATGGAGGCGCCGGGATAGTCTCATCTCCGGGATAGGGTGGGAGTACCGGGATATTTTGCATGGTGGTGCTCGAGAGTGACGACTGGTCTGAAGCGAGAGAAGCCTGAGACTGATCCCGCGGGAGCCTGCGGTTCGGAGATGTACTGACGCCAGAAGGCCCACTACTACTTGCTCGGCCTCCTGGATTGCCACTATCCCTTTGCGGACTTCCGGCATAACCATTCTCAATACCTTCGTTCAGCAGGCTTGTGAGGCCCGTATTATTGCTTCCAACCGTGCTGGTGCTCATTGTGCGGGCTGCGATTCCACTTGCCTCGGGTGAACCGCCTGCTTCCTTGTCCCGCGATTGCTTCTGGCGAAGTTTCTGCTGCTTCCGCTTTAGGCCGTGTAAAAGATTGATGATGATATCTCGTATACGGGGCAGATATTTTTCTAGGCTCTCGGTGCTGGCCTCCTGGCTCAGAGTGGCCTCGAGGATATGTCGAAGTGATTCAGGGACGTTGCCAAGGTCAGAGGTATCCACGTTAATAGCAGTGAATGCCCGACATGCCATATTAAACTCGTATCCCAATCTAACGTAAACATCGGACACCTGGGTGTCGGTCGCCGTGCCCCGGGACCACTGGGTTAATGTTTCGAGGAGCTGCTTCGTAGCGACGAGGAGATGGGTGACGCTTTTCTCTATCTGCGAGAGGGGCATGTTGGCTCCATTAGATTGCTGTGAAGACGACTTGGTCAATATTGGGATCTATCATGTAGGAGCAAAGGGGCAGATTCCACAGATGGTCATGGCAGAGCTGAGAAATAGGATAAAATAAAATAAGACAGGATAAAGCAAAGCACAGTTGCACACGTGGGGATGTGAATTATGAATGCGCTGCCGTCTCGACTCACATTGCGCCTGGAACTACCGCCCGCAGACCTGCTCGAAGCATTCGACGAGCGCGGCTGCATGGTCGCCGGCGACATGGGCCGCTTGGGAACACTTGAAGAGGCACTATCTGGCCCTGGAGACCGTCGCTGCAGTGAGCGCTGTGCGGGATTCGGAGCCTGCATTTTTGACCTCGCTTTCTCGCTTTCCTCCTCTTCCTACTCTATCAAAATCAAACAAAAAATATCGCCTGGGCGTCCTGGGAAATCCCCCTCCTCCTGGGCTCCTCCTCTCTAAGGTCTGTATATATCCTGATTCCTTCTGGGTATGTATCCTGATGGGCTTGAGCGTGTGCTCGGGCTCGGGCTCGGGCTCGATTCGATGTGTTTCGCTCGGTTTCGCATGCAGCGGAGGAGCAACGGGACGGGTAACGACAATCTATAAAAGGAGCTATAGCAAAGCTTATAGAGACGGCGATAGGAAAAGACAACATGCAAGTACAGGAAGGGCGCAGGGCGACAGGCTGGTGGCTAGCCAGGTGGCTTTTAAACACAAAAGTCCAGATGACACAGACGACTTGGTGCTAGAAAGTGAGGCGCGACGTCGAAATGGTGACAAGAGCCCGATCTCGTGGAGGCGCTCAGACGTCCACACCAGCGCTAGTCTACTAACAGTTAGCGTGCTTGACAGATGGGATAAGGTGATAAAACTGGATACCCCCGGTGACAAGGGTCTGTTGGGTGCTCGAAGTACATAAGGTCCGCTTCTCGGTACACTCCTCCAAACACTAACAGCCTACCTGCCTACATACATAAGGGTAGTGATAGTTGTTGGGAATATACTTTTCAACTCGGTACTCCATTCTACACTAGTTTATATGAAATTGCGAAGGAGCCCATCACTGTGCATTGAACATTTCGACAATTTACCGCAGTTGTCTAGTGAGAGGGTCTACCTTGGAAGCTAACCAGAATTTGTCCCACATGCAATATGTCTAGTATCTAGTATACTAACGATTACCTGAGTAGTGCACTTTGGTAGGTCAATTAGGTAGATACCTACTATGTAGGTCTGGTATGTACACACCTTTGATGTACCTAATCATACCCAACCTTATCATGCTACGTACTAGTAGATAAGTTGACCGTAGTAGGTACATACATAGTACTACCAGACATGCATACCTATAGGCAGAAGACGGGATGATGAAACAAGAAGCAATAAGTAAACTACTACTTAGTTCGTCAGGTACTACTTACCTACTTAAGTATGTAATGTGGTGTCTGGTGGTGGTAAGGAAAAGGTAAGAGAAAGACAAGAAAGGAAAGAATAAGAGTTATTTCCCCAGCAGCACAAGACAACAAGTAACAGATTACATCAAATATTGACTCTACCTCCATACATATCAATATGTAGGTACAGAATATCTGAATTTGATACAGTACCTTGTAATGTATATACGGTATATACACTACCTACCTACCTACCTACCTACCTACCTACCTACTTACACTAACTACACAATGTAGGTAGGTATGTAATATCAATATACTAGGTAGGTACACCACGTAGGTGGTGTAAGTCTGTACTCCGTAATCCGTATTCACACAGGATTGGGTTGTGTAATACATACGGAGAATAACCCACTCCTCGTTGATCATATGAGCTATCGCCATTCGCCCTGAGATTTTACGCTACCACCTAGTCGCATTGGTTAATACTATCGTCGATCCTAACATCGCGCCGCTTCGGTCTCTCGAAGTGTCCCAGTGGTCACTGGATCCCACTGGATCTCACCACCCGTGGCAGACACTGTCCCGTGCCGTGCTGACTACCGAGACTGCGAGGTCGTGTCCCTACATACCTATATTTTCTACTTATATTTTCTTGTATGTGTATACATTGCCGTCGAAGGGTTACGCTTATAAGTTGTCCCATAGTCAGTAGGTGGTACTGCCTATCTCTAGGTAGTCGTGCGGGTTGTGTTGCCATGCCATTCTTAACGAATGCGAGCTCGAACAGAAAGATGCCTGGTTCTAGATTCCGTCAGCACAATCCCAAGCGGTGCTAGATGACTCCAATGCCCTATCATTTCAGGCAGAGACCTCACTATACAGATATCTGTATAGAACTATAGTCGAGCGCACAGTAGCCAGGTTCGGCTTTTCTCTCGATACCTCTCAAGCCGACAGTCTTGTCATCCACAAGAACCATGAGTCTAAAAATCGCGATCGTCAGCGCTGGGCCAGCGGGCTGTATGCTAGCTCGCCTCTTGTCGTTATCCGATATTCCAGTGACTAGGTATCTATGAGAGCGACTCGGGCTCTGACTACCGCGCCCAGGGCGGAACACTGGACTTACATTCCAAGACGAGACTCGCTGCTATGAAGGAAGCTCAGTTATGGGAAGATTTTAATAGCGAAGCTCAATTCACGAGTGACTACACAATGATGTGCGACAAGGACCTCAATGCTTACGTTGAAGTAACTGGAAGCGATGGGGCTCCTAGACGGCCAGAGATCGACCGCTCTAAGCTCCGCCAAATCCTCACAGAAAGCTTATCAGACAATGCGATCAGATGGGGTCACCGGCTGCAAAGCGTCGAAGACGGTAATCGCTTGGTGTTCGAGCACTCGACCAAGTCAGGCTTTGATCTCATCGTCGGTTGCGACGGGGCGTGGTCTAAAGTTCGCAACCACATCACAACAGTGAAGCCACACTATACAGGCGTCGGATACGATCTACTGTCAGTCACAGATGCCGAACAGGCAGTGTCTTAGTTGTCTAAAATTGTCAAGGATAGAAACGTGTTTGCGCACTCAAACGGCCAGCAGTCCTCGGTGTAGCAAATGAGAGACGGCAGCCTCCGTGTCAGAAACGGATCGGTTCACCCGGAGAACTGGGTGCAGAGCTGCGGATATGACCCCTACGACCTTGAGCAAACGAAAAAGGCCATCTTAGAAGAACTACACGACTGGTGCTCTCAGCTCCGTGAGATTGTTGAGAAGGCGCTGGGAAATTGTGATCCTAAAAGTCTCTATAGTAAGTATTTGATCTTTATTATTTCGTAGCAGTATCTTCAACTCCTGCTCCGTACGAGCTGGCCCATTACCCCGTACCGCCCGTTTAAAAATGGCCATGGGGGGCTGATTCACTTCGCCGTAGTGCTACCGGTTGGTTGGAGATGGGAGCATCACCAGGGAGTCACGATTCTCGGCGATGCAGCATACTTGATGACCCCATTTGCTGGCGAGGATGTGAACGTGACGCTTGATGACGCTCAGAAACTTGCTGCTGCCATCGTCCGACCTGTACAGGCGGGCGGCGGACCAGAAGAACTCGATAAACAGGTCCGTGGGTTCGAACGGGAGATGCTCCCGCGGATGGAAATGTACCAACGGGTGACGAACGAGGCCACACAGCTGTGGTTATTCACCGAGGGGGGTTTGCGGAGAGTTGTGCCCAAAGTATTGTATTTTATCATATCGCTGGACCAGCCGAGGGTTGTTACGCCACTACCTAGTCTGAATGCTACTCCATTGATGGCTGTTCGTGAAAAAAGGCTATTCAAAGGACTGCGAATGGCGGGTGTAAGCTGAGACTATGCGACGGATTGGAGTTGATGGCCGCCTTTTGGGTAGCATGTGGATAACCAGACTGAACATGGCCGATAAAGCTTAGCAGCAATATAAGTATGATATGTACGAGTACTACTGAACATAGGTAAAAGGCAGTACCTATTAGTAATGGATCTAGGTTAGGTGAGTTAAGTTCTACACTATCAGTAGAAGCTACTTAAGTAACCTAGGTACTTACTTAAGGAGGAGTAGTAAGTAGGTAGTCTTTTCTGCCTACATCGATATGACGATGACGTAAGATACCACCTTACAACACTAGTAATACCTAGTACCAAGTAGTATGTAAGTACTTACAATAATACTATGTAGCCGCCAGCTACCTCCCTCCAGATATATACTTAATATCCTGTTCTACTCTGATCAAATGTATGTATTTAGTGTGTGTTATGCAAAGAAACTTAAAAAAACCACTCATACAAAGGTATTGATAAATACAACTATTGGAAGTCTAAGGGCAGAAGAAGAAGAAGAAACGAGAAAAGAAAGATAAGAAAAGGTCTAAACATCTGTTGCACCACACAAGTCAGGCCTGTCAGGCTTCTAAGAAGGCACATACTCAGCAATGTGTATATGTATGTAAGGGAGCAGCACGGCGAGGTTAAAATTGTCTGCAGGCGAGACCGCATCCATTCATCGATCTTCCCCGCTGCCCGCCCGATTTTTTAATCAGGCGGGAACTCCCACGGGCGTGAAGAGCCTTAGCCTTGCAAGGATCTTTGCGGGAAAGCCAAGTCGGCTTGCCGATCTTCGTCTAAGATAACCACATCAACACTGATGAACATGGACCTCACGAGAAGAAAAGAAAAAAAAGAAAAAGAATCTTATAGCCGGTATTTCCATTTTTATCAACACTGCATATTACTACAACACCCCGGATAATAATAACATAGTAGTAGAGAATTACTAGGTAGTTAACCTATAGGTACTACGGTAAGGAATCAACCGCAAATGTCTAATACCTACTACCTAGTAGGTAGGCACTTACCGGGACTGAAACTTCCTTACCTAGCACCTGCTTATTGAACTCTGACAGGAGCACTGTGCATGTCCATGTCCTTGCTGACTACATGACATCAACTCCAAATAGATAGGTATGTACATACTTAATAGTACTACTAGTAGTATGTACTTAGTACTTACCTATACGGCAGTTCTGCAGCTTGCTATATCAATGTATAGGATGCTACCCAGGTCGCACCATATAAACTTAAGTTAGAGTATAGGCGCCTCGCCACTCCTGCTCTTGATGCTGCGCATCTATGTAACCAAGAGAGGCGCAGCTTAAGAGTCCTATGTCCACTATTGCGAGTTTTCGCCTGTGAAGTTTTCTATAACCTGACGTTTTTTATGGTCTTTTCTATTTTATTCAGTTTACCTAATTTAATTATTCCCTCTAGTTGGTGTTACTTTTATTAGTCTGGTTTATTTTATTTGAGTAGGTATATTTAATAGATATCACACAATATACTCAGCACACATCTTGAGAAACGTCAAGTAGAGAGCAAACTGCGGTTGGTCTCAAACGCCTAACCTTACTTAGTGAGCCTTCCTTCCTCGCTTCGCATCGTCAATTTCAGGGGCCGTTTGCTGCTACAGAACACCTACCTACCTAGGTAGTATATGCGAGCTTCTGATTGGAAGATCTCCGTGGTTTCATTCCCGCAGGGCGCTCGCCTCTTCGCCGTGTTCGTCGACCCTGAACCTTGGACCATTTGGGATGCTTCTGGGCATCCTAATGGGAGGTCGATAGCCAATGGGAAACTTTGCACAGACCGAACCCTTATGCTTAACTACATATTCCCGCAGTTTGGTAACCGAACTCTACAGATTTTTAAGACCCCTTGCTACGGGATGCTGCTCTCGTGAGGATTACCTGTCAATCTAAGATGTCTTCCGTCCCAGGCTATAAAGAATATCTATACTACGCAGGAGATATTCAGTGTCTGGAGTTGTCGGGGTTTGGTCAACTCGACTTGGTTACACCTAGGATGCATAATATTCGTTGCCTGCCGAAGAATCCGGAATACCAGCTAAGTAGAGCTTAAGTGAAGTATTGTAGGTTGTTTGATATTGATAGGTAGGCCGGTAGATCAGACTTTTGGAAACTTAACGTTTCACACGAGCAAACAGAGGAGGTAAGTCTGGCGTCCGGGTATCAAGGGCCAGCTACGGCTTAAGATAACTGCCCAAGGTAGGTATGTCACTACTACATATTAAATTAAGGTTACCTAGTAGTAGATACTTGAATTTGGGAGAGGGAGAGTAACGGGGAGAGCGGGGGTCGAATAAGCAAGATGTCCAAGCCCTCATCTCTCATCTCTCATCCAAATCACTTCTGCCCCTGTATAAGTTGTTCTCACTCCCATGTTTGGTATTTTTATCCAAGTCATACATCTAGTCTCATTACAAGGATGAAGGCTTCAGTCTCAACCTACACACTTAAGGTGGTGACAGTATATTTATGTTGACCGGGTACGTAAGTAGAAGTAGTTTTGTAGGTGTTTGTACTACACCCTATGAACCCGAGCCTCTGGCTGATTCTTGTCTCGTGTGTATCCTGGCTGGTCTTTGCCAACTCGGCCATATTACTGCGGTAGGTACATACACAGTACGCGCTCATGCCACACGCACTCGCCATGATAATCGAGGCTATGCGTCCAGATGCGTCAGACGCTTTTCTGTCACTGAAGTGCTAATTAAGGTGTCAAGCCCAGAGTACCCAGCCTGAGACGATGAGGCTGCGCATGCTTATTCGGAAAGGAAGTAATCCAAAAGGCGTCACCTTTTTTTTTCTTTAATGGGATATTACTCGCATGGAGGGTTAAATAGAAGCTCTAAGAGTAGCGGTCGCTCCTCGGCCTGGTTTGGATAGAAATGTCACACAAGGTGTGGGAGTTGAAGATTGTACGACCGGCGAAGTCTGACGTGTATTAGACATTGTTGTCCGGGACAAAGAGGACGAGGACCTCAGAGACAGGCGCCGGGGCGAGGGGGAATGCCCAACATGGCCATCTAAACAAAGGGGAAAATGGGAAATCCTAGATAGATAGTCTCCAAATAACATGACAAAACCCATGTCCCGTGGCTGGTCGAAGGGGAGGAATTCCACCTGTCGCAGTGATCCGGTCAGTCATTACCCGCCTCACACGTAGATAGTAACCAGGATTGTATGAACAAGTTTGTATTGGCTTGCAGATAGGTTTTGGAGTGCTTTGCCTATGTAGGTATTGACTGACCAGGTCAAGGTATACATTTAGCGGTTCTAGATCGGCTTAGGATGGACTATGTACTTACCTGCGGTACACCGATAGCTCTGGTACATATGTATGTACATCAAATAGGTGCCTAGGCCTATGTAGGTTCAAACGCAGATCGTTAGGAGATCGTTAGGAGATCGATATGAGATCATTAGGTAGACGAGACCGTGCCTATAGGTAATTGAAGGAAGCATTGGGGGGTCTGGTTTAACCAACCAACCAACATGAACTACCTAAGGTTGGGTTACCTAACTCTAAGTGTCGGTCTGGTGCTTCGGAAACCAATGTTTTCTATTCGGCTGTTTCTTCAACTTAAACATCACCAACATTGATACACCATAATTTCGTTGTATTGATGGTACATGGGTTGATCCATGACCTCTTTGAACCAGAACAGCCTTGCGGCCTCTCCTACCTAGGTACATAATGTCTTCGGCCCCTGCTTTAGCCTCACATGCAACTTGGCCACAATGGTCAACACTTGTGGGAACACTCAACAAAGTACCATGCGCAGAATTGATCTTGTGCGGGAGTTTGCGCAACTATGTGAGGTATGTAGGGCGCAACGAAGAGGCGTTCTCCTCAATAGGCTGAAAGTTAAAATTCGCAAACTAAATGCGGTTCATGTTATTTCTCTATCTATAGTGCTAGGTACCTACTAGAGGTATTTAATATTAACACCTGGGATTTCTGCAGGTACATACAGTACTATACCTACCTGCTTACCTCAGGTATTGCATGTACGTAGGTACATTGATATGTAGGTAGGTGGGTTGTATGGCAGTGCTATAATCGCTAACTTACCACTGGTACTGTACCTACCGACCGTAACTTGCTTACCTAGGTAGGTTAGATATGTACAACACATCGCAAGTGGCGATATATTCGAATAGACTTTCATATGGATGGTGCTCAACTAATACCCGATTGACCTTACTTTACATTTTTACTTCCGTTCTACACTATTCCCATGCCTTTCGTCTCCGCTTATTGTCAGGACTAGGATTCAATTTGTGAGGTTCTAAAAGTTCACCGCGGACCGCCTTCACTGATTTCTAGATTTATATTCCGATCCCTGTAACTGTCCCAATCGAGAGTCTGCACACTTACACTCACTATAGGTACTTGAGATACTGGAAGGCCGCTGTAATCAACCCGCTGAAACACCTTCGAACCTTCTGTCAGGTACCTGTAGCACCTCTGAGATAGGTACAACCTACCTAGTACCTACACATTTCCTATATATAGAGATAGCCCTGTGCTTGTCCTGGTTTCTCCAACCAGAAATCACCTGCAAACCCACACTTTTTCACCACGCACAGCACACAGCTTATCACACACCCACATACGCACATGCGTTAATCCATCCAGCAGGTCCCTCCTCCCCCAAGTATCCCACCCCCCCCTTCCCCTCGCCTGCCGCTACCTCCTTTTGCGAAAGCTAAAGGTACCTTGGACCGAACACTGACGGTAGGGTCGACTGATCAATCAATCAATCAGATCACGCCAATCCGACTAGTGTCCACTACTCTAGACTAAACCACCCACGACTACCTACACTAGGAAAAGACATGGCACCAAGCCTTAACATCTCAACCGCAACCACCACCAAAAACAACTCCACATCTTCACCAGCTCAACCTCTACCTCTACCTCTTCCTCTGTCACCCGCACCTCGACCTCAACCTCCACCTCTACCCTTACTTCTGTCCCGACCTCGACCTCAACCTCTGCCTTCTCGACCACCTTCGTCTGCCGACTCGCCTACGCAGGCCTCAAATAGCAACAACCTGAAGCCGGGGGACGTTGCCAACGGGCCAGAGTCGGAGCCCAGCACAGCCAACATTCCGAGGTGAGACAACGGTTCCTTTATTCGCAGTGCCTTACCCCATCCATTATGTGTATTTTAGGTAGCATGGGTATATTTTATCGGTACCGGTGACCAGCAGCTGGCCCGCACTGCCCTGCCCTTTTTTTTTTTCTTTTTCTTCTTTTTTTCCTTTCCTTCCCTTCCCCTACTCGAATGCAGTGTGTGCGAGAGACAAGCAAGCAAGTGTGTTGTATCCCCCCCCCTCTGTATGTGTGTGTGTGTGTGCGCGCGTGGTGTGAGAATGAGAGCAAGTTGAACGACCACTTTTTTTTTTCTGGCAACTTCCAGTCTGCGGTACCTTTTTTTTACTGTTGGCCTTGTCAACAACAAAGCACTTTTCTATTTTCTCGTTACCCTCGTCTTTCCTCTTTGTATCCCTCCACCACCTCCACCCCCTCGTGGCAGCAAGCTGCTTCTTCTATAATTCAATCATTTCTTGCGCTCCTTGCCGCTTTCTCTTTTTTTATTTTTTATTTATTTTCGTTTTCTCTCTGGTGCGCTGACCAAGACGGCTCCCTTCCCCTCCTCCTTTCGTCCACAGACAACCTGCTACTACACAACAGCAGCACCAGCAGCACCAGCAGCACTACCACCACCACCACCACCCCAAGGAGGCCTGGACACCGGCCACGAGTACTTCCACCGCTTTCTCCCCCTTGACTTCTTCCCACCAAAGCTTGTCCTCGCATGACAAGCGTTCTTTATTCAAGTCTCTTCGCAAAGTAAGTCGGTCTGTTTTCTAGCCACCAACAGCTCTTTAGGTATCGTCCGATTCGGATCCGCGTCACCTCCACCTGCTACCCCCGACCTCTCCACGCCGGTTTTTCCTGCCCATCCTTTCTTTCCATCGACCACATCCCATCCATTTATCACCGCCAGACCTGCCAATTGCCCTCCACGCCTGCCATCGATGGTCCTTCTTCTCTCTTATCTTTCTATTGAAGCTTACCCACGTTTTTCCACAGGGTGAAAGGGTCCGAGTCACCCTCGAGGACGGTTCTGAATTTGAAGGCATCCTGACTAGCTCGACCGCTTCTGTCTGTCGCCTGAGAATGGTACACCAGAGGAAGATCCCGGCTACTTCGACCAACGGAAACAATCAGAAGGAATATTCCACCATGTCTATTTCAAAGAGAGACGCTGCAGATGTCACCAGAGTCATGGGAGGCAACTCTGGCAAAGGTGACGCCAAGGCCAATGGTAGGCTTGAGTGCTTTGAGAAGGTTTCTGGTCAGAAGCTAATCAAAAATTCTACATAGGCAATTCTGGCGGCTTCCGAACTGACGCCGCGATCTCTTCGTCTCGCTCTGGTCGCGAGAGAACTTTGACGCCCTGGGTTGCTCCCACCGGCTCCGATAGCATTGATTTGAACCTGGAGACGACGTCAACGAGCGGTGGTTGGGACCAGTTTGCAGCGAATGAACGCCAGTTCGGTATCAAGAGTACGTACGACGAGAACATCTACACCACTGCTATCGACAAGAGCCATCCTCAGTATAAGGAGAGGATGGCCCATGCGGACAAGAAGGCTCGAGAAATCGAGCGAAGCCCTGCTGCCACGGCTCACGTAGCCGAGGAGCGAAAGATGGACTACGGGGCAGGTGACGATGCAGGTGGTGATGAGGAGGACAAGTAAGCTTGCGAATCTCTAGGGTCTGCTCCGTATATCTCAACTAACTTGGCAACAGGTACAGTGGTGTCAAGCGACAGGACTTCCCTCCCACTGGTAATAGGGAGAACAAATATACACCCCCAGCACGACGAGCCCCAGCTGGCAACGCTTCTGTCAAGGGCGCACCAGTCGACCCTGCCATAATATCGTCACAGCTCAAGACTCAGAAGGCACAGCCTGCTCCCAAAGCCGAGGACTCGAAGGGACGGGCAGCGTCCAAAGCTGAAGCATTGCCCACACCCACTGCCCAACCCACGGAGTCCAAGCCAGAAAGCAAGGGAGACACCCAGAAGCCGGCGGAAACGAAACCGGCGAACCAAAACTCAACCCCGCTGCGGCCATCAGCCGCAACTAGCAGGACTATTTCACCTCAGGCCAAGGATGGCCGCAACGCCACTCCGAGTGCAACATCTACTGTCGAGCGTGATGTGCTTAAGGAATTCAAGACATTCGCCCATCAGCAGCGCCAGAATGCTGAGAAGGTTCGAAGCAGCAAGGCGAAGGCTGACAAGGAAGTCAAATTGATTGAGCTCAAAAAGTTTGCCGACAGCTTCAAACTACCGACTCCTGTCCCTGTCGATCTTATTTCGATCATTGCTAAGGATCCCGCGAAACAGCGTGAGATCCAGGAGAAGGCCCAGCGGGACGCTGCTGAAGTTGCAAAACGGAAGGCCGACGAGGCTGCAGCGAAGGAGAAGAAGGGTTCCGCCACAAAGGACTCGCAACCGACCACTACAGCGCAGCCTTCTTCGGAAAACAGAGCGCCTCGACCCGTTAGCAATGTTCCGGCTGCTACCGGTGCTCCCAGTGGAAATTCTGGAGGGCGTCACCAAGGCGGGCGAAACTACGGCCCTTCTGCTTATCCATCGTATCCGAACAACCGCTCAGGCCCGCAGCACATGCCCCAGACAGGCCGCCTTACCAACCGCATTAGAGCCCTAGAGTCGCAGAAAGCCCAAGGTCAGGAGGTGCGCATGCCCCCAACCGGTCCTGCGAATGCTGCCGCCGATCCCTCCTACGCGCGCCGTATGGCTTTGCCGAGCCACATGGGTGGCAAGTTGAACCCGAATAGCCACGAGTTCCGACCCAGCGCTTTTGCGCCTACCTTTAGCCCGAACGGCCATCCCAGTGCAGGTTCTAGCCCGCGTTCTGCTATAAACCATGCCAATGAGTCTCACTCGGGTATCCCTCACGCTCACTCATCGCCCGTCGTCATTACGAAGAAGAAAAAGGCGGTCGATCCGAAGAAATGTGATATTTTGTCTTTTGTGAAGGCGATCCAACCGCCGGAGACGAAGAACTGGAACGACAATGACGGCCTCCGACCTTCATACGATACTCCACCCACTTGGCGTTCTGCCACCGACGACGAGAAGCCCGACTCGACGATGCGTCTGTCGTATGATGAGTATTTTGAGCGCCAGCCTTTCAACACGCAGCCCACCCCGAACCCTCCTCATCTTATCCCCCAGCATGTCCCACACCAGCACCAACTCCCCTTGCACATGCAACATGGAGCGCTCAACGTCGGTCCACGGCACTCACCACACGTTCCCCCCGTCCCAATGCACGCCGGTCAGCATGGCCCCGTACCTCATGTCCCTTTCAATGGTGACGACCATCGCATGATGCATTCAAACTCGTCGCAGTCGTTCTCCTCTCCTAGAATGAGTCAGGTTCCGATGGCATATCCAGCAGGCATGAACACCACGCCTCAGATGCCCTACAACCAACATGTGATGCCTTCATTTATGGCTCCGGGCGCACCGCAACTTGGTCAATTCAACAGGAGCCTCTCGAACAATCCACAATATATGCCTCAACAACCAGGTGCTATGGGCGGTCCGATGATGATGCAACCTCCTTTTATAGGACCCCAGGGAATGGTTGCCGGACCCCCGCAGATGCATATGTACCCCGGCGGCCAAGCATTTATGCCTCCCGGAGCTACACCCCAACCAATGCCTGGTACAAACGGCTACCCGAGTCCCGGCGGACGACCGGCAGCACCCATGATGGTCCCCCAAGGCTCACAGCAGGGCCAGCCGATGTTTGCTCAGAGCCCTAGCATGCAGTATCAACAGCCATTTGCACCCCAGCCAGGACAGTGTAAGTATTTCCAGACCTTTGCACATTCAAAGCACAAAGCTAACTTGCGATCAAGTGAACATGCGCGCATATAGCAACGCTGGCCCGCAACAATTTGGCACTAGCCCTCAACAGATTCATCATTACGGAGGACCACCCCACCGAAATGGAAGTAATAATTTCAACAAGAACTATCAAGGCCACAATCATCATCATGGATCACAAGGTGGCCATGCAGTCCCGACGGGACCGCAAGGTCGAGCCTCCGACGGCCCCGATGAGGCAAAGTGAGGCCGGCAGCTTAAGCTGCCAGAAATGCCTACACGCGTCGCGCTTGAGCGCATATTTGATTTCATCCCATCCAGCATTAGTATCGGTGGTCGCTTTCGCCGATATCTGCGTCATATTGTCACGAACCAGACATATCGTCAACTTAAACCGGGTCTCATCCATACGACATATTTTCTAAGCATCATGCAGCTAAGAAGTGTATGGGTCTATTTCATGTCTACGGCCGATGGCTTGGGAGTTTGTAGGCGCAAAACCTGCTGAATCTTGAACAAATCTTCAGGTGACAGATATCATATGTGGCCCTTATGACCTTGGCTCCGTAGGATATCTTCCCCGAGGCGTTTCCATGCCTGAGCTACGACTGACCGTGGACAAATCGGTCAGGAATGAATGACGTTGTTGTTGGAGTAGTAAGTAAGAGGTGGAGAAGGAAGTGGAGAAGCAGAGGCTTCTGGGGCAGTGGACCGAGGAGGACTACCTAGGCTGTAGGTTCAAGGCTGTAGGCTCCGATAGCACAAGTGGTCTGTCTGACTTGCCTCGATCTGGCGGGTGCGTGCAACTATCGACTACAGCTTCATCAGCCTTACTCGGTACTGAGGACAAGGAAAAATTCCAATGCGAAAGCAAATAAGCTCAACGTGAAAAAATTGCATTTCGATAGGTCCTCAGAGTAGAGAAGAATAAGACGACTAAGAAAATGGGGTTGTGATCAAAAGGAAACCATGCTACTGTGAAGTTCCCCTGGTGAAGTGATGAACAGTACAAGTATATTATCGGATGTGGCATTCTGGCCGAACAACATGGACGGACAGATGTCGAGGAGATCTCGGGTGGTTTATTTGGTAGGCTTCTGTGACGGTGACGGATCCAAGAAAGCTATTTAGCTTTAAACCTGCCTGCCTAGTGTAGTTTGTTTTTGATGTGCATGGATAGCTTCTTTGCCTTGATGTATAGTTGACAATACTATCATAGCTACCTTCTTATAGTACATGGATCAACCGAGTCAAGATGGGCCTGACAGAGAGAAAAAGAGAGAGAGCCTGGAGGTGTATCTACCTAGTCCAGCTGAGGCGTAAGTTGCCTCCGCGTGTCCACGCTAGCAACAATCATGCGTTGATTAAAGCCCGGCAACCCGGGCTACCTACTTTAGACGCTCACTCACTTTACTCAATACAACCCATTTCCCCGAAGTGGTCATACATATATATATATATGGCGATTAGTATGTGGGCATGTGCATGCATCCATTATGTAATGAGGTGATTGATATCCGAGTGCTTATGGCTAGGTCTCCGATAAACCTCATCCATCAAAGTTATAAACTACTACCTAGGTTGGCAGTTGTTTGGAATGAGTAAAGTCCATGAGTAGTACTTAGCAAATAGGTAATTAAAGACATTTTGTTTTTGCTATCTTGTAGTACCTACTAGGTAGTAGAACATGGTAATAAAATAGGTAGAGACTTAGTACCTAATCAATGCGTCCAGACCGTTGCCAAGAACATTGAAGGAGGCGAATAGGTTTAAATAGGTAAGTAGGTACTCTAGCTTATGTATTCGCGTGCGTGGCTATTAGTTAGGTAGTATATATAAAGGATTTTTTTACTTGGGGGTTAGGGGTAGGGTTGTTTCTTCTGATCTGTTTTTTTTACGAGATCGAGGAAGGATCGTACAGATTACGGAGGTCGGTTTAAGCATAAGCATAGGTATGTAAAAGGCATGTATGTAGGTAGGTAGGCATATTTAATCCTTCACCGGCTTGTCGGGACTACTCACCTACCTACCTACCTAACATGAATTAACCTTGTTCTCTTCGCTTAAGACGTTGTTAGCAATCCATTGTTAGATAGTACCTAGGTAGGTAGGTGGGATTTGCCACGGCTCATGGATTTCTTTGTTCAAGTAAGTTAGGTAGTTGGAGAGAGAGAGACATGTTGATAAATTTAGTTCCCTCTTTTTTTTTGTGTATGTGTGTATGTGTGTATTTGATATTGAAGTTTTCTTTTTCTTTTGCTACTTTTCCAGGGTAAAAAAAAGGGGGGGGGATGTGTGCGCAGTTTAAACGGACGACAAGACATTTAGGTAGGTAGGGTACTAATATGCAACTCTTTTGCCTTTCCTTTCCTTTCCTTTCCTTTCCCTTCCCCCCTTTTTTTCTTTCTTCTTCTTAGGTTCCCTCCTCCAGTGAGGGGAGAGAGGGGAAGGAATAGGGGGGGGAATAAGAATTTGTGTGTTTCAACGTTTTTGGCGTTTCAAAATGTTTCAGGGAAGACGAGCCAATCAGGGTCGAATACGGGCTGAGGTCGCTCTCCCTCCGAGTCGTGGCTTAGGGGGCCAAAGGGGAGCAGGGATTAGGGAGGGAGGGGTGGTCGCGTTTCAGGAAAATACGGTTTACGCTACCTATAACTTGGCTTTGGTTTGGTTACTACATACAGGTTATGTAGGTATGGCAGTGCCTGCCACCTGCATATCTACCTAGATAGCCAAATTCATGCTCTTTTTTTTTTTGTTCGGATGGACGGACGACTTACATAGGTACAGAGCTCCAGGTGGGGTCTGTTCTTCACCTTACAGCACTGCCTGGACACCAGGTACCGCCGTACCGCCACCTAGGTGCTTAGAGGGGCAGGGTGGTGTGGGCTCCCTCCAAGCTCACTGCCAGCAGCACGCACGCACAAGCGTCCATACAGCTCCCTTGAAGGATGCCGCCACGAGCAGGAGGTTCTTCGGGCCAGATCAGATCAGATGGGTTTAGTATCCGGGTTAAGTACCTAGTACCTTACCTACATACCTTCTTGGGCAACTTATCCGCCAGGTCCCCCTCTTTTAAGGCTAGGGCCTTTCTCGGCCTTCTGCCGAACAAGCAAGGGCTTCTCTAGGGAAAGTCCATGCTGCTGGCCAGCTGGTAAAAATGCCTTTATGCTTACTACCTAGGCAGAAATAAGGTAGCACCTAGACGAGAGGCCTTTTATCATGAAGTCCCGGGAAATTTCTTTTCTCTTCCCTGGTCTCTACCATCTTGGCGCACTCTCTCTCTCTTCTCTGATTGGGTTTTGCTTATTTAATTGTTGTGTAAGTTAGGCTGGAGCTGACGACTCAGGAGGTGTCGATCACAGACGTAGTTACGTGGATAGTTATAGTGTACTTGTGTAGTGTAGTTAGGTAGGTAGGTAGAAATCGTGCACGTGTTATTGAAGGGAAAGCAGTCAGTCAGTGACAAAAAGGAAACGAATTAAACGCTGCAATTAATTATTCGTGCCGCTGTCATGTACATGTGCGTTCCCTTCCCCCACCCCCTACCTACATACATAGCTACTCGCCCAGAGGATGATGGTGATGATGATGATGAATCCAGTACCCCCCTCCCCCTCCATCCCGGGCTTACAACCGAGTCAATATACAATATATCTGATGCATAGGAACAAGAGACAAAGAGCTGACCAAGCTGGATGTCACATGCACGACTCGGGATGTACCTAGTAATGATGTGTTATATGTTATCTAGATTGTTAACTATCAGGGACAACCCGCCACTACCTACTAGGTACACTAGGTAAATAGTACCTAACCTATAGGAGGGGAGGGGTGGTATCCACTTTTTATTTCTTTATCGTTCTGTTTTTCGTTTGTGTCCCTCTCTCATTGTTCTTTCCCTCTCAATCTCTCCCTCCTTCCGTGGGGTCCAGTAAAGAAAAAAAAAGACAAAAATAAGGGTGATCGTCAGGTGCGTCCCCTTTCCCTGGCAGCCAATCGATGGCTCGTCGGGTTTTACTAGTCAGGTACCAGGAGGGCCTGATTGGCTCTCGTAGATCCCGCGTGCGCCTTGCGCTAGCGTAGTTTCTTCTTTTTTGCCGCCGCCGCCGCATCGAGTAATTCGTCTTCACTTCTTGGCTTTTGTTTGGCCTCGCCTTTGCGCCATTGCCCTGTCACCTTTAGGAATTCTTCAGACGACAATGGCGTTGTTGTCGCTACGGCGGTTGCCATCCCTCTTCCCCCTTCCCAATCTTCAATCGACCGACCCATCACGCCCTAAAATCTACCTACCTAAACTAAGGTAGTCTAGTTTCTCTCTCCCTTTCTCGCTCGCGCTCTCTCTCTCTCTCTCTGTCTGTCTCTCGTGCCGTGTGGCGCCTGTCGTGCATCATACGCATGTTACAACTCAGACTTTGCGCTAGAGTCGACTTTCTTGTGGTTTCTCCTGGGGTCCTCCCTTTTCGCACAGGACAGACGACATCATGCACCACCACTCGTTGCCGTCATATTGATTTTGATATAACCTACCTACTACCTAATTAGGTTGCTATCTCTCTCCCTCTTTCTCTCCCTCATTACCTCGTTCCTTTTGCCACAATCGTTCTTCTATCTGGTTGAAAGCCGAGAGAAGGGGGGCCAGGAGGAGAAGGTCGTGTCCAATTTCAGTCAGTCAATCCGCTGCTAGGTAGTGGATGAGTAATAATAAAATATAAATTATTGCGAGTGAAGTACCTCCATACATACGTACTACACACTCCGTACTACGTAAATATATTCATGCATACCTTACCTGACTAGAGCCATTACCTGGGCACTACCTAGGTTAGTTACCTACCTATGTGCTCCCCCCTCCAGGGCTGTGGATCGGCGGCCTGTTGAAGATCGGTAGCGTCCCCGGTAACATCCCGGATGACCACCTCAGGTGTAAGTGCATCTGTGCATACGTAGGTAACAAGTATGTAGGTACGGATGGGTTCGCGATCGCCGACAAGGACAGGGACAAGGCATTGTGTGTACCCACTCCCGACCAACGGTTCTAGGTAGTGTACACGACCTACCTACTGCAGACTCCATTATGGAAATCCATCATATCCTATGTCCTCCTTGACTCAGGTATACACTAGGTTAGCATTGAACCTTGTCTGAGTCGGGCTTTGATCACAGCCAGCCAAACATGACGGGATGTGGGGCCTAGTCTGGTTCTTGTATCCCAGGAGTCTAAGGTTAGTAGGTTGGGTAGGTAAGTACCTATGTCACTGCTATGTATGTTCAGCCGTGGCCATCGAAAAGTTCTTTGTTCTTGGCCAGGTCCAGCATGTACCTCGTTACCCGATCAGGTGGGTAATTGTGGTAATTGTATGGTGCTGTACATGTGATGTCGCTGCCGGTACTTACCTCCCAACTGTGTGGTCTTGACTAACACGGCAGGCGGCCCACTCAGAAAAGTCAGAGAACTCTCCATCTGGATTATTTGTATAAAGTCAACCCCAGGAACGCTCCTCTCCTCCCTCCAACCTCTCCCCCCCACCAGCAACATCGCGTTCCTCTCCATTCTTCCTCACCCTCCTTATTTTTTCTTGTCTTTTTTTCCCATTATCCATTCCTTCTTTAGGAACTCCCAGGTGGTTTCCCAACTCTTGTTACCTTCTTTTCATTGTGCACTTGTGCATTGTTCCGGCCGCTTCGTGGAATCTCGGTAGTTCTCGACTACGTCCACACTCTCTTCAACCCACAAAGCCTTTCCTCGCAGCCACCCAAACAAGCATCTTTGTACTCTGAACATTCCTTTTGCCACCTGTGAGCAGGTCGAACTGTGACTATAAGTTCAACGCCGCCTTGTGCTTGGAATATCCAGACCAATCCCTTGGCAGTTCGTTCCTTCAGCAAATCTGCACTTACACGCTTCATCATCGCGATCCTCGAGACATAACAAGTCGCTGCGAGCCAGCATCTCTCCCACCACTCACTTCTCGCGATATCAACATCTGACAAACCCGTTTGGGCACACGTGACCCTCATACGACTACCAACCCGTCAATATGCATATGCATCTGCAATCAAGTTTGATGGCCTTCCTGGCTGCTGGATCAGCCATGGCCCATATGAACATGAAGGATCCCGCCCCTTTGGCCTACAAGGGCAACCCTAACGCCAAGGAACCCAATATCGACTACTCGATCACCTCCCCGCTGCAGGCCTCGCAGTTCCCCTGTAAGGGATGGCTCAAGCTCATCGGTACCGACGAGGGTGCCTCCGTCAAGACCTATGCGCCGGGCGAGCAGTCTACTATGACGGTCGAAGGAGGAGCCGCACACAAGTAAGTAACCCAGCCTGTCTAACCCTAGCCATATTCCTTTTTTTTTTTCACTCAGATACCCTCCATAAAGCTTCATGTATGCTAACATTCTCATAGTGGCGGTTCGTGCCAGCTCTCGCTGTCCTACGACCAGAAGACTTTCACCGTCATCAAGTCCTTCATCGGCAACTGCCCTACTTCCAGCGGCGGTTCCTTCGACTTCACAATCCCCGAAGACGCCCCAGAAGGCGACGATGTCGTCTTGTCGTGGTCGTGGGTTAACAAGACTGGCAACCGAGAGTTCTACCAGTCCTGTGCCGTTGTGACGATCAAGGGCTCCTCTAGCAAGCGCAAGCGAGACTCGTCCAACGTCGACAAGCGTGCTACCGTTGCCTGGTCCGATCGACCAAAGATGTTCGAGGGCAACCTGGGCGGTGAATATTGCACCAAGGAAGGGGTGGACACTGTTTACCCTGAGCCTGGTCCCGATGTCGAGAACACCGCATCCGACCCAGGCCCAGCCATCATCTGCTCCACTGGCGCCGATGCGCCCGAGGGCTCGGGTTCAGATTCAGGATCTGGCTCGGGATCTGGATCTAGTTCTAGCTCCAGCGCCGCTACACAGTCGTCGCCTGCTTCAACATCGATGTATGTGACATCTCCCCTTTCTGGTTCTACCTCTGCACACCTTGCCTCGTCAACAACTTCATCGGTTACGGACACCGTCCCTTCTGCATCCGCGTCTGATGTTCTTACCGTGATTCCAATCAGTGAGCTGACTTCTTCATCCAGCACCGGTGGTGTATTTTTGACCACTGCCGAGCCAGCGCCAACGACTCTGTCCACTGTTACATCGCCCCCCGCAACCTCAGCCTCCGCCACGTCAGCTCCCGTGAGCTCGGTCAAGGCCTCATCATCTTCTGCGGCTGCGGGTAACCAGGGCACGGCTACCAGCTCTTCAGCCCCATCAAGCACGGGCAGCGTTAGCGGTCAACAGACGGGCGCATGCAGCAATGAGGGCTCGTGGAACTGTATTGATGGCTCAAGCTTCCAGCGATGCGCTTCCGGACAGTGGTCGGCCGTTATCTCCATGGCCTCTGGAACCAAGTGCAGCGCTGGTGTCTCGGACAGCCTGCAGATGCGCCGCCGTCGCGACCGTGTCCGCCGCCGTGGCTTCGGTGCCTGGGACTGGTAAATAACTCGCCGGCGCGAGTTTCCCTAGAGCATATGACGTATTTTCTTGGGTAGGATGAGGACCGGATATCTCTCACCAAGCCCGATCTTTTCTTCCCTTTTCGCTTCTGATTTGTACATATCTATTTGCACCATTTTCTTCACTTCTGCGCCTCCTTCTGTGTCTATCTCGACCCCTCTTTGGACACGATGGACTTGGATGGTTGTACATTAGCAGCATTCATACCATAGAGTGGCGTTTTCGGCTGAGAGATTGATATTGAGGGGGCTTGCCAGTCATTGGTCTTTTAGTTCCTAGAGGAGGAGGAGGGAGGAGAAAGAAATAACGAAACCAAGAGATGATTGATGACATAACCAAAGAGTTTGAGGATGGGGACTGTCTCGGAGAAAGAAAGGGGTTAAACGCAAAGGCGCTGGAATGGGGAGCAGCACTCCCTTGCCGCCCGCCTATTGCAACTCTATCTAGTATGACGAAGAATCGGACAATTGACCGACCATTCGCTTTTCGCAACCAAACTATTTCATGATCCTAGATTGCCTTTTAGACTCCAAATAGATGACCATGTTCCGATCAAGATCTCGAACAGGCTCTGCTGTGACCCGTTCTCCTTCGTCTCCCTTCTTCATGTGATACCAATATTTCGAAGATATATGGTAATATTAGCTTAAAGGTAGTACTTCTTAATTCCCTCCTCCCTCTTCTTACTTTTTCCTCTGTCCTCGTTTGTACTAAACATAAAGATAAGTATCATGTCGTGTTTTCCCTTTTCTATTGTTTCTGTACCCCCGGACACCACCCACCCACCCACTCTCTTATTACTTACCTAACTTACCTATTTGCCGGGTTTCCTTTTCCCTCGAGGGAGGGAGGGAGAGGGAGAGAGAGTATTACCCGAAACCCACACATGCCTGTTCGGATGCACAACACAACATATTACATGCACACGCACGAACTACTCGAGTTTAGTTAGGTATTACCTACCTACCTACCTACCTAGTAACCATCAAATCAGATCAGATCATATCAGCCATTCCCATGCATGACATGCTGGCTTTCCCCCCCCCCCCATATATACAAGTTCGTAGCACAACACATGTATGTATGTATTTGATGTGTGTTATACATC
Organism: Biscogniauxia sp. FL1348; assembly: GCA_022544895.1. NCBI lineage: Eukaryota > Fungi > Ascomycota > Sordariomycetes > Xylariales > Xylariaceae > Biscogniauxia > Biscogniauxia sp. FL1348. Next base: position 359,973 of record JAJNNV010000021.1, read on the forward strand.
ACTCTGCAGAAATGTCTTAGCTGATATTGGGAAATGCAGGAACGGGGCTACCTAGGTAGGTAGGTAGGTACCTACCACAACATAATAGGGGGGAGGGGGGAAGATAGCGGACTCCGAAGTTGTCCCCGGTGCTGGGCCCCCCCCGTCGCGGTCAGGCCCGGGAGAGGCCGGTCAGGTTCGCCCTCGCTGTCGCATTGTGGGCCCGTTCGTGGAGAAAGCAGAAAGCTGTACCTGCATATCTACCTATGTAGGTTAGTGGACCTTTCCTGAACGTGTGTGCATGCAGCCGGCATGTCGATTTGGCTGTAGAGGTAGGGAGGTAATGGTAATGGTAACGATGATTGGAAGCGGGTGCGCTTGCTGGATTCCTGGCTACCTACATACATACAGACATACATCAATACCCCCCCATCTACCGATGCAGGTGTTGGCATTTATTGACATTGCACTGCCTACGGAGAAGCTCAACCCTATCTTGGTATATCCTCTACCGACAGCCAAAGGGACTGGTCCTGACGCCCACTGTTCGTTCTCCTTGCCCCTTTATCTTCATCTTCAATCCCCGGTTGTGGCATTCGATTTGCATTTATAGGTATCCTTTTACCATGCAATACTCACCCGCACGAAGGAGGTAAAACAAAAGGGGAGGAGGGAGGAGGGAGACTAGTTCCGATGGCCATGATGGAGCTGTGTGTGTGTGTGTGTGTGTGTGTGTGTTCAGAACACAGAATACAAGACGTCACGGTTTGCTTAAACTCCAAAAGTCAAACGTCAAGATGCAGCAATGCGGCGATGCTTAGGGTTCTTCGTTTACTGTTTTGCTCCCCCCCCCTTAGCGTATGCCTCCTCGATCGGTAGGTACATAGCAGACGAAAATCAGTATATATATAAAATGACGATCACGCCAACGAATACAAAACTTGGTAGGAGTACAAAGTACGATTACGATTACTGCGACGATTTCTCCACGGTGCTCTTTACCAGCTTCGCCATCGAGGAGTTTATTTAGGATTAGTAGGGAAGAGTGATTTAGATATATAAGACTTATACGAGGAGGGGGGAGCTACTCCGGGAGAAGTGCTTCCGTGGTTTTGACCTAAGTAAGTACTTGCTCTAGGCCAGCGAAGATAGGGAGGGCATGGAAGCATTTTGCCAACAGGAAGAGGATATAAGTACTACTTACTTACCTAGGTAGTGGTTAGGTAAGTAGGATATATCAGAATGATGCGAGGTACTTCTACCTACTAGTTCAATCTTATATTTAAAGCACAGCCTCCAGCCTGAACCTTAATTTACCTGTCAGCCAGGTACTTAGTTGAACGTGGACCTTGATGGTTCCCCCCTAGGTAAGTACTTACTTAAGCATGACAGGACCTGTGGACTGGAGGTCCCGGTTCTGGGGAGCGGAATAACCCCAACCCGGAGAGGATCTGGGGAAATGGATGAACTCTGCTGTAACGACCCACACGGTGTTTAAGCTTACAATATACCTGCCAAGACGCACAGTGCGTTTCATCCATTATTCAGGAGATTTCCCCGATGTTTTCCCCCCCTTTAATTCAGGAGACCTCTGGGCAGGGGGAGAGAGAGGATGACTCTGAGTGGACAATCAGAGGATCCACTTTCCAGTTCCATCCATCCATGGAGGCGCGGTTCGTTCCTGAGCGTTAGCTGCCTCTCTTTCTCTCCTTCTCTCTCTACCCATTCCACTCTTTTCCCCTTCATCGTCAATCCTCTATTTTCATTCCTTTGGGAGATCACGCATCGCGCATCATCCATCGCAGTCATTCTTTTACAACGCCGCAAGGGCCTCACGTCACTCATTTTCCTGATCTCGCAAAAGTCCACTCATTAAGTATACCTACATTACCTGAACCTAAGAGCTATTCGCAAACCCCGACTTCATCCCATTCGATTTCTTTGATCGCGACGTTCGGGCCAGTCTTTGCAAAAACACCTTTCCGATTCCTACTCTTCATCTTCAGTTCAGCAACTTCGCTACCCATCCAGTTCCCCTACAAGCTAAATATCCACCTGTCAACATGCGTGCCTCCGCTGGAATTCTCGCTGCCGTCCTGGCTGCCGTCCCTCTCGCTACTGCGACTCCCCCGGCTTGTCTGTTGTCTGCTCTTGGGTACGTTCTGCGATGTGATATCTCTGGTTAGGAAAATCATGCCGTTGGAGAAACAAGACAACACATGAGAGGAGCAAAAAAAAAAAAGGAAGAGAAGTAGGGAGAGGAAAACTGGTTATAATAATAATAAGGAACTCAGCCAAGCGCAAAGAAGGGAAACTAACGAACTGGCGCGTTATAGTCTTCAGGGCAACCCGTCCGACATCAAGGCCGTCTGCGGCGACCTCCAGTCCGCCGTCCGCGGTAACCTCACCAATGCCTGCAGCGACGACATGCTGCCTACCGCCTACGAGGTCTACTCCTCCAAGTGCCTGGCGGCCGGCGTGACAGTCTGTAAGTTGGGATGAATTCCCGCGGCGAAAGCTACGATAATAGGGAAGAAGTCGGAGATGCTAACCTAGGATGAATATAGCTTCCCTCTCGACCTCGTCTACTGCTTCCGCCACCGCTTCCTCCAGCGGTGTCGCGTCCAACTCTGCTACCGCCACTAGCGATGCTACCTCTACCTCTGGCGACTCCACCTCTGGCACCTCTACGTATGTGCTATATCCCCTCTCGTCCCCGATAGGGATGGTGGTGGTCCGTTTTGGCTAACATGTATTTTCTTCTTATAGTGCATCTAGCAGCTCTTCCACGGCTACCGGCGCCGGTGCCGCTACCGAGCCCCAGCCGTTCATGTTCGCCGTTGCTGCTCTCCTTGCTACTGGCCTGACCAGCGTCATCCTATTGTAAGGTCCGTTTATTCCTTGGAACGAAATGAGGATGTCATGAGGCGAAAAGGGGGGAGGTAGTTTTGATGGAAGGAAGGAAGGGGAGGGTGAGGAGAGGAAATGGATGGGGATTTTGTGGGATGTATAGATGAGTGAAGCGTCATGAAACATGGAGATCACTTCTCCCCAATTGGGCTGCGCATCTAGGAGTTGATGAGGAGGAGGAGAGAGAGAGAAAGAGGCGGGCTCTAGTAACGGGATTTGTCAATTGTCATTATATTAAACAACCCCTAGTTCGATACCCCCCTTTTTTACCTATACCTTGCCTTACAGTATAGATCAATCATACGCGGAGGAGGAGTTTGTATAAAAAACCATTATTACCTAAATTCTTTTTTATTTTATTTTTATTTATGAAAAAAAGGGGGAAGAGAGAAACTTCTTTTCTCAGATCGTGATTTTGTCCTTTTTCCCTCTTTGGCCCCCCCTTTGACCCCCCTTTTAATCCTGAGACCTAGGTATTCCTACACTACATACCATGCTATGCCATATATGTTCATATATACTTGTTATACATAGTATGTCAAGGTGTACGTACATTGATATATCCACTGTCACCACCACTACTACTGCTACCACTATCCTTTTCCCTACCCTTTTTTTTATGCAAGGATTGCTTTTTCTTTTCCTTTTTTCCCTCGTTTCGTATTTACGTTTTACTCTTATTTACTTTCTTTGCTCTCGTAGCAGCAGCCGCAGCAGTAGCAGTAGGAGTCTTCGTTTGCCCTTTCTGTCCCGCTTTCTTCTGTTTCCCTTTTACCTCCTCCTTCTCCTCTCCCTTTTTCTTCCCCCCTTTCCCCTTTCTCTCTTCCTTCTTTTTACCTTCTTCCTCTCCCCCTTCCAGGAGCAGCATCTTCTCGACACCCCCCGGCCGGCTCAGCAGCAGCCGGTTCTCCTCCCACCGCAGCCAGGCCATGCCCTGCAGCAGGCTGTCCGTCAGGTCGTCGAGCTTGGGCCCCAGCGCCGCGTCCTCGTCGACCTCGGCGCGCGCCTGCGACGTCGTCTCCCCGGGTTGCGGCTTCACGCTCGTCCGCCGGCGGCCGCGCGTTGCCCGCCGGAGGTAGGTGGCCAGGGCGGTGGCGATGGAGGGGGTGGCGGGGGTGATTATGGAGGTAGTAGTGGCGGTAGTGGTGGTGATGCCACGGTTTTTGCTGGGAATGGCGCGAGGAGGATGAGGAGGAGAAGTGGGGGCGAAGGTGACGGTGTTTGGGTCGGCGCCCTGGGAGAGCCAACGGGCGAGGAGCTTGATCTTGAGGCGCTTGGTGCCCTGCTTGTCGAGGTTCTTGGCGAGGGGGGACTTATTTGCCCGTTTGGGCTTGGGCTTGGACGTTATCTTAACGGTTTTCTTCTCGGGGTCCGGCTCTTCGAGGATCTCGTCGTCCTCCTCCGAGAGGTAGAATTCTTTCTCCTGTTCGATGCTGGTCTCGATCACGGCCTCGGCTTCGGCCTTGGCTTTGGCTTTGGATGTGGTTCCTGCCTCGGTAGCGATCATGTCCCCGACAATGTCTTCGAGCCAGAACTGGGCCACGCGTGAGGGTGGTACGGATATAACCTCCCCACCCTGCGCAACATCACCACTACTACCCGTTACCACCTTCTCATCTTCGGCATCCTTCTTCCCTTTGCTCCTCCCCTTGCCCTTTTTCGAAGTCGTCTTCTCGGGGGAACCACCAGCATCTACACCAGCAATGGCAGAACCAGGAGTGCCCGTATCCCACAACCCATACTCGCGCACCGTCCGCAGCGCCGCGTGCAGCATGGCCTCGAGGGTGTTGACGCGCAGCGTCCACTCCTGGACGGCGGCGTGCCCGCAGCTACGGAACCGCTGCCGCTCGATGAGCACGTGCGTCGGGCGTAGCGGCAGCAGGTCGTCGCGCACCAGCGCCGTGGTCACACGAGCGAGCGATGCCGGACTGTACAGGTCGGGGCTAGTACCGGTCTCCGCGTCCGCGTCCACTTCCTTCTCCCCCTCCCCCCCTTTCTCGTCCTCCCCGCTAGCTCCCTTTGTGGGCGGGCGCTCGAGGAGGACCCGGTGCTTCCATGCGTGTAGCTGGATGTGCGGCGGATGCATGGGCAGCGGGGATGGGGACGACGATGATGATGATGGCGATGATGGCGATGACGGTTTTGCTGTTATTAAGCTGAAAGCTAGATTCCGAATTCCCAAATCTATGCTCAGGATGCGCTGCTCCGAGCCAGGCCATCCCTCGGCCGGAGCAGCGGCAGCAGCGGTAGCGGCGAGGGCGGCGGCATTGAGACGGGCTACGAGTTCCGTCTTAGTGCCGGTTTTCGAGATGCCGCAGAGGAAGGCCAGGCGCTGCAGCTGGGCTGCCTTCAGCGCGGGTGAGACGAACGAGGCGGATAATGCTGATGCGATTGTGGTTACTGTTTTTGGGTTTGGTGTAGAGACCATGATTAGGTAGGTCTGGTATACAAAAAGGGTGACAAGGGCACCGCGATTCTGTATAGACCGGTGCTATCAGATATTAGGTGAGGAAGACCTAAATAGGTAGGTAGTAAGTAGGTATTAACTTAACCCCTCCCCCCTTTTCCCCTTCAACTACCTATCTGCTCCGCAGCTGGCTCACACAACTCCTCCTTCCCCTTTCCCCCCTGCTGCTAACGGCTATTGAGTCTCTGTAGTGTTTTATGTGATGTGTAAGCATGTATGTAAATAGATGCAAGTAAGCGAGGTGGCGGAGACAAAAAATAACTACGATGTAGGTAAGTAGGTTTAAGCAAATCGAATTGGTGGAAAAGGGGGGAAAAGGGTCCAGATCTAGATCCAGGTACAGGCAAAGTCTGCGTTTGGGTTTGGATGGTTCCCAGATTTTTCTGCTGGTTCTAAGTTGTTAAAGTTCTCCCCAGCTTTGTTTCTGCACGTCATAGGCCAATTGGAACTTCCGATTGGACTTGGCGTCTGGATACATACATAGCAGTGATTAGGTAAGTAACGGTTAACGGGGACCCACTCGACATCAGCAATAAGTGCCTCAAAATGATTTGCCTGTCTGGCTACCTACATAGCCAGCTACTTAGCTTCGTAACACTTGAGATACATGTAAAGGGTTGTGTGTTGCATATATAGCAATTCTATCCTTTGTTTTTAAGCATAACTTAAACATCCATACCCAAACGCTTTGACCACCTTCTATACCTTAACCCAGGAGTTAGGTGCATCAACTCGCTACGCTCCCCTATATCGTTAAAAAAAAAGGGGCTCAGCTCACTCGAAATGTCTGACCTCGATGCGACCACACCTCGTGTCTTCCTGGCCCGCCACGGTGAGAGTTGACTTTCTAGTGTATGACAGTGTGGCGAGCCATTCCTAAGACAACCGTTATCACATCTAGGAGAGACGGAATGGACCAAGAACGGCCGCTTCACCGGCCTGACCGACCTCGACCTAACCGCCAACGGCGCTAGACAGGTCTCCGGCACCGCAGCTCAGCTCGTCGGCCCCGGAAGGCTAATCGATCCGACCCGCCTTGCGCGCGTGTGGGTCAGTCCACGGAAGAGGGCCCGGCAGACGTTCCAGCTGCTCTTCGGCGCGGACAACACCAGCAACCACGGCAGCGTAGTCGACCCGTCCAAGGTCGCGTTCACGGAAGCTATCGCCGAGTGGAACTATGGCGATTACGAAGGCCTGGTAGTGAGCGAGATCAGAGCGCGCAGGAAAGAGAAAGGCCTAGACGGTGAGAGGGAGTGGGATATCTGGAAGGACGGGTGCGAGGGGGGCGAGTACGTCTTCTCCTGTCCTCGGGACCATATTATATGCTCTTGAGAAAGAAAAGAAGAAGAAAACGAAGCTAAACGTCGCTATTAGATCTGCACAGCAAGTGACGGCGAGGTTAGATGGCTTGATCTCGGAAATCCGGAGTATCCAAGAACCGTATATGAATGGCGAACAACCCGTCGACGTCGTACTAGTAAGTAATTGCCAGTGCTATACTTACCATGATTTCAGTGCGCACACATACATATTATAAGCCTATATATTAACTCCGAGTCAGGTGGCCCATGGGCACATCCTCCGCGCTTTCGTCAAGAGATGGCTCGGATATCCCCTTGACGCTCCATTGGTCATGATGCTGTCCCCGGGAGCAATCGGAGTCCTGAGGTATGTGGTCGGCTGGATTCAATGTTGCTCAGGTTGTCAGATACTGATTTTTATTGCGGATGCGAACAGTTACCGGAACCACGACGTGAATGAGCCGGCCTTCTTCATCGGCATGTCCCTCCCACCTCAACAATAAATAAGAGACGCAAATACCTAAATTGTGTCTCTGATTTGGAGTTGGGAAGTAGGTAGATATCATATGATGAGAAGATGTCATACATTTCACTAGATTAGACAGATATAGTAGGTACATAGTAGAGACATACCCACACTAGAAAGAACTTTTACCTACAGAAAAGATATAGAGGGAGAAAGGGAGGGTGAGGGGACGTGGTGTATGTTGATTTGATGTGATTCCAAATGAGAGCGGCCGCATGTATATATACATACATCTACCACTATACTACCTATAAAGTATACTAAATTAAGTGGTTATATGCAAGGTCGCCGAATATTCAAATCCCGATATTGCAACATTTACCTTTTTTATTTTATTTTTATAATTAGATATTATTCCGAGAATCTAAAGGGAAAGCCCAAGTTCCAGTCTCTTCTTGTTTTGTCATCCAAGCTGGTGGAGCATGGAGCACACGCTAACCTTAGAGTATCAGCAAGTTGGCTGGCTGCTAACCTACATAAGTACTGTAGGCGTAAGCCGGGGGGTTCGGTGTATTGTTGTATTTGAAATATGGCATACCCCTGTTGTCCCGTCCCGAGGCTTTTTGTATTGCTTATTGATCACCCTCGTCTTACATTCTATGCTGAGCCCTACCAGCAAGCCCCTACCTGGTCTAAGTAGGTGATCGTGAGGGAACTTCTTCTAGACCGTTCTTTATTGTTTTATTGGTAATGTCCTGCTCGTGAAAAGAATGTAGCAAGGTAACTTTGGTAGAACTTAAGACCTCATACCTAAGTACCAGACATACCTAAGAGGAATACATAGCTACGTCACTCGTCTTACATGACAACCAGGTATGTCCGCTATCTAAGGTTACTAAGGTAGCACAACTAAATTTAGTCTCATCAACGTTCATATTTTATCCAATGTATTTGATTGCTTGTTAAACTCTATCTATCACTTCATCTGCAGTATAGAGTACTAGGTAAACTAGTCCGAGTTAAACTAATTCTGGTAGTGTTGTAGTCCCTGCACGTACATACATACATATGTACATACTACCCCATACTAACTAAGCAGGTACCTAGGTAAACTTTTGATTTTTTTTTCTCTTCTTTTTTTCCCTTCTTCTCTTCCTTTAAGCTGTAAAACGCCAATGAAAACCCACATGTAACCTACGCATTTCTAATTCTTTATCTGATTGATCATCCCCTATATGGACATACAGCCCCAGGACTCTTTTTATTCCGCAAGGCCAAATACAAAACACGTCATTGTATAATACTGCGCACACCCCTCCCCCCCCTCCCCCCCTCCAATCCCCACCAGAACGGGCTCTTATTATACCTGGTCCTCTTTCTTTCTTCCCACACACTCCCGTCTCCCCTTGCGCTGCCATCACATATATAAGAGGGTATGCAAGCCTTTGCAGTTTTTAGCCGCATATCTTCTGCAGCTATCGCGACCAGAACTACGACTACAACTGCGCTTCGTACCGCCAGGACGGCCTCCTCTCGAGTAGCTTTTCTCTCTAGACACTTCTCCTCTACCCCCCACATCATGGCTCCCATTTCCAAGGAGACCGACTTGCTCGTCATCGGCGGCGGCAGCGGTGGTCTCGGTGCTGCTCGCATGGCCAGTGGCAAGTTCGGAGCAAAGGCTATGATCGTCGAGGGCAGCCGCCTGGGAGGCACCTGTGTCAACGTCGGGTAAGTTATCTTCCTCTACAAAGAAGGCGGAAAGAAAAGAAAAGAACCGGAGCTGAGGGAGGTTGCCTATAGTTGCGTCCCCAAGAAAGTCACCTTCAATGCCGCAGCCATCGCCGAGACGATACACCACGCCAAGGACTACGGCTTCTCTGTCAAGGAGACAGCCCCCTTCGACTGGGGCACCTTCAAGGCCAAGCGTGACGCCTACGTCAAGCGCCTGAACGGCATCTACGAGCGTAATCTGAGCAACGACAAGATTGAGTACGTACACGGATGGGCAAAGCTTCTAAACAAGAACGAGGTCGAGATCACCCTCGACGACGGCACCAAGACCACCGTCCGTGCGAACAAGATCCTCATTGCTGTTGGTGGCGAGCCCACGGCCCCTCCTGCTAACATCCCCGGATCCGAGTACGGCATCAACAGCGACGGCTTCTTTGATATTGCCGAGACGCCGAAGAAGGTCGCCCTCGTTGGTGCCGGCTACATCGCTGTCGAGTTCGCCGGTATGTTCAACGCCCTCGGCGTGGAGACGCATCTCTTCATCCGGTATAACACTTTCCTACGCCACTTCGACCCCATGATCCAGGAGGGTGTAACCGCCGAGTACGAGCGCCTGGGTGTGAAGCTGCATAAAGAGTCTGTACAGACTAAGGTAGAGAAGGATCCGGCCACGGGCAAGCTCACCGTCCACTATCGGGATAGCACCACCGGCGAGGCCGTGGGCAAAGTTGAAGGTGTCGACCACCTCATCTGGGCTATCGGCCGGACGCCCATGACCAAGAACATCGGCCTCGAGGAGGCTGGTGTCAAGCTCGACGAGCGCGGCTACATTGTCGCGGACGATTACCAAAATACCTCCGTGGACAACATATTTGCGCTGGGCGACGTGTGCGGCAAGGTTGAGCTGACGCCGGTAGCCATTGCCGCTGGCCGACGCCTCGCGGAGCGCCTGTATGGCGGGGCCCAGTTCAGCACCGCGCGGCTAGACTACAGCAACGTGCCGTCGGTCGTATTCGCGCACCCGGAGGTGGGCAGCATCGGGCTGACGGAGCCCGAGGCGGTGGCCAAGTATGGGGCCGAGAACCTCAAAATCTACAAGACCAGCTTCACGGCCATGTACTACGCCATGATGGACCCGGCCGACAAAGGTCCCACCAAGTACAAGGTCATCTGCGCCGGGCCCGAGGAGCGCGTCGTCGGCCTGCACATCATGGGCCTCGGCAGCGGCGAGATGCTGCAGGGCTTCGGCGTCGCCGTCAAGATGGGCGCCACCAAGAAGGACCTCGACTCGTGTGTCGCCATACACCCGACCAGCGCCGAGGAGCTTGTTACACTTAAATAAAGCCATATAAAAGGAAACCCAATCAATTTAATAAATAGACAAGTACCTACATAAACAAACAGTTGCATGAAGAACGCTTGCGTGTTTTTAGCGAGAGAGGGCAGAAAAACGAGAATCTTGTTTGATACAAATGATATCAGATGATTTTTTTTTAAAAAAATGCTGCATTTTTGAATATTTATGGCTTTTGTCCTACCCTACCACTAACTTACATGTCTATCTGTCTATCTTACGACTTCCCACAGGACCAAGCAGAAGCCTACAATAGAAGAAAAGGGAGGTTTGGAGAGGGGAGGGTGAATTAGAAAGGAATTTAGAGGGAACGTTTGCTACTGTGTGTCAATACGATGGAAAGGAAGCATCAAATGCATGGGAAAGGAAGCCAGGTTCTTTGCTTCATGTTATTTCTTCTTTGGACTTTATCTAATTTGAGGTCCCTACTTACTTTACATGGTACCTCTCCTCTCTTTGCTTTGTTTCTAGTCGTCAACCTAGCTGGGAAAATGAGAAAGAGGAGGGAAGGCAAAGAGGCAAAAAGGGGGAGGGGGGTTCGGTTGTGTCTGGAAAAAATAGTGTAAGTAGGTAGGTACATCAATAATTCAGGAATCGAACCCATTGATATTAAAATGACGAGAGAGAGAGACTCAAAGCGAATTCTGCATTACAAGTGCTTTATAAGAAAATAAAGATAGATGAATAGGTACCTACCTAAGGCTAGATAGATAGGTTGTAATTTGTTTGTTTGTCTGGTTTCCATAAGCCACCTAGGTTAGGTAGGCAACCCGGACTGACGGGATCACCTACCTAATATACCATAACCCTGAGCTAGTCTCTAATCCAAAGACAGGAAAAACGAGTGAATCCCTAACATATCGATACCTCCCGACCAACTAACCTAACCCAACCACAACTAAGTAATTCAAAGCAAGTAGGACGCATCGATTCTTCTTAATACCGGCATATGCTGAATCAACATTATCAAATATCCAAAAGTGCAAGAAAAGCCGGAGAAGAAAAAAAAAAGAAGTCACTTTTTATATTCTTTTGGTATTTTTAATAGATTTTATTATTTTCCTCTTTCTCGCTTTTGGTTTTCTCTTCTGACTACCTACTTTCTCGTGTTTCCTCTCTCTCTCTCTCTATATATAAGTTTTTTTAAACCCCTGGTAAAGTAGGTAGGTGTAGGTAGGTACCTAAGGTATACTCAAACATTATTCAATTTGACACGGAAGAATTCATACATTAATCAATCACACACAGATAGAAAGTCCCCCCCCTTTTCGCATTTCCTTCCCATGGTATATATAGTTTAGGGATGGAGGTGGAGGTGGAGGGGGGCTTTGTCCGTGTAAAAAACAGAAATACGCTTGTCCGCTTCCAAAGCATCATCCGAACAGCAACAACAGTAAGGAGAGAAAAAGCCAACAAATGTTCGGTAAGGTAGGTCACCTTAAAAGAGCGCGCTCTACAAAAAAACTCCTATGACCCTTTTTCTCTCTCTTGATGTCCATTTTTATAATGCTAAACAGATAATCGGAAAAGAAAAAAAAAAGAACCTCCATTGTTGACGCCATCTTTCCCCCCTCTGTTTTCACCCATTTTGTGTCCTAGTCTAGGTTAAATGAACATTTTTTCCCTGTTACATGCAACATGCTAAACAAGAAAGATGCCCTGGATAACCTGCTTTATAGAACCCGATGTGCCCATCCAACAGCGCCTACTATGTGGAGGTTTTGTGGTGGAGGCGTGACTATCTTTTAAATTCCAAAGGCCGGTCGTTCAATCTCATATCTTGTAAGAAAGCCCCCCGTCGCTGTGAGGGGCTCAAAATCAAACACGATGATGCTCTTCAAAAGTTGGGGGTATAATCTCGAAAATAAATGCGTAAGATATAGCAGCCGCCTGCAACGCGTAATTTAACGGAATGACAAAGCGACATTCACCTAGAATGAGGGCTTGCTTCCACCGTTCAGCCGATATGACATGGAACCCGACATGCCATTAGGGCTTAGCATCATGGAAGGATTTGGCCGTTGTTCATCTGGCGTTGTAGTAGTTGTAGAAACAGAGTTCAGCGAGGCCGAAGAGGTACTGTTCATTGTATTCGTTCGGGACATCGATAGACCCCCCATAGAAATCAAAGCGTCGGCACGCTCAAAAACATTACCAGAAAAAGCATTAGCAAACGATGCGCTTTGTGGAGTCGACGGTACCGTGGCCTGTACCGCAGGACCAAGGGCGGCGCTCTGAGGCGTCATCGGCATTTGTCCCGGTGTGCCGGTAGAACCCGCCGAGTAAGTGCTAGGCGAATAGTGAGTAGGCCCATCGGTGAAGTGCCCCGCCTGTCGAAGAAGGTATGCCCAAGGAGATGACATGATAAGTTGGTTGGTCTCCTTGACGCTAATCTGAACCGGCCGAAGCCGGGTTCTGATATCGAGCGGCAGCTGCACTTGATCCATTGAGTATTTCAGCCTACTCCCATACTCAGCCCAAGAGTCGATAAAGCTCTTGCAGAGACTCCAGAAAAAGGGATCCGTCCTGACCCCGGGTTCCTTCAGCTTGATAAGCGATAGTCGGTTCTTCAAAATTTCAGTTTCCCGAATAGCGATGGTACATTTAGCAATCAAGCCTCTCCAGCAGTTTATCACATGCTCCGGAGCCCTCTGGAATTCAGCACTGCGTTTACCATTATTAAACTGCATGTTGAAATTCGGGAGCATGCGCATGACAAGATCCGTTGACTTCTGTAACGATAGGAATATTTTCTCGAACAGCCGTTCTTCTGCGCTACAGTCTACTGGGTAGCGCCCGTCGGTACTAGAGGCGAATGATTCGCCTGACCGTGGTGTTGCCGAAGCCATATGCGCACTCCGAGCGGAGCCATTGATGAATGGGGCGGGTACGTCGGTCGTCACTCGGAGACTGCTGGGATTATGGACGAAAGGTCCCGGGCGTGGCCGGGGAGGGAAACCAGGGCGTCCAGCTGTGGGCGTTACGGAGCTATCGCGGGAGTGTGGTTTGATCGTGTCGTGGATTCCTGGCCGACGGGATCCCCAGTTGGGAGCGAACCCGATAGAACCGTTTGTAAACTCGTTTGCAGTCACGCGAAGCTCCATGATGCTGTTGAAGAGTAACATCATCATTGTACGGATGTAGCGGGGATCACCTTTGTTTACGATGGTGTCCATATTGCCCATGAGGAGAGTACAAACATGGCTATACGCGTTGATCAACGTGAGAACCGCTCTCTGGACATTCTCGTTCTCCCGTGGAGCATGCCCGCCGTTGTCAACACCAATCTCGTGCTTCTGAATTTCCTGTTCCAGTTCTTCGACATGGACATTCGTGTTATAGAAAACAATTTCGAGACTCGACCGTCTCGCTGTACCGTCATTCGTCAATCTAGTGAATAGTTGTATCATCGGGTGGATCTGGAAGATCGCATAGAGAATACCCTTGGCAGAGTCGATTAGGGGGTCGATGATCTTGGATTCCCGGCGTTGCTCAGGTAGAACCGAGAGACGCCGCACGTAGTTGGGCCGCTGAAGTAACGGCTCGGCTGGACCACTCGGGCTCACACTAGTGGAAGCATTGGGGTCGATGTTCCCAGTCATGGACGAGCCATGGCTCAGCCCACGGTAATGATGACTGAAACGGTTGTTTGCCTGGGTCTCGTCCAAAGTTCCCAAATCACTACCCTTCTTCGACACAATGCCCATACGCCTGTGCCGCTCAGCAGGCCGTTCTGCTCTAGACGCCGCCAGTAATGTCTCACTATTCGACCGCAATCGCTCGTTCGGATTGCCAATTGTCAAGGGCATTACAGTGGGCCTGCGTGTAGCACTGTTCTGCTGTGAGAGGCCCCGGGCGTGCGATCGAGAGGGTATCGGCGGGGGCCGGGGCATGGCGGGCGACCGAGGATCCGACACGTCGTTGCCATTCACTCGAATGGGAAAGCGCCCGCTAACCACCCTCTTGATTGGCATCCGTGGCGTTTCCGTTCCGTCATTATACTCGTCTCCGCCATTCTCGGCGTCTCTTTCCCTGCCGCTCATGTTTTGAGCGTGCTGCCTGAGGAATCTCTTAATATGTGCCGTAACGGTTACTTCTGCCACTTCATTCTCCTTCAAGAAACCCTCATTGGGAGGGCTACTAGCCTGCACTTGGAGTACCTCCCTGGGCGGAAACGTAATATTGTTCCCGTCGAGCTTGAGCACCTGCAGCGATACCATGTCGGCCAAGCAGAGCGGGAGCTCTTCGATCCGATTCTTCTGCACGGCGAGCACCTTAAGCGAGGCCAGTTTAGCAATCTCCGGGGGGAGGATGCGAATCCTATTCCGCCCCAGATCTAATATTTCCAGAGACTTCAGGTCACACAGCTATGTCAGAGGTCAGCTAACAGATATCTCTTTTGTTATGTTTGTTTGCCCGACGAGGGCCGAGCGCAGGGACCAATTTACCGCTAAGGGGAACTCCCTGATTTGGTTGTTCCTCACGTTCAGGTACCGCAACGAGGTACACTCTGCAAACCGTGCTGGAAACGACGTGAGCTTGTTATGGGAGAGGGCCAACCTGCAATGGAAAGACGCGGCTGGTCAGTTAACTGCCTCCCGCGGACAGGGGGATGGAGTGGATGAGGGGACGAACCGTTCCAATTCGTTCTTGATGATGTCTACCACCTCGTCCGGCAGTGATTGGATACTCATTCGACTGAGATCAATAGTAACACCAGGCCTGAGTTCGTTGCTGACACCACTAGCCTCAGCTGCTTGACTCTCATTGTCCTGGAGGGCGCTATTCATGGCCTCCCTGGCGAGGGCGATGACCTGGGCCGACGACAGGGGCGCCGACGCCGACAAGGTGGAATTGAAGCCGTTGGAAGCCATGGCGAACTTGTCAGGTATCGGGGGCGGCGGAGGAGGCATGTTGGTGGTCGGAGGTGGTATTCGTCTGAAGCCCGTTGTTGGGTTTGCCGGTAAGCCTCTGGAGGTGGACGATTGAGGCGGTATAACCGCAGCGCCCATGCCACCCAAGGCGATGTTCATGGCTCGAGACCGGGAAAGACGCCGCGAGAATAAATATGGCAGTGATACGTCTGGGGGCTAAGAAGGGTCGTTGGGGGGTGGATCGTTTCAGGGTATTTGGGCGTATCGACCGGAGTGGGCAGATCTCCAAAAGTTATGCCGCAGCTTTTCTCAGGGTAATTGTAGCTGGGAGACGGGTGAGGTGATCATGATCTTCGAGTTCACCATGAACGGGAAGACATGGTCATTGTGCAGGGGCGAAAGAGGTAAGGTATACGGATTGTCGAATCACCAACAACACAGAACAGAGGACAGAGGGCAGAGGGTAGAGGGCAGATAGCAGAGCAATAGAATAGAGGGGAAGGGGGGGAGACACGCGAACCGACTCGACGGCTTCTGCAAGGTTTCACCGTACGTTTTGGTAGTAAGGCAAGACTCGGGTATCGAGAGAGAGACAGAAGGAAGAGTTGGTGAGTTGGTGAGTTGGTGAGTTGGTGAAGTGTTTCAACGATCAAGGGTTCCTTGGCATCGATGTGCGAGAAGTTGTCTGTTGTCTGTTGTCGGTGGGAGTGGGAAACAAGAAACTGGGCCCCAGCAGAGAAGGGCAACAAGGGCTCGGTTGGGTGCTGGTCGGGGCAGATACTTGATGCTCGCTGCACGATGGCAAGGCGCAAGGCACAAGGCACCAGGAAAGAGGAGGATGGCACTTGTTCGTGTGTCTGTCTTTGTCCACGGGTGTTGGAGAATTGAAGGGGATCTTTTTTTTGTCACTGCAGAACCGAGAAGAAGGGGTGTGTAGAGGACGGAAAGGGGATAGCGGAAGTGGAGCACCTGGGCGAATCAGACGCCGGTGGGGTCCTGCTTTGGGTGCTGTTGTGTTCTGTGTCGTGTGTAAGCTGGGGGTACATGTCCGGTACAAGGCACTTGCATCCCGTCCATTGGCCCTTGGCCCTCGTCTTTCTAGTCTTTCCCCCCTCCCAATTGATTTTTTTTTGATCGTTGGGCGGTTGTTCATTTATCAATCCTCTTGTCCACCTATAATACCTACTTCCTAGATAGAACTATCTAAGACGTGATGTGACAGCCATCTCTTGCCCCCATGTACTTAGGTCGGGTAGTTGGTCTTGTTGGTCTTGTTGTTGACGAGACAGTCTACACTAGTGAAACCAGCCTTTTTACCTTTTGGTCGTGTACACACGGCGTACCCTACTGTACCTTACAGCTGGGAAACACCGTTTAAGGGGTTGAGGGGGTGGGACTAGGAGATTGTGCACAGACCAGATGCCGATCCGACGTCTATGTTAGCGCTGCAAGGCACGTTCTTTCCCACGCGACTGCCTTGACTGCGGATCCAGGCCAGGTAGCCGACAGGGAATTTGCCTATGCTCTGGCAGTCTGGGCGACTGTGACACCAACCTACCTAGTACCTAACTAGCTACCCAGGTACGCTAGGAAATACCTACCTAGTATTCGATAGGGGTGAGACGGAGCCTCAATCGGTCTTCTACTTACGTATTTTATTTATTCTTAGGTACCTAGGTTAGGTATATACATAGTAAAATACTGTGCTGGGCTGGCTACATTATGTACATACATAGGTTGTGAGGTCATTGCCATTACCATTTGGCAAAACTTACTACTAGTACCTACCCGACTTAACCTTATGTACCTATTTTAATTTCATTCTATTTTATTTTGGTGTTAAGGTTATTCTAGATTTATTTAGCTATTCCATGCAACCACGGCTACTTAGCCAATTTACCTTCGACTGGATCTAAACCTTCGTCTTCCCGAAAAGCGGTTCACGATCGATCCAAGATTAAGAATCGTAGTAGTCCAGATCTGGAAAAGCCTCGATGATGCATTTGCTGCAGTACTAATGCAGGGGACCGTATGTATGTGGTAACCATCAACTTCCCATTCACATGGAAGCATTAGAAAGGCAGAAAGAAAAACATCCCCAAAAAGGTCAATCATGCCGCCGGTTCTCGAGAAGTCCAACTCGTTCATCCTCCACGATCTCGACTTCACCCTGCGCCGCCAGTTTGGCAAGACAGGCTTCAGACCTTTCCAGAGGGAGATCATCCAAGCGGCTTTAGACGGTAATGATGTATTTGTTCAAGCAGCGACCTCCTTTGGGAAGAGCCTGTGTTTTCAGCTTCCCGCGGTCGTGGATGACGGTAGTATGTGAATATCCCATCCCTGTCCTAGGACCTACCTATATTGCATCTGGATCTGGATCTCTAAGTGGGCAATATTAGTCACCATTGTTGTCTCGCCCCTGTTGAGTCTTATGATGAACCAGGTGGAAGCTCTGCGAGCGGCCGACATCGACGCTAGTTCGTTGAATAGCAACACGCCTCTTTCGGAGAGAGACCGCATCTTGAACGACCTCAAGACCGGTCATCCGCGCACTCGGCTGCTGTATGTTACCCCAGAACTTTGTGCCACCGACCGCTTCCGAGAGAGGTTGAGGATAGTGCACGAACAGCGAGAGCTGGCACGCATCGCTATTGACGAGGCACATTGTATCTCGGAATGGGGCCATGATTTCCGCAAGGACTTTAAGCGACTGTCGTGGTTTCGGGAATCATTTCCCGACGTCCCCATCATGTGCTTGACCGCCACCGCCAACAGCCGGGTACGGAAGGATGTGCTCAGCACGCTTGGCCTGGACGCTGACCCCGGCCGTTTGAAGACCTTTACCATGACTGCTCACCGTCCAAATCTCCATTTCGAGATCCGGTTTACACGTGACGAGGATGATCAACGCCTAGATGACTTTCTACGGTGGATTCGCGGTGTATACCGGCGCAGGGAGGAAGGTGCCCGGAGGAGCGAGCTTACAGAACGCGGTGAGAGACCGAGCAACGTTCCTGGGATTATTTATACTATCTCCCGTGACGAATGTGAGAGCCTGGCTTCGCAGCTCCGCCAGGAAGGCATCGGTGCCCAGCCCTTCCATGCTAAGCTTACAAAGGACACCAAGGAGCAAACGCTTGCTAAATGGGTCTCGAACGAACCCGGCTACGATATCATCGTGGCGACAACCGCATTCGGCATGGGCATCGACAAGAACAATGTCCGTTTCGTAGTGCATTGGAGGCTCCCCAAGTCATTTGAAGGGTACTACCAGGAGGCCGGAAGAGCCGGGCGTGACGGCAACGCAGCATATTGCTTCCTATACTATAGCCGCGAGGACAGAGACCGAGTCAGCAGCCTAGTAGTACGTGACCGCCAATCCTCGGGGTCTAATTTCGAGGCGCGCGCCCAGAGTCTGCAAGCACTGGCCCAGTACTGCGAGAGCGTGAATACCTGCCGGCACAAACTGATCTGCAAATACTTTGGAGAAAACGACGCCCCGGCGTGCGACTATGCGTGTGACTGGCACAAGGACAGTGCAGATTTACAGCGCCGGTTTACACGAGGTCTCGCCAGCGAGGAGTGGGTCAGTACGCAGAGAGAAGAAGGGTTGTTGGAGGTAGATTGGGACGATTAAATAGACAATGGGTTCTAGACTCTGGGCTGGAAACAAGTCCGATTCGTGGGTGTAGGATTCTGCTAAGGGTAGATCAGAAATGTATCACAGAGTCAACGAATGGGGGAGGCGGTTGGGATCTGGAAAGATGCGAGCGATTCTGCAGCCCTCCAATCGTCGGCCGGCCAAGTCGACCCCGCATATGCAACAACCCTCAGCTCATCGAGAGCTGAGCTCCGGATCAGACATCATCACAGCTCTTTTGTCTCATTTGGCCATATAAGCTTTCTACTTGACTGGACCAGAGTGCCCGTTCCACCTTGCATACAGACCCTCAGACTGCATCCATCCCCAGCGAACCAGCGTTGTACTCTATACGCAGAACAAGCACCCCCCCCTGAACCCTGAACCCACCGCTGCGGTCATGTCGGCACCAGTAAGAGCATCCAGTTCTTCCACGGCCGAGTCCCGCCGGACTACCTCGACGGCCTCGCCCCCGAGCGACGCATCCAGCCTGCGCGTCGCCTCGCCCGCCTTCCCCCCGGTATCCTTCCGCACGCGCCCGGGGTCGGCCTCGGCGTCACGCACCACCGTTTCCCCGCCCACGACGACCACGACCACCGCCACAGCAACGACCGCAACCACGACGACCACCGCGGAGGCGAGCACAACGTCGTCGTCCGCGACAGGCGCCACGGCGCTGAGCCCGACGCTGCCCTCAGCCTCGACGCAGCTGCACATCGCGGAGGCGCGCGCGGCGCTCGTGGCCTCGGTGTCGAACATGCTGGACAGCGAGCTGCAGTCGCGGGCGGGCCTGCTTCACTCGAACGCGGCGGCGCTCGGAAAGCAGGAGCGCGACGTGGAGCGCGCCACCGAGGGCCTGCGACGCGAGAACGACAAGCTCGCCCGCGTCGCCCGCGACGCTGGCCGCAAGATCAAGGAGCTCGGCAACGTGCAGAACTGGGCCGAGGTCCTCGAGCGCGACTTCCTCGTCCTCGAGGAGACGATGCGCATCGTCCGCGACGGCGACAGCGACGCGGCGGCCGACGATGACTGCAGCGTGTGCAGCGGCAGCTGCTTCTGCAGCTGGTCCGGGAGCGAGAGCGCGCGGAGTCGGAGTAGGAGCAGAAGCCGGAGCAGAAGTAGGAGTCGCAGTCGGGGAGGGAGCGTGGTCGGGCACCGGCAGGTCGAAGCGAACGGCAACAAGGGCGTCGATGACAAGAAGGAGCTCAACGGCACCGCAGGGAACAAGGATCAAGATAAAGACGCAACCAAGCACGTCGCCCCAAACGGCGGTATCGAAACCGCCCCGGTCTCCGTCTCCCACGTCAAGGTCCTAGCCG
Organism: Biscogniauxia sp. FL1348; assembly: GCA_022544895.1. Taxonomy (NCBI): domain Eukaryota; kingdom Fungi; phylum Ascomycota; class Sordariomycetes; order Xylariales; family Xylariaceae; genus Biscogniauxia; species Biscogniauxia sp. FL1348. The sequence continues at coordinate 380,014 of JAJNNV010000021.1, forward strand.
ACGACGCCCTCATCCAGAGCCTCACCGAGGCCATGGCCACCGAGATGCACGTAGCTCCGCAGGCCACCGAGCCAACACCAGTACCAGTACCAGTACCAGCACCAGCAGCGCCGGACAAGGGCAAGGCGCCGCTCTGCCAGCACGACCAGCTGGAGAAGAGAGGCCTCGGCGGTAACCATGACGATGCGGCGCCCCCTCCTCTGCTACTACCCGAGAGCACGGCCCCCTCGACGTCTTCTGCCGGCGAGGACACCGTCCATGACAATAAATAGCCGGCCGTAGGTAATGATCACGGCCCACGGACCATGTAATTCGTTTAGGTTCCAACCCCCCCCCTCGAAAACTATAAGACGGCACGGGCGTTACGTATGCGAGGACAAAACAATGATGGCAGCACATTCCAAATTTTTTTTCTTTGGTTCTTCTAATCGTGGTCGGATAAAGGCGTCTCCATGGGTTACGAGTTTTACGACGTAAGTTTTTAGTTATATATACCTATTGATTTTCGAAAATCCCATATCTATTTCGGGTCTCCAGGCACGCGAGATATCGCAAACGGGGGGCGGTGGTGGGCAGCAAAGTTCAACGTTCGGTAGTAATAATTTATATTCTTCATTTCATTATTAGGAGCTATAAGCACGACCCTTTGTGATATACCTTAGCTAGGCTATGACCGTCCCTCTACTCGTAATGTACCAGATACTCTATGCATATACCATTCCAAAAGCCTTCCATGCACATAACTTCGATGTATCCCGATTAGCACCACACATAAAGTGAATACTTTCTTTTACTCTCAAAACGTTGAGACAATTCGAATATTTTCGGTCCCTAGCAAGATCCAGGCAGCTCTGGTAAGCTTTATAGAAGACCGGGTAGGATGACAAACCGCTTCTTCTTGTACTTGTCGGCAAACTGCTTGCGGTAGGCCTTCTCCTTGCCCCAACCCCAGGTATACATGAAGTAGGAGCCGATGGTGATGAAGAGGCCGAGAGAGGGGCTGCGGGTGACGAGGATAACACCAATCCAGGCGATGATCTCGAACATGTAGTTGGGGCAGGTAACGAGGTTGAAGCCGAGACCGGTGGGGATCTTGCGAGCCGTCTCGCCAGGCTTGCGCAGTGTCGACAGATAGTAGTGTACGTGGAAGTTGCAGACCTCGCCGATGGCGAACAGGGCGATGCCAACCTTGGAGAGCAGAGCAGACGTAGGGCTGGCGGCGGCGGTGTCGACGAGGGCAGCGGGAGAGAAGGGGGCATAGATCTCAGCGGCACCGAGGAGGCCGGCGAATGTCCAGTAGAAGAAGGAGTTCCGGAAGATGTAGGCGGCGGGCATGGTGTTGGCACTAAACTTGTGCACGAACAGGGTCTCGAGCTCGCGCTTTACAAAGTGCGCCATGATCATGGCAAAGGCGGTCTTCTGGGTGGTCGAGAGCTCACCGGCGGGAAGCACCGGTGTGGGGACTACATTCTGGATGTACGGGTACACGGCCGGGTAGATGTAGTTGCGGAGGCCGAGGAAGAGCGGGTGGAAGATGAGTGGCCCGAGATATTCGGCCACGTAGACGAGTCGCCAGGAGATCTGGGGCCCTGTATCATGGTTACTCTAAGGTCAGCAATTTTCTCCTTTTTTTTTCTCCATCTCTTTTTTCTTCCTTCTCTCTTCTCTCTGAACGATATAGTATCGTAAAGTGAAACAAGAAGTTATAGACGTGGTCTTGGTGGGGGGGGGGGGGGGGGGGGGCAATGGATCGTACCGAGGTCCTTGACGAGGATCTCTCCAAGCTTCATGACAGGTTCCTGCTCACGGAGCAGGGCCTTCCTGTCCTTGATGGTCTTCTTGGAGACGGGATCGAAGATGCCAATGCGGTTGAAATCAGAGGTCTTGGTGGCACGGGCTATGGCAATCTTTGCATCCTCGACCGTGGCATCGCCAGGGAGTTCAATGGAAGAGGGAAGACCCTTGAGGCCCTTTCGGGACCTGTTGGTGACCTTCAAGCTGAGTTCGACGGCCATCTCTGCTGTACTGAGAGAGGACAGTTGATCAACTGGGCTTTGAAACAATTTAGAACGAATACCTACTCTCTGACGAGCAGATTCCAATTGGGAAGACTTGGCCTCCTGATTATTGTAGGTCTGGTAGGATCAGAAGAGGTGGTGGACGGCTTCCCATGTGAACATGGACACAAAAGTTTCTTGGGTATGAAATTTGTTGAGTCCCTTGCATCGATGGACAATTGACACCATGTGATTCCGGGACCCACAATATCTAGGTACACTACCTAGGTAGGTACCTAGTGTAATATCCATCTTACCTACCCCCGCATACCTTAAAAACATGAGCTAACCAGAGCTTAAAAAGAGCTGACCAGGTAGGGAGTACCTAGCCAGTCACGCGTCATGATTGGTGAATCGAAGACTCTCGATTAGGTCGGTGTAGGTAGTGTAAGTACTACCTAGTTCAGATGATACCTATGTAGGTTAGGTAGGTAAGTAGGTAAGTACCTAGGTATCAATTATTCGGAATCCGCAATTGCATTTGCATTTGCCCCTCAACCAAAACACCAACACCTTCACCAACACTAACAACGACAATTACAACAACAACAAAAAGACATCACCATATTAAACCAACCAAGACGAAGGACGATACTAATCTCATGGAACCCGCAACCCATGCTCCGGTAGCATCTATGCAAGAGACACAGTCATAGCCAGTTCATCAACCAGGCATGCCACCCCCCAATACGCCCGAGGAGGGCCTGGTCCCGACAACCACCACCTTAGCCCTTCGCCCGGTCATCCGCGGGGATTCATTCACCTATGCCGTAGACTTCCGAGCGCTTGAATACGAAGGCCACATCGACGAAAACCTCATATGCCCCATATGCCGGGTTGCTTTTGTATCGCCAGTCATAACAAAATGCGACCACGTCTTTTGCCACAGATGTCTCGCCCAGGCTCACGCCCTGAACCCCGTCTGTCCCATCGACCGGACACCGCTGAAGCTTGATTCCGAGATCACACCCGCACCAAAACTAGTCGACAACCAGCTCGACAACCTGGTGGTCCGATGCCCCAACCGGAGCCGAGGCTGCGACCTACTCGTCGCGAGGTCCCTGGTGGAGAATCATGTCACTCGGTATTGCGATAAGGCGCTCGTTCCCTGTCCCCGCCCGGCTTGCGGTAAGATGGTCTCCCGGAAGGATGCTACAAAGGGATGCCTACACTACGAGGTCAGGTGTGAATACTGCGAGCGGTGGAAAGAAAAGGCAGACTTGGAAGAGCACCAAGACAACAAGTGCCCGGATCGCAAGACAAATTGCAAACTATGCAATGCCGAGTTCATCCGCCACAAGCTGGACGAACATACGAAAGAGTGTCCCGAAGCCCAGACGCCTTGCGACTTCGCCCCATTCGGTTGCGCGCGCCAGATGAGTCGCAAGGATTTAGACGGGCACACGCGTATCTGCGAATACAGGGTGGTCGGTCCTGTAGGAAAGCAATTAGCTGAGCTGCAGGCCGAACTTAGTATACTCAAAGAGAAAGATCGCCTAAAGGAACGTCGGATCAAGTTCCTCGAGAACAAGGGGTTTCCAATACCTACGGCCCCCGCAGAGACAATAACGGACATCAACCTTCCCGGGACCTCTACTAATGCAGACAATGCCCCTTATGATTCGCGAGACCAGTACTTTTTGTCGCTTTTTGAAACCATGGAGTCAAAGGTTGAGCGCCTGTCCTCTGCTCTTAATGAAGTCGAGGGTCGGCACTCGATGATGTTGTTCAATGAGTCCCTCCAGATCAAAGACCAGCTCACCGAAATACGGAGCACCATGGGTGTCCTCGGAATGCACGTCCGGTGGCTGATGAACTTTCGACTCCAAGAACGTGGTGGCCGGGTAGGGACTGCATCTCCTAACCTGCCTGGGGCTCTCCCCGGTGCTCGCGACAACAATAGCCCCCCGAGTATGCCTCGTCGCCTAAGTGACTCCTTGCGGGAGAATCCGGCCAGATTGTGAACGCAGACGAAAATCCATCATCCTGGAAATCCGGGCATAAATAAGTCTTTTGTTGCGTGTTTCGTCTCGTGGACTATCTGGGCGTCACCCCCTTATGAGAAATTGACGCGTTTGAGCTTCTTGCCGTTCCGTGGCGCTCAAATACAACGTAGGAACCTTACACTTTTCGAAGCCCTAGAAGGTGTACTGAGATTCAAGTACTCTCACGTCACCACTCTTCAGGACCTACGCCCTCTCTATTTGGAACAAATCATGATGAATGATGTATATTCATGTTCGCTACTTGACGGCCCTTCTCTCAGCCAACTCGACACAAACATCACACAAGGGGATAGGCGGGTGTGACCTACAAATTATCAACTCGCGCCGCTCAAGCGTGTACATTTTATAAGAATTTTGCTTCGCTTTCGTCAGAAGTTGGCATACCAGTACCGCAGTTCACACTTGCAGTCACATGGTATTGCAACGATTGTCATCGAAATACATTTTTTTTGCGGCTGTTTCGAAACAATCTAGCCCTGGGGTTTAGGAGGTTACAGGGAATGAAGTAATGACGTCTCTTTATAGGTGTATAGAAGTTTTGGGGTGTGGGACATGATCATGAAATTTGAAAGGGGTAAGAAAACACGACTTCTCAACCCCGACCCAGCATCGACAGAAAGGTAAACATGGCATGGAAATATGAGATTGCACATTCGAATCGACTCTCTTCTAGGTTAGGTTTATTAACCTTCTCAAGGCCCACGACTGCGAGAGAACGCCGTCATATTGATACAGATACCATACTGTTCATTTCCCCTGGGGGTGGGGGGGACTGGAACTGATTGATGTGGGATACCATCCAGGCTAGGGCAGTTAGTCTATGTCCCGTGAGCATAGATAGAAAAGATGGACCAGACCGCCGCGCCTGCTCTGGTTCTATCGCTGAGCCGGCTTCGCAACACAAACAGAAATATGCACAGGCCGGCTTTCTGGGGAAAGCAGCTAGGAGGTTCAGTCCATAACGATGTGACGTTAGATCAATATTAGACGATGAGAACATGTAGGGTTAGCTATCTAGAAGGCGTTCTCGAACCCACCGTCAGCCGGGCCTCAATCTTGAGTGTATCGTACATGCTATAGCTAAATGATAAGGAATAATGCAAATTTGCTAGATAAGAAGCTATCATAACATCTCCGAGACCTGTCCGCGAGCCTTAAGGCGCGGGGACTGATCTGAGTCATCCATGTCACAGGAAAGAACGAAAGGATGGGGAAGAAAGAACTTCTGAAGATCCGGGTTGAATCTCGGAAATTTGACATATCACATCCTGTCTGTGACGGCTGGCCAGTGACCCCATGCCAGTTGTTGTCCTACACTACATATCAGCGGCAAATCATCTCTATGGATGCACTGCGTCGTCGCCGCGGCAGCGCGCGTGACTCAGCCTCTGCTGCACCGATACCCGCCCGTATCGTGAGTGGTTGGGTGGGGGGCGCGGTAAAGTGTAACACGCCCCTGATTCCCGACATAGGAGAGACGGGGAGAGAAAAAGGAAGGGAAAAAAAAAACCTTGTAGCTAGAATAGCTATCGTTTGTTGCCCGTAAATGGAACTGTGGAATTGTCGATCTACCTAATGGTTTTCATTCAGAAGCAGGAATAAGTTAAATAAATATCTGACCCTTCTTCGTTTCTCTCTCTCTCCCTTTTCTTTTCTTTCTTTTCTCTTCGCAACACACACACACTTCATCTCATCTCACCCTGTCCTCGAATAAGTTCCTCAGAAGGGGAACCAAGCAACCAGCCAACAGAAGAAAAGGAAAAAAAAAAGGTCTTGCCATAAAGCATAACTCGTCTCTTCATCTCGACTTTTTTTTTCTCTCTTTTCAACACCTCCTCTTTTTATTTTATTTTCGTTTATTAAACAACATCAATCGAGAAGAAAAATGGTGTTGGACCTGGACATGATGAAGATGACGACGTCGGTGCCCCTCGGGTTCCTCGACAGCCTGCCGGGCTGGCTCGAGGAGCAAGCGCACTGCCTCAGCGCCTGGCTCTCGCAGCCTCGTACGTTATACCTAACCTACTTATCTATATCTGCCTGACCAACACCCCCTCTTCCATTTTCTTACAGCCCAACAAAAAAAACCTCCTACATATAAAACATACAGAAGGGTTATAAAACATACAGAAGGGGAAAAGATACAATTACTAATGGAATAGATAGACGTGTTTGCCGTCATTATCGCCTGGGCCATCACCTTCACCCTCGTCTGCTCTCTGATCCTGCTCCTGGGCTTCGGGGCCCCGGGCATCGGTCTGGGTATGATCACCTCCTCCCTACCCCCTTTCCCTACCCCCTACCCCCTTTCCCTTCCCCTTTTCCCTTCCCCCCTCCCCTATCTCTCCCCACCCATCCATCCATCCATTTCGTAACTAAACCCCACTAACACGCCATCTTTAATTTTTTTTCCCCCCTTTCATCAGGAACCCTCGCCGCCGCCTTCCAGTCGTACATGTACGGCGGCTTCACCCCGGCCGGGGGGCTCTTCGCCACCCTGACCAGCATGGCCATGCTCGGCACCCTGATGCCGGCCGCGGCGCTGGCGGCCGCCGTCGTCGCCACCGGCGTCGCGGGTATCGTGTGGGCTTGTGGGGCGGGGAGGGTTGGTGGTTAAGTGGTTAAGTGGTTGGAAGGAAAGGGGGAAAAGGGGGAAAGAGAAGTAATGGCATGTGCATGGCGGTTAGGTGGTAGGAGATACTTGGGAATAGAAAAAAGGAAGAAAGAAAAAAAGAAAAAGAGAGAGAATAATATCGATTTAGTCCTGGGTCGGTTGGTGATAGAATTTGAAAAAGAAAGTGTCTTGACCTACCTAGGTGCCTAGGTAGTCACTGCTATAATCGAGGGTTAAAAATAGGAAAATTGCTGTTTTGTTCTTCCAGTGTCCCTCCCCTCCTCTTCCCCAAGCTTCTCAGGGGTTCGATTCATTACCTATTGGTAGCAAGGTTTGGACTTCATGTTAAGCCATGCTAACTAACTGCTTGATACTCTCTAGGTCAATTAGCTATGAACAAAAACGACAACTGTCAGCCTGTAGTTGACAGAGGTGAAGCTTGCCCCTCGGCTAACCCTATTCTAGAACTTCCCGGGTGGTTTCCATACACAGACGCACACACACACCCCAAACAGCGCCTAATATCTGCTCGCAAGCCCGGCCAGCTACATAACCTACGTTACGAGAATCTTTTGCTTCAAATTATTTTATTTTAATTTTAATTTTTTAGATAATTCTACTAACACCGTTAACAGCAATATGGTATGGAACCAAACAGTCGTAACCCGGAGTTTACACATAGGTAGGTATCAATGTAAACAAGCAACTGCGCCGTCCCTATAACATCCATCCACCCATCGCCCCTCCTGGCTACCTACTTCCGGATTATCTTCAGGAGAGGTGCGATTCTGGAGCGCTTGCTCAGGCCGACTCGGTAAGGGACCTTCGGCTGCGGGGTCGAGCTGCTGGGGGTCTTCTTGGCCTCTGGTTTGGATGGCCGGTCCTCGGAAAGCGGCGCAGACTTCGTGGGGGCCCCGTCGGACGCGGAGAGCGCAGTTGAGGGGCTTCTCGTGTTCCTGTCCACGTCTCTCAGGGGCGCAGTACCATCACTTGCCGTTTGATCGTTTACTTTCATCTTCTTGCTCTTGCGTTTCTCTGTATCCTCCTGGTCATCGTTATCCGAGGCTGATTGGTCCGGCCGAGCATCAGTTACCTCGGGTTCCGGATTGACTGAAAACGTCTCGGCTGGAACATCCTGTTCAGCAGTCACCGCCTCGACTTTTGCTGAGTCCGACTTGCGGGGACGACCTCTTTTTTTCTTTGGTTTTTCTGTAGCAACCACTGGCTGAATGGCTGCTCCCGGAGAATCGGGTTCTTGGTTGGTTGCCGGGGACTCATCACTAGTAACAGGCTGTTTTTTCTTGCGCCCGCGCTTTTTGGGTTGGGCAGTTGGCTTTGGTTCCAGCTGGTCGAGTTTTGAAGCCTCGCCAAGCGTGGAAGTGTCAGGGGCATCGGGAACAACCTCTACCTCTACATCTATATCAACTGGTCTGTCTAGACTACCGTCATTAGTAGTTGAGATAGGGTCTTCTCCAAGATCGTCGTCCTCAATTATTGTAGAGGCCTTAGTCCTTCTTCGACTAGGCCGGGGTTTGTAGTTATCTTGGTAATCATCGTTAACATCTGAGTTCCAGGGTTCCTCCTGGCCTAGCTCATCCGCATCTCCTGAGGTTTCCGGTCTCTCTTTGTTCCCATCAGTTGATGGGCGTCTGCTTGACGATTTAGCTAGACGATCAAAGTTTTCTTCTATTTGCGACGTATCGGACGCCCTTCTAGGCGAACGGGAGTGTTCTAGCGCAATTACGTCCGGGGAAGAGGCCATCTGCCACCTTGTGTTAGTAGTGTACTATAGATCCCCGTCCCAACCCCTAAGTGTAGAATTGGCTTACATTGGTCGCTTCATGGGAGCCATCTTCCTGGCTCGGGCTAACTGGCCTCTCCCAAGGCAAAGGAGGTCCCGACGACGCATACCTGCTAGGCGTCGGGTAGGCGATAGTTGTAGCACAGCTCGACTTTTGATTGGAAAGAGACCCTGGTAATGCAGAATAACCATTCTGCGACACGTTGACCTTCTGATACTCAAGCTTCTGCATGGTAGTGAGGTTGCTTTGGGCTATGTAGAAATTCGAATTTTCCGAATTCGCCGCGTCATACAGGGATATCTTTCTCTTCTTCGTTGACGATGACTGCGATGGCTCGGTACTTTGGCCTTTGTTTTGCTTCCCCCCAGTCTTTTCTATATCCCTATCTCCCCTTGGACTCTTTGCAATCCCCGGGACGAGGTCTATGGGACTACTCGGCACGTCCCATTCCCCCCCTGCACTTCTCTTAGGGGTAATGACCTCGCCGCTGCTTGCGCTCGCCTTCTGGCTTTGGCGCACAATTTTCTCAACCAGGTGCGATTGCTGCAGAGCCCTATCCTGCTGCTCGCTGTAGACTGCTGCGAAGAATGAGGGGTCTGTAGTATCAGATACATGATTGCGACTATTTGGTAGGTCAGGACTGGAAGGTCGGTGTTGCGGGCTCAATGGCTCAGGCTGGGGAGGTTCCAGTTCCCGCCCCAGAGGGCTCAGAGGCTCGTCTCCACTGTCCTCATCATCGGAATCCGCGACTATCCTTCGTGGGGCCATGGGAGGAGATGGTGGTGGACAGTAGTAGACAACACGAACTTAGATGGCGACGCGGTCGAGACGCGTCTGAATCATGAGAAAGCCCACGATAAACTGACAACCACCACCGTAAGATATACCGTGGTTATCGACCGACCAATTATTTGCTTGCGCCTCTGCGTGTTTCAATATAAGACCGATTAGATAGAGCGTTCAGAGACGTCAATAGGATCAATAATTGAAATCAATTGTAGCACAACCTTGTTCACCTTATTGAAGATTAAGTTGGTCGTCGCCGCTACTAGTAGCAAATATGTGGGTCCATTACATTTAACCTACCTACCCTGCCTACCTGGTTTTCTCTCAGCTGGCACACAGCTGACAAGAACCCCTGAACACCTGACAGTTAACTTACCTAGTATGACCTACATAGGTAAGTATTGTTTCTTTCATGTACCAGACTGACGACTTGTCATCACTCATTAGGTTAATCTATTTCATCAGTTTACTAAACACGATATAGGTAGGGACTTATTATTTTATTTAACGTCCAACACCTCCATACGCGTAGGTAACAGCAGGCTGCCTGAACAATACTGGTATATATATATATCTGACTGAAAAGCAACAAGGACCGAAAACGCCCACAGACGCCACTATGACCCTGTTCAGGGATTCCACTCTTATCGCCTGCCGTACTTCTGATCCTGTCGTGGCTGACTCCCGTACGATCTTCTGCCTTGGATCTTCTTGTCTTTGCTCATTCTCGCACCCAGCGTGAGATCGATCCGAGGAGGCGTCGTGAACCCAAAGCTCTTTGCCACCTTAGCCAGATCCAGTTTGTTGATATCAAACACCGTGCGCAAGCTATGGCTAGCATATGCGTGGAGGTACGACTTGTACCCATCCTTGGCACTTTGATTCAGGTAATAGTTCTGCGAAATGAGCTTCTCTAGCTGTGAGGTGACATTTAGAATCTTCTTCGCCGGGAAGTCGTATTCCACAACCGGAACGCGGGCGGTTTTGAGATGAGTTAAGAAACCCACTTCGTGGGGTTGGAGGAAAAGCAAACTGCGGCCCTTGGAGCTAGAGCCACGAGCCGTTCGACCAACCCGATGAATGTAATCTCGGGGATCATCAGGCGGGTCGAACTGGACTACAAAATCCACGTCCGGAATGTCCAATCCTCTAGCAGCCACATCGGTGCAAATGAGGGTGCCCGTCTTCGCATTGCAGAATTCGTAGTAGGTATTCGTTCGCTTCTGCTGCTTTTGTTTTCCGTGGAGATCGAGGCAGGGTCTACACGAGTTAGTATGTTTTCAATTACCCCTCAAATTATAAACATATCCATAGCAACTAAAGCGCCTTTAGGGGGGGAAGGAATATCTGCTTGACTTACAGATCAATGTAGTTCAGCAATTCCGAGTAGTATTTGACAGAAGCGCAGCTCGACAAGAATACGATGACCTTTTTCTTTAGGTTCTTCTTCAAGAACGAGAACAACAGTAGAAAACGCTTTAGTGATAGTTGTTAGTTCTTGACTTCAATCTCTTTGGAGTAATCTGTTCTAGGCATACCTTGTCTGCCTCACATATGACGTATCCCTGCTCGAGTGTATCGACAGTGCTGAATTCCTTCTGCTCCTCGACATTGATGTATATGGGACCGGGCTTCAGGGATATCCTAGCGAGATCCTCGACTTTTGTAGTCCTGCGTTGAGTTAGCATTCGGCTCTTGTTTTTCACCAATACCTAGGTATGTTCTCAACAAATCTCTAACTATGAGAGACGGTAGAGGTGAGCATAAACAGGGGTTGACATACTATATATCATGTTAGCATACATAATGGGTAAGCTAAAGTAGCCAGAGTGTCACGTCTGGAATACACAATGGGGCTAGAACTGACCTGGGTGGCGCTGAACAAACCAGTCTGTCGGTCCTCGCTCGGCAGGATCTTTATTCTGTTGAGGGAATATGGGTTAGCAAGTTACACGTGTTGATGCATTTCGTTGATAGCGAGTGGTATAAGGGGTTGAGATGCGCCTTCAGAGCAAGTCACATCTAAAGACAATCTCTGGATGAAATAAAGGATTCGGAGCTGCATACATATTCCTCATTTCATCTTCAAATCCTATTCTACCAATTGTTAGTCATTTTGAGAATGCTTCACTGGATGGTGGTCTTAACTCACTCCAATATGCGGTCGGCCTCGTCAATAACGAGTGATTTCTGATTTCATAGTCATTAGTATCTGAGTAGTTCGGTCCATAGTACTGGGGGTATTCCACGAATTCATCCGAGGGACTAGAGAAAACAACAACACATACCAGATTCTTGAAGACAAAACCTGGCGTGTTTTGCAAGTGATCGAGTAATCTGCCTGGAGTTGCAATGAGAAGATTGACGCCTTTAGAGAGCTTTTCTGCTTCGCTTCTGCGATTGGCTGTATATGTGGATTAGCCATTCCTCGTCCTCAGGAATATCGAAACGGAGTAGGTAGACTACTCACCTCCTCCCATCACGATACCGTAGGTTTGCGAGTGGGGTTTCATCAGCTCGACAGCGACACCGAAGATTTGTAGGGCGACTAGGTTCCGTCAGTTAGGGTGACCACCCGTACAATTGGCAAAAAGTCTCCTTACGTTCTCTCGTCGGGGCAATGATGATAACACCAGTTCCATTTCTGGGCTTGAAGCGAAGATTGCTGAGCATTTCCACAGCTGGGATCAAGAAGCTGAGGGTCTTTCCACTGCCCGTCTTGGCAGCACCGAGTACGTCGCGACCGGCCAGCAGAGGCGGGATCGCTCTCTGTTGGATCGGTGTCATGGTCTCGAACTTCATCCCCTCAATGGCTGTCATTGTCTTTTCGGACAAATTCAGCTCTGAAAACTTCTGGGCGTTGGTCTGGACGAGCGACGCCAGACTCGAGATGTTGGCGTTCGACGAGTCCTCTCCATTCGCGGCGGCTATGCTCTCGTCTCCTTTAGGATCTCCGTCTGCGCCATCTGCGCCATCCTCCTCTTCCTGACCCGCGTCCTCTTCGTTGCTCGAGCCCCCATCCACTTCTTCTTCGTCCTCCTCCCCTGCGCTAGAATTATCATCGTCGCTCGAGGGATCGGCGGGAACTTCGGGCTCGGCTCGCTTCAACTTCTTCGATTTTGGGGCAGGAGCGGAAACCGTGGGTTTAGATGCGGGAGCCTTGACACCATTGGCATCCTTGTACTTCCGTTTCTTGCTGTGCTTGACGGAATCCATGTTGTCTTGTGGGCGTAATGAATTATGCGCGGCGCAAAATAGGTGAAATCTTAATCGCAGTAAAAGGAAGTGGGATGTCTGGAACTTTTTTTTTTTTGCTTGAATGTTTCTTATCGCGATAAAAGCATCCTGATAAGCGGATAAGAGATTTTCCAGCTATTTTAGCGCTATGGGTCACATAGTTTTTAGCTCTCTCATTGGTACAACTAAAGCTTTAACATCCTTAGCTGCGGTCGACGAGGTTATCAAGTGGATCGGTACAGAGTACATCAAATATCTACTACTTATGTAGTACACAGTGCCTGTACCTAATGGATTCATGTCTCATGTCACTACTTAACTGCATCTGAGATTCATTTATAACTTTCAAGTCTTAATTCGATATGAATAGGTAAAAAAAAAAAGAAAAATATATTCCATTTTCATCACAGAATTATGTTGTGCTATGTGAACCATATCTACACGTAACTCTCTCTACCTATACCTACAGGCTACTAACTAGATAGGTACCTACTTACCTCCTATTATACATCATCACTTACACCGTCGCTCATCGTAAGGCTTCGTGTAAGACAGGTACCTACACAACCCCCTCCCCCCTTTCCCACCACCATGAATAGTTCACCATATTTATATCAGTGTTGTATTATTTGATGTTGAAAGCAAGAATAACCTTTTACCCTATCATCACCGTGGCACTTTACACTACTAGAGACAGGCACAAAAGTTCCCTTGGCGCATCCAACTCGGGCGGTCCAATATCAACGACAACAGCACCACTCAACCTACCTCCCACCTTATTGTTGTATTATAATCCTCCTAGCCCCCCTCCCCTCTCCCGGGGCGTCTGTACGACAAATATCTTAATCATATTATTTTCTAGAATCCTTTTCCATGGCTGAGGCGGGTTGCAGCCGGCAGGTCTCACCCCCCCCCCCCCCTTGGATAAATTGCCGGCTAAAGTCGACAGATATTCATCCTACCTACCGCAGCAGCAGCCCGCAGTTGGAGCCCCCCTGAATCGATGTCCCGCGCTGCCTCTCTCCTATGGGCCTCTGCCCTTCTTATGCTCTGCTAGATATGACGCTTCCGTGTCGTATTCAATCCAGTCTCTATATTGGTTTAATATATCTTGACTTTCGCCCGGAATATCCAAGAGTCTCATATAAATAAATAAAAAGTACGCCTTGCTTATATGAAGCCTTCCGAGCACCTGGCTACGGCCAACATATATCTGCCGTGCAGCTACATATATATATATAAGTCCTGCACCGCAGCTATTCAAGCTTTCAAATCCATCTGATATCCCACGAATCTCGTCCTTCGCTTCCAGTCTCACCCCTTTTCGCTCTCCATCACTCCCCCTCGTGCCGGTTTTGGGGTGGTAGCGAGTGTGGTGCTTGCAAGCCTGTCCATTCAATAGGTCAGGACAACAACACACCGCCGTCTTCCCGTGTTTCGGTCCCCCTCGGCCTTTGGCATCGGTGCCACGTTACAATGTTATGTAACACCGTTGCGAAGGGACTGTCTCGATATGGTAGCTGTGAAGCCATAACAAGCTCGGGCTTCCCTTAACACCTAGGTGCTGTTGCTGCCGAGCCTCCAGACCAGTCCAGCTGTCCAACTTCTCTCGAGGATGTGCCTACAAAAGATGGCATCCCAAACGCCAAATACACGGCTGAGCTGCAGCGTGATGCCTTACGAGCTGCTGAGCAAGCTGGCAGCTCATTGGATCCTGCCAGGGGCCCAGAGCTCAAGGGGGTGGGAAGGTTCGGACTGTAGGGACGGCAAGTGTGTTTATTTCAGGGATGAATGCTGCGTTGAGAGGAGTGGGAGGAGGGATGGTGATCCAGCTGAGTAATGGTCTGACTTCGACCATGACTAGTCACCGGACGGACAACGGCGACAATTTACAAACTGCACCATTATACGGGTTCTAGAACACAAGGTTATCTCATATATCGTGGAGTATTATTGCTTTTTACCTAGGTTCTGACTACAAGGCCAAGCATAACTACACCGTTATTCCATGTCAAAAGGGGACTATAAAGCTAGGCAACATCCCTCGTTAGCAAATGAACATGTTACCTACCCAGCATCAAGAAACAGAGCCCAGCTCATACAGACCATATACATCCTCCCATTTATCGCATATATTCATCATCTCCACCATGAAGCTCTTTGTTCAGCTGGCTCTCCTCGCGGGCCTGGCATCCGCTACCACCATCCCACGTCGGAGCATAGAGAGGCCACAGGCGAACACCAACGACGGTGCTCCTCCCACCGAAGTCTACATACCAGCTTCCGCGCCAGAAGGCTATAGTACGGCCGTGGGACAGGCGTCTCTCAAGTCAGACAAGACAAACCTACTCGAACTTCCCACCGAGCTCGTCAACCGGAACCGCGCCTTGAGAAGGCTCAAGGGGCTCGAGGACCGCCAGGCCACGGCTCAGGATTTCTACGAGTGTACCAGCTCCGTACGTCTCTCCTCCCCCCCATAATACTAAGTAGTATCCAAGCGGCGTTTTGGTGGACCTAGCAGACCAGACCAGAAGGAAGGAAAGAAATTAGGCATCTAACTAGGTTTTTAAAACCAAATTCGTTATATTCCCTGCTAGAACCCAGCCCCCGCAGCCAGCGACTGCGATGTAGTCATCAGCCAGGTCTTCGCCGCGGACCAGTCCCTCACTATAACCGCGAGCTCGTGCTTGCTATTCCAGTACGGCACGTGCTGGGGGTTCTTTGTAAGTAACACACATATATATATAACTTCTTCCCTCTCCCCCTCCCTTTATCTAACTCCCCTACAACAATCACCATCACCACCAATTAATTAACCACCCCCTCCCGTAAAAAAAAAACAGTGCTCCCTATGCCAACAGCTCTCGACCTCGACCTCCTTCGTGGGCAGCCAGCTCTCGACCGCCGAGTCCCTGTGCATCAGCAACAGCGCCGGCGGGCAGACGGGCACCGTCGTCGGCGAGGACGCGCCCCAGTGGCAGGCCGGCTTCGTGTACCAGGGGCGCGGGCTCCCCAACTACGCCGACGTGTGCTAAAGTCCCCTCTTCCCTCTCTCCTCTTTTTTTTTTCTTCTCCCCCCCCCCCCCCCCCCCCCCCTTTTTCTTTCTACCCTAGCTCTTGTTAAGAAGGGATGGGGTGGAGGGGGGGAGCGGGGAAGGGGGAGGATGTTAAGGAGGAGGGGAAGCAAGGCGGAGCGGAGAGGAAAGGAAAGGAGAGGATCATAAGAGGGAAAGGTTGTATTGTAGGTGAGGGGAGGGCTAAAGGGGAGAAGTGCCTAGGTAGTACTAAAGGTGTATAATTAGGTAATTACTTCAATATAGTATTACAGTATACCACCATGTCAATATTTCGATGTTAGTTGTTCTTACCTGTTGAGTCTTAACCCAGGGGATAGGTAGCTGAAGTGATAGTTACTCCCCTACTTACCTAGCTACCTACCAGATATCAAATCTACCCAACAAACTCAGATAGCCTAACTACTATTTAGGTAACCTAGACCATTTTAAAAGTTGCAGTTGCCTAAATATTTGTGGTTGCCTAACCTACCTAGTAGGTTAACTTTAGGTATTTAGTTAGATACGGGGTGCGATCATGGGACAGAACAGACAGACAGTTCATAATCCACTTATTATCGATCCCCCATCTTACGACTTTTCTTCCCCATGGGTTAGTGGTTTTTTTTTTAATGTCAACTATACCTCCTCACCGAACAAACACAATCTGTCATATCACATACGGCAAGCATGTTTTTTTACACGTGTGTGTACCATGCATGTGATATCTTCTCTCTCTCTCTCTCTCTCTCTCTCCTTATGTGGGCAAGTGTAAAACAGTCACGAGGAACATAGACACGCATATACATCAAGCATGAATCAACAACGCATTGCCTACATATGTAAATACATAGTTGCCCAGCTAGGTACCTACGTATATCAATATATCCCTATTTTGTCCTCACCAGCTAGTACGTACAGTATGTACCTACCTAGCTGCCTCGGTGGCTATAATCAAACTAACCGACATAACATGACCCCAGCCAGTCCCCAACATCCCCCGGGTTTCCTCCCTTGCATCCGGTTTCGCAATCTCAGAGGCACTATTGTTTACCTAACGAGCAAACCAAACAGAGATACATACAGGCAAGCAGAGCGAGGAAGCACGTTGGCAAACCAACAAGTGAGACTATGAATGGATATTGTCAAAGTTTCACAATCCATAGAGAAAGTAACTTAGTCATCATGCCCAGCAAACCTTTCCGCCAGAGTGATTCGCAACGGAAAGGTGAACATGTATTGATATAGTAGTAGCAGGAGGTTCTCGTGATGTGTTGATAAGTGGCGGTGACAAGAAGTAGTTGCAGCATCTATTTTTTCTTTTCTTATTCCTTTTTTTGTTTTTTAATAACGTCGTACAACCAAAAAAAACCGCCTACTGATATCCATTTTGATCTCCTTCCCATCTCTACAGTAAAAAGAAATTGACCATAATAGAGAAAAAAGGAGTTAGAGATAAAAACAACAGGATCGATAACCACCTAATAGATACACCCCATAAGTGCCATGCCACACGCGCCATGTCCTCTAATGATAATGATAATAGTAGTAATGATACTAATAATAATAAAATGTATGATGGCGACAATAAATAAGAAAAGTATAGAAAGGGTTCGATGACTGAGGTAGGATATACGAAGGATGATGATGATGATGTTGTTGTTGTTGTTGTTGTTGTTGTTGTTGTTGTTGGTAATGATGTATGCATGCATGATATGCAATGGCGACTGGAAACACACCTTTCTTGACTTCCCATCCTTATGAGCTACTTGGCCTACCTACCTGAGTAGACAATAGGAGGTAGCTCGTGCCGTCGATAAAACCTTCCCTTTCGTTCATTCGTCCCCTGGTGGATAGTGACGTGACTAGTCGTAGCAGAAACCGGTATTCGCTGATTGTCGTACATCTCTGCCTCCCCTCGAATAACAAACCCCAAGTCGCTAGCATATGCCCCAGACATAATTTCTATGTAGCCAGGTGCCTTCATCCACTCCATTAATAATTCTTTCGCTTAATGTGCCATGCCCGCCTCCGGAATGGGATCTTCGTGCTTCGCCGTACTGCCCTTGCCACGCCACGTGCTCACAGCAGGGATGTCGGCCTGGTAACGCTCCTCCTCGGTGCCATAGGCGCGGGGAGTGAGCTTGATGAGGCAGTGCAGTGGGACGTTCATCCAGGGCGAGCGGGACTGGTCCTTTTTCATGAAGTAGGCGTAGATGCAGCGTAGGATAGCCTGGTGGGTAACGATGAGAATATCTTCGGACCGTTCGAGCTCCATGATAATGGGCTCGAGCCGAATCACCACATCGCGATACGACTCGCCCCCGCGGTATCGGTAGTTGTACTTATCCTCGTCACGCGCTGCAAAGTCCTCCGGGTACACATCCTTGATCTCCTGATATGTCATACCATCGCATACGCCTGCGTCTAGCTCATCAAGAGCTTTCCACTGCAATTGGTTATACGTCTCGGGTAGGTACTTGGCGGTCGAAATTGTCCGTTTAAGCGTGGATGTCCATACGGTGAGCGGCCGGTCTCCCTGGTTATTTGCGCAACGCACGTGTCAATCAAAGTTATGGTACAAAAAAAAGGGGGCAGTTGAATGGAAGCATCCAGAACGTCGAGTACTTACACCAACAGATTGTCGCACGAGCTCAGGCAGCTTCTTGGCATATTGAATTCCCCTGGGAGACAGCTCCGCGTCTCCTCCAATTCTTCCGTACAGGTTGTACAGTGACTCCCCGTGCCTCGACAGCCAGACGGACCGCGGGCGTATATGTAGGTTCATGAGGTAATAGACAACGCGACTCTGGAGGTAGTCCCGTATATGATTAATGATAACCTGCTTGCCGACGTCCATAATCTTTAGATAGGTGTAGTTATTCTCGTCGCCATCCTCGTCAATTGATTTGTACACCTTCTCATAATGTTTTATCCGATTGCGAAAGTCGAGGGCGGCCTTCTCTGGATCTTGGCCCTTATAGTCAGGACTAGTAAGCTTGACATCCCGGATATTGGCCATGATCATTTCCTCGTCGTCGCACTTGGACTCGACAAATAGCACCTCTATCCCCTCGGCCGTGCACACGTCCATAACCCACTTCCGGCGCTCCTTGGTCGAATTGGTCGCATCGAAGATCCCGATGACACCGCCCTGCCTGAACCAGCCCAGCATGTCGGCAATGGCAGCCTCGGCGGCTGCACGACGTCTTCGCTCACCTTCAGCATTGGTGGTGTCAAAGAAATCGGCAGGGGGCTGGGGAGCATCGTTACGGCGGTAATTGCCGACATTGAACGTTTTGGCGTTGATAGAAAGCCAGGTCAGGTAGCGTTGGGCTGCAGATCCGAGATTAGGTGTCAGCTTCAGCTTTGGGAATTTTCAGGTTTAGGCGTGCCCCTGGACGATGAGTTGCGGAAGGGGATTGGGTGCAGAACCATTCCTACCTTTTTGGGCAATAAAGCTCTTCCCGCGTGCAGGTAGGCCTACCATCACCACACAGATTTTGGTGTCCTCGACCTGAACGCCACGTCCGTTAGTGCGCGGTGCCATCTTGCCAGCTTTTCAGATCAACAAAGCAGTGAAGATGCAACGGAACCATGTGAGGCAGCAAAGAAGCAAGTAGGTAGCAGGAGAGTGAGAGAGGAAGAGAGGGAGAGGGAGAGTATTGAAGAGGGAGAGGTGGAGGGAAGGGAGAGTAAGACAGCTCGGGAAAAAGGAAATGAATAGTGTTGATCGAATGATCAGCTGCAGAAACAGCCGATACAAGAGAGAGAGGGAGAGAGAGAGGGCAAAAAAAAAAGAAAAGAAAAAAAGATAGAGAGAAAGAGAGGTAAGAGGTAACTAGGTAGACAAGAAAGAGCAGAGGCGGTACGATAGCCAAGGTCAGGGCAGGTCACGAAGATGGCAGAAAGAATGCAGTGCAGGTGGAAAGTGTGTCGCATGCAATAGGAAAGTTAATGCACGAGATTCCGTCACCACCGGGATTCCCAGGAACCAGCTACGACGGGGTAAGAAAAAAAAAAGATGCCACCGGCCAACCAGAGCCCAGGAGCTGGGGTTCTGGAAGCCGGAACCACCCCGCATTTCCCCCTACACGGTCAGGGCCAAGAGAACTGGAGCTGGGCCCTGGGGTTACCGACTCGAGCCAGACCAGAAGGTAGTAAGACAAGAACCCCCCTTTCACCGACAACCCGGAACCCAGGCGGAAATAAAGAAACATGTTCTTTTTTCTTTCCTTCTTTCTTTCTTTTTTTTCTTCCCCTTCCTTGGACAACTAGCCACCAGGGGGTAAAAAAAGGTCAGCTGGACAGCAAAAAATCCCATTATTGGGACTTGGGTGGTGCCATTACCTACAAACCAGAAGTAGGTATGGTAGGTACATACATACTTAAGATCTTCCCCCTAACCTTTAGTGCAATGTGGTGTGCTGTACTATACTATACTGTAGTACTGGTCCAGGTGACAAAAGGGGGGTGAACTTATGGGGGAACTGTATTGGAAGTTGGAAGCTAGGAAAGGTCCGAAAAGAACTATGCATCGATTTGATGTTAAGGGAAGGGAGGGGAAGAGAAGATGGCAATGGTTGGAAAGGACTAACTAATGGAAGGATAGGAAATTGGAAGGTTTAGCCATTTGATCAACCTTGAATCAATTGGTCGTTCCCTTTCTCTGTCAGATAGATTAAGTACTTACTGACTTAACCTACCTACTCCTCTTACCCTTCCCGTCCCTTCCCTTTCGCTTCGGCAAGCAAAATAAACTCAGGCTGGACCCGTCTCCGTCATGCTAGTAGGTAGTACCTATAGTAGTATGTACCTAGGGTACAGTACCTACCAGACATAGCTTGAGTAGCTTGAAGGTAGTACTTAGTTGAGGTAGTATCCATAAAAGCAACACCGGCAACCTCTTGAACACTTGCACGGGCTGTCGGTTTGACAAAGTCTCGCGCCAAGCTCAGTCTCCATCTGGGTACAAAAACAGCCTATCCGCAGATCGATTGTCCTTCCCCCCGGAATTGCCACCAACCATTATTGCTGCTTTTATGCCTGTCTCCCTGACAGGTTGAAACGGTTTTGCCTCTTCCCACTTGGCGAGAAAAGAAAAAAAGAAAAAGAGAGAGAACGAAAAAAAAGAAAGAGGATATCGTCGGCACTGTAACTCTTGGAGAATACAATGCAAGTCTCTACTGCTGCGACTGCAATAAATGTGCACGCGACCATATTGCTCTCCCCTTTTTTTTCCCTCTCTTCTTTCAATTCAGCCGCCCGTGTTCGTCCATCAGGATCGCGTCATCAAGATACGGTCCCAGCGGACAGGCGCTTGGTCTCACTAGAGATCGTCCGTGGGGAACTCTCGGGCTTTTAAGTTGCTCTGCCTTACTAGTGTGCTGTCTTGGTATATTTCAAAGTCTGCTCCCTTAGCAGGATACCTAGCTCCCGTCGATTCGGGAGCACCCAGAAATATGCCGTATTTAGGCGTGCAGGCCAACTTTGACCCTCGGCACGGCGGCTGAAACGGCGGCATTCACAAACTTCTTGTCGCACACGTGCGTCTTAACGCTGTCATCATGGTTGCGACGCCTCGGGGCGTATCATCAGCCTGGAGTCGCGCTCCGAATACACCCGAACTCGAGCATATTCCCATGGTTATACACCGGCACATGATCCCCACCTCCGCCGAACGAAAGCCTTCAGCGAAATGATTCAAACGAGATGTTCAACCATACCTTCGAGAAACTCCAAGCTTGGCCTCGTGCCGAACGGCGGCCACCTGCAATGACGCCCCTCATGATAATGACTTGGGGATCGAGGTCTTCGTCCTTAAATATGCGCCCGTGTATGCTGTATCGTATCGCTTCTTTCGGGCTCCAACGTTTTATGAAAAAATTTTATCCACCTCGACTAAGCAGGGAAAAAAAAAAGACGCGATCGACACCGCCAGTTATTATCGTATCTCTGATAAAATGAAGGCTTCCGATTAGCCAGAGTATAGCGAAGCGGCTTTAAGCATTTCTCGTCTTGCAATTGAGAAAAACAAATCTATCCAAAGTCCGACAAGAGACAGAAAAACTTTGGCTGACGGATGGAGCTGGGGAGAAGTCGGCGACCACTGCTCCCTTCATAGACGCCCTAAGCAGGCACGTGCAATGCCGTGATAACGAGATACCAAGCAAGGCCAGCTTGGCCAACAAGGGATGCCAAGCGATATGTTAGGGTGCGGACTGACTCCTATTTCAGGTTCATCGGTGTGACATGTAGGTACATATTCCTTTCCAACACATCTAAATATTCAAATCTGCACTATATCAGCAAACAGGGAGAAGTGAGAACGGGCCTTACATTGTCGTACTAATTCTCCGTCCTGATGCCCTTCATACTGGTGTCCTCGAGATGGTTGAGGCCCGGTGTAGGTATCACTGGGGTTGCGAACAAGTCACGAGGACCCTGAAAACTAATAGGACAGCATTGGATAAGACTAAAGATGTGCCCAAGTGAGCCGCAAAGCAAGAAACTTTGGTGTCACAGTGTCACCAGTGTGATAGCTCTTGACATTGCTACTGTGCGGTTTTAGTTGCACTAGAAATGATGATTTGTTTTTTTCTCTTTTCTAGCTACTGCATAGGTTTGTAACCGTCCACGTAGAATTTGCTGCCACTGCCTTGATCATCATCAAAACCTGTAAGCCAGCGTAAGCAAGTGATATGGGTACATTCAACACCTGTACTTTAGGTAGCAAGTTTTTGATAACCACTTTGGTTTTAGATCACTTGTCCCTTCATTGAATTGTAAGAAAGCAGATCAGTAAAACTCGCGGGAAAAGAATTCAATGTACCCCGTGCCAATGTTCACGGACATGACAACATTAGTCAGAAACGCTACTCCGAGAACGTAGGGGCCAGAACCACCCGAGGCGATGCCAGTTTGGCACAATCCTGTCGCTGGATCCCTTACATGGTGATTAAGCAGATCCTTCGGGTTCACAATAAAGTCACTGTTCTCGATGGTCACGGCGAAAAAGGGCGGGATCGCGTCGCAATCTGTGAAATAAGCCCCATAGTACCAAAGATATGTTGCTGGAGGCTGGAATTGAGCATTTACTGCCTCGGCTAAGTCTGCAATGACTTTTAGTAACTGTGTCAAGATATTGGATCAAATTACTTACTAGGAGGCAAATAAATTAACGTCGTCCCCGAATCAAGAATAAATGGGTACTGTGATACCATCGAGGACGAGCCATACTTGATGCCATCTGGTACTATGGTATAGAATGATGGCTGATAGGCCGTGATATCCTTGTGTATCAAGTCCGCCTTTTAAGCATCAGTCTGGGATGCTGGTGTAATAATATTCCCACCAGCGACTTACAATCAAAATAGGAGTGCTTGCTTCGTGACTAGCAGATATGTCCACAGGAGGCAATCCACCAATGCCCACAAGACCAGTAGACGAGTTTCTATCCATAGCAATAGACCAGTATGGCTCTATCAAGCCATCAGATATCATAGACGTGAAAAGAGGTGAATACTGAACGGAATTGAATTGGCTGGTGTCCTCGAAATCGTTGCCCAAGAAGGCACTAGTTAAAGATGGATATGCCAGACCGAGAATGCCTGAAGTGACGTTGTTGCCTATACACATTTGTATCAGCTTTTACTCCCATTGGGAAAACCTAGCTCTCTTTCTGAGGAGTTGGACCAAAGGCATACAAGCTCCATTTAGGCCGATAGGCCTCAAAGTTACTTGGAAGGGGAAGAATGACTAACCATGCCAAGTACCCTGGCTAGCAATTGCTACTTCCTGTCCTGGAACCGTGATATTGGCCAATTGCACATCCTATTCATACAAGATATTAGATATGGTCGAATTTTAAGGGTGAGGAAGGGGAGACATGTGGTTCACGGCAGATATTCCGTGTTATCGAGGTATAAACTGTTTTCGATGGGCAAACTCACCATGTACCCTAAGCCTGCAGTATAGAACGGTTATTAGAACTCATGACTTATTACAGTGAATAAAACAGAGTAGCCAAGAAAACGAATAGAGAACTTACGGCCCTGTATAGTCTCGCCATCTCCATATTTGATAGCAAAGTGTTGGTCTGGAATCGGGTTGCCTGTAAAGTTGCCGTGATAGGGGGCTCCAAACCAACAAGGATCCTCGCCTTGAGTGTGATTTGGAGTATTTAGACAAGTAAAGTTGGAACCCTTTACCCCTGTGTGATAATAATGAGCATAGGCGTATAAATCGAGGACGATATAAGGGTTTTTATGAGTGTACGTACAAGTGTCTGCCGAGGCCGAATCGATGATGACGTTTACGGATTGTCCGTTCAAGAGGAGCTCTACTGCATACTCTGCAGCATATGCATTGACTACAGTGATGTTCTCGTAGCCAAATCCACCGTTGTCACGCTGGACCTGGGCAAATAGGCTTGTTACGGAACGGTGACGCTTGACACTATTTTGGTGGGCGACTTGGGCGATCTTGAAGTGGTTTTGCACTTTCTTCTCTCTAGGCTGAGTGGCCATAGGACTGGCTCGACGGAACTGGATACCGGGAAGGGAAAGAGAGTGGATAACCTCAGTATGCATAACAGGGGACGCCCGTGATGCTAGAGGGGAGGCAAAGCAGGCAATTGCCAGAGACGAAAGGAGAGTGACGAGAAGCATGGCGAATCGGGTAGGTTTCCTGAAATGAAGTTCTCAACCATGTAATCTGATAATATATCCCTGCGGGGAAGGAAAAGGAGTGGCGTTGGGCAACTAAAAGAGAGACTATGGGGATGTGAGGACCCAGATGAGTAGATAGTTGGGCTGGAAGTGGAGGGGATGATGTGGGAAAAGGTGGGAGAAGGAGTGAAAACGAATGCAGACCTCATTGTCAAATATGTTTTCTACCTACCTTAGTTCCATTGTAATTTCCAATCACCTACGACTTCCCAACCTAACTCCAGTTGGAAGGTCTAGGAGAAGAGAAGGCAGTTCCAATGCGAGGAAACAAGCGAGACGGTGCTTCTCTGTACAAACCTACAGTTGTTACAGCGTTTCAGGTTGTGACTTTAGTTTATACATGTGCCAAAGTACCTGCCATACCTGCCGTCCACGTGTGACCGGTTCGATTGGGAGATCCATACTATGTACTACTTACCTACATAATGTATGTAAGTATGTACCTACGTGCTACATCATATACCTCCTATAAATGTGCCCACCAAATACAACATACATGATTTATCAGTGCCTACAAATACATTTCATATACCTGGGTATCCTTTAAAATATATGCCATCATAAATAGATTTTGTCCATGAATTCACCTGGCGAATAGGGACCCATCCGATATATCGGCTAAGATATTCAACTTGTTAGAACAGAGTCTTTTTAATACTAGACCTCTAGAGGTACATTATTGATATGTAGCTAGCAAACAGTTTCCTGTGTACTTCATGCCTCTTGCCGTCGAATAATATGTTTCGAGTTTACCTAAGTACCTATAGATTAGGCAATTTTCTTTGTCTTTGATGACAAAACCTTGGTGTAAGATTGCAGGTATGTACATATGGCTATGTGCATAAGTAGCTGAGGTACATACATACATACTACCTACTATCTACTACCTACCTACATACCTATAGTAAATTATGCGAGGTATGGTAGGTGTACATAATAAATCTTCGTCTGATCTGCCTCTAAATTAAACCCGAGACTTACATAGAGTATGATGCATAATCCGCTTGCAGCTCCTGCCCCTAGCTGCAACCTATAGGATGTACCCGACTTAATATTTGCTATAGATGTGGAAAGCTCTTTCCATGCTCATATACTAGGTACTTACCTATAGTACCTACTGTAGAAGTGTTTTTGGTGGTACAGTGACATATACTCTATCAAATGTACACGTGATTACATATGTAGTCAGCCAGACAGTCCTTAATAAGCATCCGTTAGTTTTAGTACCTAACATATTATGTAGTACATAATTAGATGATATTCCCGAAGCGAGAACAACAAATTGAGCGTTATTAAAGAAATGTATCAATGCTCCCCAAAGGTAATAACTGGCCTTGTCTCCTATTCGACAACAAACACTCTATGGCCGAAGATCAGTTTCCCTTATCAGGTCAGGTAAGATGGTTGGGGTGACAGGGTGGAATCCTTCCCAGTGCTGGCAGCAGAACAGCCGAGGTATCTCGATCCTGCGAAGCATAGCACCTTGGACAATACAAGTCTTTTGTTGACAAGACTTCTGTTGACATGGCTTTTGTTGAGAGCACGATGAATAATATAAAGCAGCTCAAAATGCCTACCTACAACATTTCATACAGCTTGAACAGCGCTCGCAAGACCTCTCCGAAGACCTCACCCAAGACCTCACCCAAGACCTCACCCAAGACCTGTGTCGACCCAGTTCTAATATCATCACTTCTTCTACCGTCAATATGGCGTCACCTTCGTCGTCATTATCATCACTATCACCAATTCTAAGACTAAGGTCACTATACGTGAGGGAGCAGATGTCTGCAAGGGTCTTCCTTTATAGACCTGAAGAGGACTACGTGAAGCCTCAGGGGGGTCCAGCTCCAAAGCTCATAATCATTGCCCCGTGGTTGGGCGCCAAAGATGAACATATAGCCAAGTATATCTTACAATATCATGACATCTATCCGAGCTCGATCGTCCTTCTCGTCAAATCCCGCAAGCTGGGCATGTTTGCGACGTTTGCAAACTTGCTCGTGCGGCCTGCCGTCGACCACCTGAGCTATGCCATAGCAAAAGAACGCTTGTCCAACTCGCCTACAAAACCCGAGATTCTCGTCCACGTTTTCTCCAACGGAGGCAGCATCACCATGCAGACAATATACAGCAAGTTCCGCCGGGATACTGGGCAGGCGTTTCCATTGCACGCTGCAGTGTACGACTCGTGTCCCGGATTATATGTGTTTCACACCACTTACCGCGCATTCCTCACCGGCTTTTCATCCGGCATCCGACGCGTCATTGCAGCTCCCTTCCTCGCCATCGTGCTCATTTTCATGACCATCTGGCACGCATGGCCGTTGAAGTATCTTACTGGCGATAATATTCTAACCATAACTTCAAAGGTCCATAATGACCCGGGCTTGGTCAAGCAGACGAGCCGTTCATATATCTATGGAAAGGCCGACACCATGGTCGATTGGCGCCACGTCGAGGCACACGCGCAAACGGCCGTGCAGAAAGGTTTTGACGTGCGTAAAGAAGTGTTTGACCAGAGTCCACACGTGGAACACGCGAGACGCGATGGCAACCGCTACTGGAAAATCTTCGCCGAGACTTGGGAGAAGAATAACAAGACAACCTAGTCTACCCATTCATCACTTTTCCCAGCAGCAGCGCCGTCTACACGAGAATGAATGTCCCGGGATTGGAGCCATTACTCAACATAAAGGCAACTGATCAATATGTATCCCATATTTGCCTGCTATCATGTTTGTTTATACCTCATATCCTTGCGGTCAACTTGTTCTCATATGTACCTAGTCTATCGAACAATTGCCCCCTTTACCTATTATTGGTGATGTTCTACTAGGACTAGGTGCCGCCATGGTCTTGTTTCATTTCCATCAATTCTTCTGTGAGCTCGATGCACCTTCATGTTGTTGAACCCCTACTAGTTTGATGAAAACGTCTTTTGATCCTCGAAATATTACTGCGGGACATTCACGGCTCGTCGTTTAGAGCATCTTGTTCAATTGCAAACGAGTATATTGCTACCTTGATTGGATTTAGTTTCATGAGCGTTATATGAATGTCGTTCAAACCTTTCCAATATTGCTCTTAGTGAAAGTCCATCGTTGGTCACGAGATGTTGCGTCTTTTGATTCCTAGCCCTTATGTAACGTCTATGGTTAGGACTAGCGAATGGGAGCAACTACGCCCACCAGACATCAATGAATATGATTTTTTAGAGACTGTAAAAATGATAAACTTTCTGAGAGAAAAATCCTGTAGCAGAGTCTCTGTTAGACCATGTTGGTAGTAAACTGCTTTTGGCCTCTTAGCAGTCGTTGGTGTTGCTTAACATACT
Organism: Biscogniauxia sp. FL1348; assembly: GCA_022544895.1. NCBI lineage: Eukaryota > Fungi > Ascomycota > Sordariomycetes > Xylariales > Xylariaceae > Biscogniauxia > Biscogniauxia sp. FL1348. The sequence continues at coordinate 407,635 of JAJNNV010000021.1, forward strand.
AGGTTAGGGGAGTTTGCTGTTCGACTGGAATTCATGTCGAAGGTAGGTAATTATGCTGGTAAGTTAAGAACTGAAAGCTCAAATGTGTTATAATAACTCACTTCGTATAGATTGTATTTCTAAGAGAATCAGGTAATGTGCCATATCAGCATTAGACACGCCCTGCGTGAACTTCCTCATGGATATGACGACCAGGCCCACAGCCAGTCTAGAATGGATAACCACAAATCCTTATGCCCACCATTATGTTTCTATCCCCTCCCCATAGAATCCGTAATAATATTTCCCTGGATCCCTCTTTGATATTTTTAAAACTTGCCGTAATGATGTTGAAGAAAGGCAGCATAAAGTACGCGATCCCTTATATGACTCAACAGACATTCTCCTCAGCGGGCATCGAGACATCTCGGTCCCATCTCGTCGTATAGCGCGAAATCACGTTGCGGTGCGTGCATCATACTTTCGCGTGTGTTTCCCCTTGGAAAATGTGTCATATCCGCTGTCGCTTGCCCCCCCGACCTCTCTTACCCTCTGACATATCGCCGACCCCTTCGTCTTCAGCGCACTGGTCACACTCCTGGTCGTATTCCCGCTCGTCTTCCTGGATGCCGCTGCTGCATTTGCCAAAACCGCCCGCGTTCTTGGCTTCTAGACAGGAAAGTTCCTGCGTCAAGTCGTGCCAGGTCTGCTCCACCTCGCACTTGGTACATTTCCCAACGAAGAGCAGGAGCCGACACATATTTTATAAAGTCGAGTTACCGCCTGTGAGAGATGAACCTTTTTTCTTTTTTGGTCTTGTCGAAGAATCCTAGCTTTCGTGGCACTAGGACAAGGGGTTGTTGCGAATTGGGCCTTGCTGCTATGTCCGCCTCGGATAGATGTAAAGGGGGTGATGTTATCTGATAGATTGTCCTCTTACAAGCTAAAAAGCTTCTAGAAACAAGGAATATCCGTAGCACTTGAGTTTCTCGTCTCCCTTTCTGTTTTGTCTCATTTTCTCTTGTACTAAGCACCAGCGTTAAGAATATCGTGCTGGCGGCTCGCTGGTCTGCAGACAGGCAGGGGTTGGGTTTTGTCGTTTCCTTTGCATGGATGATCGAGTAGAAGCTGAGGATTTTAAACAACTAACCAGTAGAGACGCTGTCCCCCGGATCTGCAATGCAGGAGATGAATGGGGCTCTCCCTGGCTATCTCATGCTCAACCGAAGACGGCGGGAGTTATTTTTGGATGTGGGCTCTGCACGTCAGTTGATCAGCGTTGCCGATCAAGCGGGAGCTCCCGTGTTTGGTGCTGGCAATGACGGGACAAGAAAAAAACAATGACACTGAGAAAAGGGACACTAGTGATCTCGTCGCGATAACTCACTTGCTAGTTGAATATGAGGAGATTTGCTTCTTTCTATCCGACTTGGCCTGTAGGCAAGCCTACCACCACAGATGTGATGGGCTCCGGCTGGGAGGAATGGCATTGGGGAATCAAACAGATAAACTCACAAATATCCACAAGATTCTGCATCAATGGAGAAGAAAAAAAGGGCCTTTGACGGCTGCACACTCACCTCCGCGTATGTGCTTTGCCGCCTCGAATGCAATATGTCAAACCCCCGCACGCCCCCTTTTCTAGTGTCCACGTCGATTACACGGCAGCGGTAGGAATATGATATTAGGCCACTTTGAACGCATCGTATGTCAAACAAACGAGCTTCAGCCGAATAATAGGACGATCCTCAACTACCCTTAGAGGAGTGTGTTCAACCATCGTAATGTCCGGGAGAGAACCTAAACTCCGCTGATGCAGTAATCCGCCGTCACGTTCCCCGCGACCACATGTCTCGCATGTGACAGCATGAACCTATTTCTGCCCTCTAAAACGGCAATGCTAGGCAAGGCACTGCCAGCTATGGAGGCTTGATAGCGGCTAGCTGCTGCTTCATCCTTATGGCATGGTGGAAAGGAAATGGATTTCGTCCGGCGTAGTCCTCATTGATAATACCCAGGGGAAGAATCATCGGATGGACGAAAAAGGGTTGATACGGGAGACAGTTCTCAAACACACTACCCCGTATAAAGAAAAAAAAAAAGAAAATTAAGAAGTAAAAGGTATCCTGGGTAATATATCGCGCAGATACGGGGCAATATACTACCAAATCTTCATACCTGGCCTTTCGAGCTGGGTTCCCCCCAGCTTTTGCCCCTTAGTCAGGCAAGTCAAACGGAGAGACATATTCGGCTGGGCGACTACACGGGTAACTGCAGCGGTCAAGCTCCCTTCACCACTCTTACACGGCATAGAGTACTCGGAAACGTAATTCGGTCGGTTTCACCGCGGCACACCACACATTAGACACACACATTACACACGCAATTAGGGCAGCGCAAGGTACGACAGTAGTAGCTACATAGGTAGCTAAGCTGACTACCCTACCCTACCCTACCTCTTACATGCAGCATCGTGTAAGCTAGGCCGCAGCATGCTTGCTGCCCGATGCTGCACTCTTTCAACTCAACTTTTCCTTTCCACTTCCCTCACTCCCTTCCTCCCACATTCTCTCTCCCCCCTCCCCCTCCCCTTCCCCCCTGCCGGCAACCTACAAACCGCCAAGACAAGAGTGACATACCACGGAAAGAAAGAAAGAAAAAAAACGGCTTCGGTCCATTGTCACACACACATACCTACACGTCAATGATGCATGGAGGACTTAGACGAGGGAGAATAGATAATCCAGTCCCCCCATACACGGAGTACTTAGTGTGGGAGAGGGAGATAGGAAACTACCTACTAGCTAACCTAACCTATGTAGTAGTTACATACCTAGGTTAGATGGGTACGTACATAACGTCCTAGCCCGCGCGCACCACCACCACCACCACCACCATCGTCGCAATACACACAAACACAAGCACGAGGTTGCTTTTTTAGTAGTTCAAAGAAGAATATGCATTGGCCTTTACTACTATTTAGTACGTAGTAAACTCAGCATGTACCTATGTCATGTAAAGGGGCACGGGCTAAGGGAAGGGGGGGAATTGTCAGAATGGGAAACATATTGAGCGTAGATTTGAATATATAGTACCTACAGCGGGGGGAGGGGGGGAGGGACAAGGAGGAGGGCGAAAATGGAAACCGGAGAAAGCAAGTGAAAAAAAAACCAAGAGAAAGAAAGTAAAACAAAAAACTAACTCGTAGATAAGGGGGGGAAGGGAAGGGGGGGGGGACCTAGGGTTGGGGGAGTTCCGGTGTCGTTGATAGGGATAGGGGGTGGAGGAGGAGGAGGAGGAGGGGAGAGAGAGAAAGAGAAGAGAGTGGGTAGGTAGGGTTTCGATATTTCCTGTTCCTTCACGTGCTGCTGCCCGGAGCGAAAAGCAACTCTATCTCTCCCCTCTCGCTCCGAAATTCTGGGGTTCGCCGGTTGTTAGGGGCAAATACGTTATCGTGACATGGAGTCGGTATCTATACACCGGGGACATGGTAAGAAAGGGGAGAGGAAATGGGATAAGGAGGTTGTTCATGTTAGGAATACTTTGGGTATCTGTGTACGTGTGTGTGTGCGAGTGTTTCTTTTCGGAACTTTTTCTTTTCGGTTTGTTTTACGTACCTACCTTGCTACCTACCTATAACCGCGTGTGTGTACGAGGTATAACAAGTTACGGGGGTTGAAGCCCAAGGTGAGAGTCGGTCAAAATTGCCGAGAAGTTGAGGAAACACCTATACAGATACATAATAGAAGAAGGAACTTCATACTACTGGGAAAAGCAACGACGCTGATGTGCTACTGCTACATTGAACAGTCCAGTATACGAGCCAATACTTCTTCATCCGTTTTTTTTCTTCTCTTCTTTTCTTTTCTTTTCCTACCGAAACACCCCTCCCCTCCCCTCCCCTTTCCCCCCGGGGAACATGAATCGAGAACCCCTACACCCTGGCCCGCCGGCCGGGTTGTCTATTAATTTACAGATGACAATGACGCTGATGGCGATGACGATGACACAAAAGTAGGCTGATACCCCCCCCCCCCCTCTATCTGCCCCCTTTTCTTTTTCCTTTCCCTGCTTAAGCGAGGGGAAGGTTGTCGATCCTGCACTTCACCTTCGGCCCACGATATAAACCACCCACCGTTTACCTACCTACCTAGGCACCTAACCTAGGTAGGTACGTGAAATAATAACAGAGCCATTATAGAATTTCCCGTATAGTCAGGCTAACCCTGCATATGCTTCTTCCATGCAGGTACATACATACATATATACATATATACCTGACCTATATACGCAAATACCTACCTCCATATATATGCCCATAAAATAAGTAAAAAAAATATGTTTTCTTCTTCTTCCTCCCCCCCCCCCTCCATCTACCCTTCCCGCTGACTGCCTAATCTACAATAAGAAAATCCATGCAGAATCGGTAGATCAGGAAAGCTCCCCAACTGGGTATCCGGGCCTTCCGTCGTACTTACTATTCGCTCGCCCTCTTCCCCTTCCCTCCCATAGGTGGACCCGTTCGCGTACTTCGATGAACCATACCTTACCTATACTTACATCACTTCTTGCATACATACATGGTAGGTAGGTAACCTTAGGAGGAGGTATCTCTTCCACACCTGCATGGAACTTTGCAGATCATAGTAGCCCTTCAGTCCTGCATTGTCAAACCCATCATATACGAGCTCTGGTACACATTGCCTACCTAGGCATATAGGGTATTAGTATAACGCGGGGGGGTTGGTTGATTGGCCGAAAGTACCTTGGCTGGGGATATTTTATGCTGACGATATATAATTCTTTTTTTTGTTACTGCTCCTCTCCTATGTTCTTACCTAGGTTAGGTAGCTTTCAGCCCTCGGCGCTTAGGCGTTATGTATGCAGGCAGGTAATAAAGAAAGGGGGGGAGTTGTCAAGAACGATGACATATGTCGTGTAAGTCAAGAGTTCGCTTCTCTGCCCCTCCTCTGCTCCCCCCCTTTTCTAAGGTTAAACGAATCTGCAATAACATATATCCTTAATAGGACAATACACTCCCTAGATCGTAAAAAATAAAGAAAAGAGTTGTTTTTTTCACTCAGTAATGCATTAAAGAGAAGGTGCACGCAGAACTTAACCATATCGTCCCAATGTTTAGGTTTTATAATACCCCAGCTTACCAGCGAGGGATGTTTTTGCTCTATTTTTTTTTGGAGTAGTCATACATACACTGTTTATGAAAACACGCGGCTCTCATGTCTTTGTACCTTGGAAGTTGTCTAAACGTATATATATACATATAAGGCATCCTAAAAATATTTATTCACTTCTCTTCCTCTTTCTCCTCCACCGGCGTCCAGAGTCGTCGAATAGATCGTCTCATCCGATGCCATTGTTCTTCCTTTCGCCGGTGGTCAACGAACAAAAAAAAAACCCCCATTTCCGGTGCCGATGCCTTCTCCTGAGTAAGGCCGAGAGCCTGGAAGCTGGTAATTATAAAAGGTATATAATATATGTGTACGCACGTGTATCCCCTTGTATATATCCAAGCCCATACAATCCAAATGCAAAAGACCACCTCCACGCTCGCCAATGCCCAACGTAATGCAGAAAGAACTATGCCATAACGTCCAAAACCCTCAGCTCCCTTCCTCTACCACCAACCGATAAACGAACGAAACGCCAACGCGATGCTGCAATGAGGCAGAAACGTGCTATCCAACCTCTGGCTTAGAGGACGTTTAATGATGTAGTGTTGCCATTTGTAACGTGGCGATCAGGGGAAAACGCTCTGCCTCCAGCGCTCCACCCTGTCCATCTGGCCTGCTGGTGGCACCTGCATAGGCGCAACATACGCATTTCCCAATCCTGTCGACATGTTATAGCCAGACATAGCACCGCCAGCAGCAAATGCGTTGCCCATCATGCTGTTTCTGGCAGGAGTTGACATGCCTGGATCTCCAGGAAACCCGCCTGTGGCCATGCTTGTTCGTGGTTGTCCTGTTCCACCACCAGTGCCGTCATTGTACCGCCCCGCCAAGTAGCCTCCCGACTTGGTCAGGTTTGGCGAGCTCAAAGTAGTAGGTAGTTGGCTGCGTAACGCTGCTATCTTTTGTTCCTGGTCACGCCTATAACGGGCAGCCTCTTCATCTCTTGCTTTCTTGGCCTCTGCCCTGGGATCACTCAAGATGGTTCTCGAGCCGCGTGTAATCAAAATATCAGCGAGAGAATGCCGTGCGTTCAATTTAGGTGCGTCAGCAGGGTGGTTGTTCACGAGTAGCATTCCACCCGCCTCACGCTCCTTAGCTTCTCGCTCTGCTTGTAGACGCCGACGTCGTTGACCCAATGTCTCCTCCTCTCCGGCTTGCGACTTTGCCTTGCCGTTCTCTTTGGTTTCGGCTTCCTCGTCCTTGAATGCATCACCCAGTTGCGTCAACAATTCAGCTGAAAACGAGGAACTAACCGGCCGCGCGCGGGGAAGTGGATTGTCACCGTCTTCCTGGGCCCTTAAGCGGCGCATACGCTCTCCTAGCGTTTCGCCCTCGACATCGTCATCATCTTCGGGCACCTGTACTCGCACCTGGGGGCCCATCGCTCCACTCATATGTAGACCCTGAGCCATTGTCAATCTCTTGATTGGACCTGTCTCTCTCCCTTGAAGGCGACTGCGCCGCACGCTTAAAGGCTCATTATCTTCCATGTCACGCCGTTCCATCAGGCCGGGTGGTCGGTTGAGATCAGCAAGGGATACTAGGCCATTCGCTGGTCCTTTCACTGCGAGTAACAAGCCCAAGGGTGTGTCTTCGTCGTCGGATTCATCGCCGGGATTCGTACTAGGGCCTTCCCAAGCAAGGTTTACCCTCTTGCCCTTACGTGCCTTACGTTCAATCTCGGCTACTGTGTCCATTTCCAAGAGTGTCGAATGCATGCCATTAGGATACGCACTAGCGACTGGCCGAGTTCGAAGCTTTTGTTGTTGCTTTCGGATTTGGAGTTCAGCTAAAAGGGTCGTTGGCGGTCCATTGTAGACTGGTTCCTCTTCGCCCTCGACTTCTTCCTCCGCGGCTTGTTCACCCTCTGCAGAGCCAGATGGATGCTGTCCCTCCTCATTTCCTTCTCCATGCTCAGAACTTGCAGCGCCAGTAATTGTATTTCGCCGCTCATCCTGTGAGTTTGAGCTTCGACTGAGAGCACTTGGCTTTCGGAGGTGTAGGAAAGAGCTTCGTTTTTTGGGCTCAACCAGATTGGATGCGCTAGGATTCTTCAAGTGAGATTTACGTTTGTTATCGGTTCCATAGATCTCCGACCCTAATGTCCCTGCAAATGAATGATCGGTGAAAGCAGATACTGGTGCTTTCGCGGAAGCGTCGAGGATGCTGTCGAGGGTGGCCATCGCAGAGCCATCTTTCAACTGGATGGCGGGAGATTCGGAAGGCAGGTCGAAGAAGGCACTGGCGCGAAGTTGTGGTGGAAGACCATCGAGACCAGCCAATCGTGATTTGCGCTTGTCGGGCGCTACACGAGATTTACGGGCTTCCTCATTGCGAGGTGTCGGCTCATTTTGCCCCTCGTCTGCCGGCGGATTCTGCAAGGCAGTGTCGGCAGCAGCAGGAGCAGCAGTTGAACTTCCAGCTAGGGATCCGAGGGGATTCATAAGAGGTTCGGGCACAAATTCCGGCAGCCAAGAAGCACGAGATGGGCGATTGGCTTCCGGCAATGCGTTGAGAACTTGTGACCTCCGATTTTCTCGAGCCTCGGCCTTGGGCTTCTTGGACAGCTTTTGTGGGAGATTGAGCATCATCGGCACGCGTGCAGGATAGAAAAGCATGTTCTTCCCCGTTTCGGGATCTAGGTATGACGTCGGCCTCACAGTTGGCGGTCCAATTGGCCGTGATATGATGGGCCTGGAAGGGTCTGGGGGCTGTTCTCCGGCTGGCGGGTCTTGGCTGAAGGATGGCCAGAATGGTTCTTCCGGGTTGTGGTGCGTTGATGCAAAAATCGAAGAGAAGTTAATGGAGTCCTCAAACTCGACGTCCGGAGAGCAATGGGCACCGTCAAAGTTCGCAAATGCTTTCTCTGCCTGTTCAAACGTGCCGTCAGATTCTGCGGGCGAATGCGATCTGTCATTGCCATGGCTTTGGCCTTGATGGGAATCTGCAACGGCCTGGTTCCAATAATCATTAGCCTGCGCCATGTGATGATACTGGTCTGCGTTCGGAGTGAGGTCGACGTCTTCTAATTGCGGAACTTGTAACATGTCATCCTCCTCTGGCTTCTCTGCCAACTTGTCTGCCTCATCCATGGCTGCGGGAGTGAGGGTCGTAGGCTCCATTTCGTCGATATTCATCAGGGTGGGTTTGCTAGCAGACCTCACACTCCGAACAGAGCTTTTCCCTGGGCCGTGTCGCGATATGAAGTTGTCGATGTCTGACTCGGCCTTGGAGAGCCCGGTCGAAGCGGATCTTAATCGAGAAGGGGTTGAGCGTAGGGAATGGTTCGGCGACAGAATGTACCCTGCCGGGGAGTAACCGCCAAGACGAGCTGCGCTGTTCGTATCGAGTATGGAGCTAGTAGCAGAAATCTGCCTCGTAATGGGGAACGAGACAGGTTCGCCAGTCTCGGGAATGGGGCCAATGGCGGCAGCGAGGATCGATGATCGCCGGCTGTCGTTGCGTTTCTGTTCTTCGTGCAGGTCTCGAATAGCGTCCTCGATGGAGGATGTCAAGGAAAGTTGTTCGGCGGTAGCCTCGAGCTGAGCAATGTTGCTCGCGCGAGAAGACGAGCGGGTGGGCAGATCTGGTGCAGGGTGCCGGAGCGAGACGCTGCTAGTGGAGGCAGTGCGCACGATAGGCTTCGGCTTCACGACGACTAGAGGCTGTGGGACGACGGACTGGTGGGGAGAGTCCTCGGACAGGACCCCTGAGCGTTGTAGATGGCTTGCCGTAGGTTTCGGGTCCTCGTGATCAGTTGTATTTGACGCAAAGTTTCCCTGCGCCTCGGAATGGGATTCTAGGGTTTGAGTTTGAGCTTGACTCAAACGTGGATGGTTATTGTCTGGAGCTGGACTCGAGGAGGTGGAAGATGGATCATCGCCAGGAGATAGCAGATCATAGTCGTTTTGGTTACTCCGTTTGATGAGATTGGTGGCTCGTGCCGGTGACAGCGATTGGACCATGTTGCCGATACTGAGGCGGGCCTTGGCTGCGGCCGTGCCTGTGCCTGTGCCAGCGCCTGCAACGCTGTCGGAAGGATTGACTAATACGTCGTTTTCTCCTTCACCGAGCCCAGGATAGGATTCACTGTCCATGGATAATGGCGTAAAGGTCGACCCGGCAGTGCGGAGGAAAGGCATTGGCGAGGACGAGGGAGCGGGAGACGAAGATAAGGACGGCGACGGCCCGTCATTTCGATCATCGTCGTTATCGGACTGCGCAACCTCACCGTAGGCGACACCCATAGTTCGTTGCTAGCCTCTGTCTAGGTAGGTATTAGTGTGGTGTACGATAGTGTACGGTAGTGTATGGTAGTGCAGCGCAGTAGTACAGTGTAGTCGTGTAGGTACAGCCCGTTAAGTGCTATCGCTTAGGGATCTCGTGTTCGCCGCGAGTAATTTCCAGCTGTGTAATATGACGATGCGAACAGGGTTAGACTGCGTTAAACCAGGCAGTGGACCAGCCTGTCGGTAGTGGGACGTGGACGTGGCAGTGACAGTAGCCCGGGACAGAGAAAATAGGGTGAACCAAGTAGTGTATATTCAGGGCAAGAAAGAGAAAGAGAGAGGGAAATTAGAAAGAAAGAAGGGATGCTGGGGAAGACATGGTAGTGGTGGTGGTGGTGGTGGTGGTGGTAGTTGAGTGGTGTAGATAATGTATAAGACCAAATCAGAAGAGGTATAGATAGAGAAAGAGAGTATTATCAAGAAGAAAAAAGCAAAAGAAGCAGCAGCAGTGATGATAAGCAAGCAAGAGATCCAAGAGATACCTAGACGCAGACGCAGACGCAGACGCAGAACGCGAGGAGCAAAGCTAAGCAAAGTTAAGCAAAGCGAGACAGAAAGAGATTATCCACAAGACTCCCGTTGCGGTAATAGTAGAAGCAACTCGATCGATCAATCAACAGACCGCAATTAATTTTCCATCGTGAATAAACTGGAGGCCCAGGTTGTGATCCTTGTATCATGCAGAAAAAAATATATTCACTTGGCAACGGTTATAAAAGAAAAAGACAAAGGACTGGCGGAGGCGGAGCAGGTCGAGACTTTTGGCTCGGGGCCTAACAGACAGGGATATCAGCAGAAAAAAAAGAAGAAAAAAAAAAGAAAAAGGTGTGTTAATAAGTTTCTATTATGTTTGGTTGCTGCTGGTCTGGTAGACGTGGTGGTATGTATGCAAAATTATTATTGTCTAAGTAGTGTGGTGGTGTCGGTAGGTATGGATAAGTAATAGTGTGTGTACATAATGATGGAGAAAAGAGGAGAAGGGAAGGGGGGCCAGTATTAAGTGTTGGTGGTCAAGGGTAGGTAGGTAGTGTAAAGTTGTTCTGTGTACCTGGAAGGGTGGAACAAGCAGTCAGCACCCAGCACCCAGCACCCAGGTGGGTTGGCGTATGTGGGTGTTGCGCTATGCGTGTTAGTCTGTTCGTGTAAAGGCCGTTAGCGTCTCTCTCGGTTGGCTGACGATGAACCTTGAGCTTATCTAACTCCGGATGCTACCTACATATGTACATAAGGTATGTAGGTTATTCAAGACTTTCAACACCTAGGTAAGATTAGGTACACAGACAGATAAGAACCAAAGACAATTGTAGGTTTAGGTAATTCGTTAGTTGCTACGGCTGAAATGGGAATGCCCTTTTAGTGCAGCAGATATCCTGTTTTTGGCCAGATGTTTGCAGAAAGTAGGTATACTGCCTAGTGTAAAGTGTAGGTAGATAAGGTCGTTCGTAGATCGACGGCCTTTGTTCTTCCAAGTTTCCTTTGGGTCTGGCGGATGGACTTGTGAGTCTCTGGGGACTAACTAGCCCCACAGGGTCTCTTGGCTTAGCCCAGCCGCTACTCAGTAGGTACCGTAAGTACCCAATCCACTACGGGCTAGTTACGGGGGTCAGAACCCGTACATATGGTCGGTCAGGGGTGGGCTTTCCGTCCAGATCGGCTCGATTATGTACATGCTTTCGTGGTGTCAGGTCCCGTCTCCGTTGTCCACAGGTCTTATTAAATACCTAAATGATGCAGCAACCTCAAGTCTCCGTCTTTTTCTCATCTCCAGTCTTGACATTCCACTTCCACCAACTGTTATTGACGTGCTATCCACCTCCAACAGCTCAGCTCTCCCATGCACCACAATTGCTCCTGCAAGTTCTATTAACCTATTACGTCGTTCAATTTCAAGATGTTGTTGTTTACTATAGATGACGGGCCATGTGTGAGATACAGATTACAGAGCTGAGTGCTGCAGGTACCTGGACTCGTCTGGGTAGTGTATAGAATAAAATCACTTTGCTTTTTTTCTTTTTTCGATGGATGGTTACCTACCTATACCCATCAGATCTCCCTCCTCCCGGAACTCGCTTTCCCCTCCCTACTCAACAACAACATAAACAACGTCGACAAACTGTTACCTCATCAACTCCAGCACGTACATCATCGGTACACCCAACCATCATGCTACCTATGTGCACTAGGCAGGTACCAGTTGTAGTGTACCTAGTGTAAGTGGTTAAATGACTCCCAACCTACCTATGCGTTAGCATTCAGGTGATCGATCCGTGGTACATTCGGCATCAATGCGGCCAAGAAGCTGTTGTTGAGGCACGCGATGTGACAGGACGTAGCATCCAGGATGTTGTAACTTCTACGTCATGACTCTTGGTGGCTTCTACCAATTGTCTGTGCAAGAAGTGGATTTTCTTTGCTTTTTCTTACTCCCATTTTTCTCATATGTCCGACTAAGGTTAGGTAGGTCTGGTATTCTTCTCCTATCCATGTACAAACCTGCAGTAGGTTGGTATTCTAGATCGATTCCTTTTTATCGCGTTGCTAATCCACACTACTTACTATTTATCCTCGAGTCTACCTAACCTAGGTTAGTTAGGTGGCAGGATGCTTATCAAATGTATGTAGTACTGTGTATACTATACTCAAGTGCCAACGCAAAGAAGAAGGCAAAAACAATATTAGTTGCAGAGCACTGAAACAACAACTTGCTTCTTTCCACTTCATTATCCTTCTACCTAGGTAGCTATCATGCCTGATTTTATGAGCCAACGTCAGCACATTGACACTCGACGATGTAACATCAAGGGTTGTAAGCCTTGTGATTATCTCGGCAGACATAGGGATCGCTCCCGCTAGGTGTTCGTTCCGTGATGGACGAGAGGGGGAAAAGTTGGTAAAGTTGCCGATCGACTATCTCAACTTGGCTGAAGTTGGATATGTAACCAGAACTGTCAAATCTCCCCAGCAGCCAGATCTGTGTGATATGACTAAATAAATGTGACTGCCAGCTAGTGTTCCACAGACGGCATCGCCACCCTGCATACCGTCAATGTCAAGAATTCAATAAAATAGCACTAGCAGTAGGGCAATCCACAATCCACAGCGAGGTTGGCAGGTTAGGTCGCGCTCGAGATCGCGTTGGGTCCACTCATGCACCGGTACCTCAAGCCGTGGCCTGCACCGCTAAAAGTGAGGGAAAATATAGGTAAGAGGAAGAACATTGAAAGAAAACAAGAAAGAAAAAAAAAACAAGAAGAATGGGAAAAGGGGGTGTGAGGCGGCCTCTAACACGTGATGGCGCTCCTTGTGCCATAGATGTATGTATGTAAGGTTAGGTACCTAGGTACTTACATATATTTTTATGAATTGCGGTTGTCTCATAAGAGCATATTTCTTCTATACATCAAATGCATTTTGAGGCGTTTATACGTTTCAAGGTAAAATATTAATTTTGGTGTGTCCGACATGTTCCATTAATAGAAAAATTACACCTATGAAAAGTTTATATGTATATAGGTACCTGTCGAGAAGGATTTTGCTTTTTTTACCTACCTGGAACAGAAAACATGCCCGTGAACACGAGGCCCCTATAAGACCTGGACCTAGTGTAGACCTAGGTAGACCAACCGTCCCTCCTGAAACCAGGTGAGCAAATACGAGAGCCGCAGCGATGTCAAGCCCAGGTCATTGCAGAGGAACATCAAACTCATTACATCCATACCTATATCTGTGCCCTTTTCCCCTGGTTTTTAATTTTCCTTCCCGGAGTCATTTAGGTCAGTTAATACATCGTCAGTGGGATTAGTGTTGTCATCCGGCACATGTCACAAGATCAACTCGGACCCAGCAAGGGGTAAGTAAGACGCAAGCATTGTATCATCAGAGCAAGTAGGGAGGAAAGAAGAAACTAACATTGACCTCTTCCTCGACCATGAGCCCTTCTCCTTGGGTCGTTAGTAAAGCAATTGCCCATGTGATGCCTTGCCCGATTTTTCCACCTCTCCCAATCATGTTTTCTCTTGGCAATGCTGAATGCGTCTTTCCGGGGTCGTCGCCTTTGGGACCCTAAGCAAGCCAACCCCGAAATTGCATGAAACTATATTCTTGATTGCAGTCGAGATTCCAACTTGGATTCTTGGTTTGCTCCCCCTTAGGAAACACCTGAGGCCAATGTTGGCTGCAGAGTTCAGTGCTGTTTTTAGCTACATAGGTAGGTAATACCTACATTGATACGATAAATACGTGCGTATGCCTCGAATAATGAGTCTATTATGGGCTAACATACCTTGATCAATTGATGTATGTGCATGCAGTCTATGTACATAGCTCGGAACTGTACATCTTGACAATACTTACTACCTACCCCAAGCTACGTCAAATACATTAAATACAGCAATACTTACATACCAGTAAGTACTTAACCTTTGAGTACGATGTTACACGACTAATATGTAGGGGCCTTACTTCAATCAATAACATCAAATTGAACCAACCTAACTAAGTACCTAGCAAGCATCAAATATGGATAGACCTAACATTATGTTTTCAGTGCTTCGTATTTACATTACCCAGAGATGTTGTGTTAGACAAAGACAGGTTTGAGGGACAATGGAGGGTTCTACAGACACCCTAACCAATCTATCCATATATAAGTATGTATATATTCACTTCCTAGGTAGCACGATCAATAGAGATGTAAAAGGTAAACATTGATAACTTCATAGTATCAATGATTATAGCATTATAGCATGATAGGTTGTTTTAGGGGGTAGGTAACCCGTACCAGCATGTGTAAGCTGCTACACTAGGTACATAAGGAGGTAGTACATGTACTAGCGTACAGGCCACTACTCTACGTAGAATGCATGTGGATTCCGTACCGCGTACATGTAGGTAGGTACCTAGTTAGACACTACCTACAGTACCTACCAATATCACTGCCCCGCGTCTTATCTTTTCCTTATCGCCATACAACTCGGTTTGTTTCTTTTCATATTCCCAAACAAATGAGTCACTCTGCCTGCTGCCCTTCACGACGAGGATAATAAGTACCGACTCTGCTACTTGGAAGAAACATCAAGCGGTTGAAAAGTTAATTATCGGTATTTTGGCGTCTGGTACGCTTTACAGTTCACCTCCTATACACAACTATCCAAACCACCCCGCTCCCGAACAACATCCCAACATGGCGGACGCAACGGCTCAGCTCGCCAAGCTCCAGCTTGATGAGGAGACGGGGGAGATGGTGTCGAAGAATGAACTCAAGAAGCGGATGCAGAAACGAGCTAAGAAGGCCGCGACTGCACGTGCAAAGGAGGCCAAAGAATCAGCACCAGCCTCCGCCCAAAAGACCGAGTCGGCAACGAGCAGCTCGCCTGCCCAGCCCGGTGCCGCTTCCAAGGCCGACTCCGAGCCTCAACTCGATCCCGACGCCATGTTCAAGCAGGGTTTTCTTGCTTCTGTCTATCAAGAACGGCCCGTTGTGCCTATAACTCGATTCCCGCCCGAACCCAACGGATATCTGCACATGGGGCATGCGAAAGCTATCGCCGTCAATTTCGGCTTTGCACGGCATTACGGCGGCAAGACGGTGAGGCTCATATCAGGAAAAGCAAGCTATAAGATACTAATCAGCGTGGCAGTACTTAAGGTAATTCATTGGCCCCCATCGTGCCGTCTCCCAGTAGATACGGCAGCTAACTCGTTAGATTTGACGATACGAACCCCGAAGCCGAGGAAGAGCGGTATTTCCAGGCTATAGAGGATATTATTCGATGGCTCGGTCCGTAAACATTTCTTTCCTTTTTGGCGCATCTGGCCTTGTCGATTTACTTACAGTTTGCGATAGGATTTACTCCCTATGCCGTTACCTATTCCAGCGATAACTTCGGAAAGCTATACGAACTTGCCGAGAAGCTTATCGGACTCGGAAAGGCTTACGTCTGTCACTGTAATGATACCGAAATCAAGCTCCAGCGTGGTGGAGAGCGCGGTTCTAGTCCGAGATATCGCTGTGAACACGCGAACCAGGATGTCGATACCAATCTACAGAAGTTTCGGGACATGAGAGACGGAAAATACGAGCCCCAGAAAGCGTTCTTGCGGATGAAACAAGACATCGAGAACCCAAATCCCCAGATGTGGGATCTAGCGGCGTATCGGGTGTTGAAGAAGGCTCACCATCGCACAAAAGACGAGTGGAAGATTTACCCTACTTACGACTTTGCGCATTGCATATGTGATAGCATCGAGTCTATTACGCACAGTCTCTGCACGACCGAGTTTGTTATGTCGAGAGAGAGCTACGAGTGGCTGAACTCAGCTCTAGGTATCTACGAGCCTATGCAGCGAGAATATGGTAAGCGCCGAAATGGCACGCCCCTCTAAATACTCGCTCATGTATAAGCGAGCTAACACAAACTCCAGGTCGTTTGAGTGTCACCGGCACGATTATGAGCAAGAGATCGCTCAAAAAACTTGTCGATGGAAACTATGTCCGCGGCTGGGATGATCCGCGCTTATATACTCTAATCGCGCTGCGTCGTCGCGGAATTCCCCCTGGGGCCATTCTCTCTTTTGTTAATGAACTCGGAGTGACTACGACCGGGGCCATTATTCAGATAAAGCGGTTCGAACAATCGGTCCGCCGTTATCTCGAGACAACAGTGCCGCGGCTCATGCTTGTACTAGATCCTCTCCCTGTCGTGATTGAAGATTTCGAGTCTTTAGACCCCAGTCAGGTGGAACTCACTGTGCCGTTCTCACCAAAGAATCCCGACTTTGGATCTCACTCCTTCCGCATGACTAAGACCGTCTTCATCGATCGCTCTGACTTCCGCGATACCGATAGCAAGGGCTACTTCCGTCTGGCTCCCGGCAAGACAGTAGGTCTCTTACAAGCGCCGTATCCCATCAAAGCGACGTCGTTCACGAAGGATGCGGATGGCAAGATCACAGAAGTGCGCGCTGTCTTTGACAAGGAAGGAAAGAGGCCCAAGACATACATCCAGTGGGTTCCAGATGGCTCTCGGAAACTTGAAGTCCGCATCCACGATCCTCTATTCAAATCAGAGGATCCCACAAGTGTCGAGGGTGGCTTCCTAAACGACATCAACCCCGATAGTGAGACGGTCTTCACCGAAGCTTTGATCGAGCCCGGTTTTGAGGAGGTGAGAAGCAGAGCGCCCTGGCCCGAGGGAGTAGAGGAGAAGGGCAAATGTGGCGTCGAGAGCGTTCGGTTCCAGGCTATGCGGATAGCCTATTTTGTGAGTTCTACCCCTTAGTTTCTCTAACGGCTTCGTACCAGGCTAACCTATATTCCCTACAGGCTGTGGATTCGGATACGACAGATGACAAGGTGGTACTGAACCGGATTGTGCCACTTAAGGAGGACTCGGGCAAGGTCTAAACTCTAAATACCCCTCGTGATCCCGTAGAGCTCTAGTTAGCGGATATAGAACAGTATCTACTATATATAGTAGTACTGTGTCCTTGGACCATGTAGAATGGTCTCGTTTGCCTCGGTGAAGGAGCTAGGTAGAGAACACAAGAAGCGTCTTTGCTAAAATGGGTGGAGGGGGTTGCTCTCAGCTTTCAACTATGGAGGCCTCATGTGAGTAACGGGAGAGAATACCTCCGCAGTAGAGCGTAGTGGCGATGGTACGAGTGATTCACCAGGCTGAAATCGGTCCTAGGCGTAAGATACCGAGGCGACGGTAATACTGTAGCACACGCTCTGAAGATAGGATATCATCCCCTATTTTCTCTTCTTCGTTGATGCTGACAGTGAGGAGATAAGGTGGAAAGGGGGGATATTACGAATTGCTCAGGAACTAACTAGGTTAGAATTCTTCTTACTAGATCGAGATGAATACAAATTACTCGGGTATATATTTTCCTCTTCAGAGCTGTGCGCCCGGTCTCTTGCTTCGACTTGCGAAACATGAGTTAATTAATGAGTATTGTTGCCTAGGTTCGGTCAAGAGTCTCATTTATATGAGTTTATTTCTCTCCAACCCCTCTTCTCCCGAAAGCATCTGTAGGTCACGTTGAAATATGAAGAGTAAAAGTGAGATATATACGTTTCCTACACGTATTCGGGGGCGATACTCGGTTGTGAGATAATATGGGTACGGGAGAAAGAATATATATGTTTGGCCTGAGAAGAATTGATATTGTACCGTGCAGGTAAGTAGGTAACCGGCTTTTCAGACGGATTTGTATGCCCCGGAGAAAAGGAGTTTCTTTGGTGTTTGTTCAACGCTTGGGCGTATGCAATATAGGTTAGATACACGTAAAAAGTAACTCCCTCCCCCTTTTTTCATATGCTACACTAGGAGGTGAATCTGAAGTTGTAATGGCGTACCATAGCGAGCTGGTCAAAGAATTTGGCAAATAGGAAGAACTAGGTAGGTTGGATGTCGTGGCTACACCCCAAGGAGCGAAGGAAGTGACACTATTCGTAAGAAGAGGAACCATCGAATACAGACAAGTATGAATCCGATCCGTGATGCCATGGGCGTCGATAGAGTCACGCGTATGGTGGCTCGCCCTACTCTCTGCTCCTCTGCTAGTTACTAGTAGAGGCTGGTGATTGTTTTGTACCTCTTCTACATACCCGTCTACTCGTATAGACACAATTTAAATTAAACTTGAGTGCTCCAGGGCTTGATCATCTTTCGGGTGGTGAAGCTCGGGTTCATCGTTAGGATAGAACGCGGGCGTATATTTCTAGTTGGGTAGTTAGGTAGATAGCTAGTTGGTAGTCAGGTATGGTTGTTTATATAGACGCGAGAGTCTAGAATGAACTGAACGATCCTTGTACTATCAAGCAAACTCAACTATGAACGAGTACCCTGACAATATATATATATATATATATCTTATCTACTTTTTCCCCAGGTAGCTGGGGGCGAAGGGGGAAATCGATCGCGAGATATGTTGTGTCGCATAATAGATGTGCTCCCTCACGCGAACTTCCAATGTTGTATTCATCCTTTCAACGAGCCCATGTTCCGAGTAGCACGACACACCTATCACGAGGCTATAGGTAAACCGAAGCCGTGCAGCGTTCTCGGACTAGGTTAGATACAAACTGCGTGCTCTAGGTATCCGTTCCATGCTATCCCGCAGCATGTCTATTCATCATCACCCTAGAGGTTGTATAGGTATTATCCATCTCGATGCTCACTCTCCCCCCTCACCCTCCCCTTCTCTCTCCACACCGAAGCGCCCCGTCAGAAGTATATCGAAGAAAAAGGGGTAAAGGGGGAGGGGGGGAGATTCATCGACGTCACCAGTATCGATGATTCAATTCACATGTATACTACCTACCTTACCTACCTACCCACTCACCTAACCTACCTAACCTTAGCGTCCACGAGCGTCCGATGGGCGGCGGGGCTTCCGCTCGATGCTAACCTAGTGTAAATTCGCACAAATACCAGACATCAAATCAATCAAATCAAATCAACCATCCCATCCAAAACTATGTATGTACTTTACTTTACTTTTACTTGCGCGCGGATGCTACACTACACCACACTACACTACTACATATTCCCGTCCGTTCGTTATATCTAACCTAGGGAATTAACCCTCCGGCCCTCCTCCCTCCCCTCCCTCCGGACCAAAGTCACCGGGGGATCCTTCTTCTAGAAAGTTCCCGGGGGGGGGGGGGGGAGGCTTTTTTCAATTTTAGGACGATAATCTCGGTACAGTGAACAATAATAATAAAAAAACCCCTTATATAATAATAGATCTACACTATCAAAGCAAAGGGTTAAAAAAACGCTCGCTGGGATTTGTGTTTGGGAATGCCGTCACTGTGTGTGGGGGGAGGGGGGGAGAAGCTTTTCAGCAGTGAGTGTGAGGTTTTTGGGCATATATGCTGCTCGATGATACATCCTACCTACAAGTGTAGTGTACACATACCTGGTAGGTGGTATCCATCGTGGGACTTTTAGGCATGTATGTAGGTAGGTTAGGTATGTACATACAGTATGTACAAGACAAAACGCTATATTCCTACCTAGCGTCTATGGGCAAAGTCTTTTGGGCTTTCATCTGATGAGCCGAACATCTTTATTTTTATTTTTTTTGTTCTCTATCTATCAGGTCTCAGAATGACTGACTATCAGCCTGATACTGACCCGACCTGACCTGAAAAGAGAAAAAAGATTACCTATCTCTCATCAATTTTCTTGGTTCATAGCCGGTATGCTCCGAACTCGTCCCCTCGTAAAAAAAGAAAAAAAAAGAGGGCTGAGAGATTCTAGCCCTTTCGCTGTATGCGCGGAATGGCATCTCCCTCGTTCCATCGAGATCTGCTGTCAAACATTGCACTGCATCACGCCCCACGTTTCTTTTTTCTCTTGATCCCGCACTGCCACTTCGTTTCCGATAGGCAATGCTTGCGCAGTTGCCCGAACTACAGGATGACAGGTCGCTAGCCATGCCGATTCCCCGATGCTACTGCTACTTTGAGATGGCCCATGAGGGAGATATCCTGTTCGGGTAGTAGCGTCGTATTCAGGGCTGAAAGAATGAAAATCATATCATGCTGCCGTGACGGCACTTGATCTTTGAACAGTCGTACGGTCGAGAGATGGCAATGCTATATTGATGAGTATCAAAGTCCTTGGGCTGGCTGTACATGCCGTATTCGGTGATGCGATGTCCTTAGATATAGCCTCGATGGTTCTCATGCGACAAATTCCTTCTCCACGCGGGGTGCACCGAAGCACGCAAAGGTGCTTGACCGAGCACCCAGATGGGTACGAGTATCTATCTACCTAGGCATGTAAGAAAATGGTGTACGATTGGTACTGGAGTAGCTGAGTTATGTTGGTTATCAACGGGAAACGGGAAGATCCTGTCCATTGAGAGAAAGCTTGGCTGGCGCTATGTGATGGTGCAACTAGGCGAAACCGCACGACGAGTGTGTCCGGCCTGCGTGTGTTGCGGTCGTTATGCTCCGCGATGGTATCGCGTGCGGGCAGCAACCATTCCATTGCAACCCCCCCTTCCCCTGCTTGGATCCACACATGCGCATATGTAGAGAGATTTTGATGGTTTGCAAGATGCGAAATCTTCTACATTGGAAGAAAGAAGAAAAGCACGGAAAAAAGACGAGAGTGAACTGTGACCCACAACTCCCAGCAGTAGGTAGCGCTGTAGCTACATAGGTATGTAGCTCAAGGGGTGCTAGGTAGGTATAGGTACCTGACGCTCGCTCGCTTATACCTCCTTACCTATTCCGTACAGCCATGAAGATATCGTGAGAATGGTTTCGAGCTACCTACCTAGGTAGGTAGCTCGGATGATACCTAGAGCTTGACCACCCGAGCTCGAGCTTGAGCTCGCCCGCCCCTCTCTTTAATATATGTAGATTATTCCGGAGCAACGGGGGACGACCCCCGCGTGGGCGGCACGCTCCCGCAATAGTCGGTGAGGGCAGACTAGACGGAACCAATCAAGCGCACTAATGCCCCGGGCCACACTGCCCGTTGTTCACCGTCCTCTCAGTCCCTCAGGGTCAGATGAAGCCAGCAAGGTCATCGAAAGGAGGCAACAATTCAATCATGAGATGGTCAGACTACCTAGGGCACCTAGGTTTAAATGTGATAGACGAACGATGGTCGAAAGACCTGGTGTGAAAGAAAGGGCGAGCCCTTATCTCTTCGACATGTCTATCTTGTTTGAGTGACGCCTCCTCGGATTCATGATAAGCCTTAGAAAGGGGAGGGGAAGAGACAGGGAGGGTGTGTATGTGTGTGCGTGTGCTGCATCGAAGGGAAGACGCACGCCACTCGGGCGCCTTAACGGAGAGATAGCAACAACGGTTAGGTAGAAAAAGAAAAGTTGCCGCAGCTTTAATTACCAGCTCTGCGGGCAAGAGTTTGGGGCCCCGTAAGCCATGCAGGGCGGTCAACCAGAGAATGAATGCATTGAAGCCGGGGTTTTCAGGCCCATAGCAGATGAGTTGTGCTTGTTGATCAATGGGCCGGGCTCCTGGTGACTACCCTATCAGCCAGTAACACACACGATGACTGCAAGCTTCAGAGGGTCAGTGTAAGTGAGGCAAATAAGCAGTTCGGGTCAGTAAATGTGGACGAGGGGTAAGATCAGCATGGTTTCAGCACGGCTGGATATACCTACACTACCGTAGTGTACAGCAATGCAGGGAGAAGAAACCAGAGATGAAATGAGTGATCCTTCTACCTACCTATCTACCTAGCTGCCTTCGTTCTTCACTTTGGATAAATTCGTCTCTGTTGTTGTATCTGGGTCTGCGTGTGGCTTGATCTACCCACAGGGGACAGAAGTCTGAGGTAGCTGCCGGCGTACCTATGAACCTTTTCCTCCCCTTTTTGATGTCGTGGGGATCACGATCACCCCCGCTATCGACAGGAACCATTTACCCCGTGCATGTAAGTAGGTAAGTAGGTCAGGTAGGTACGTACATACCTCACTTCTTACATTGATAGTACACGAGCATACGCAAGACCTTGTGAAACTGGGGTGGGAGATTTCTGATGTGAGAAGGATACATGCAACCCATACCTTCGTAGACAGTTGAGAGGGTGACAGATGCATGTATCTCAGGGATGAACCTGGACGAACCTGGATGACGAGAACTTGACTGCCTCAACGGCATTTCCTTTCTCTTCCTTCCCCTTTCCTTCCCGTCGTCCGCCTTCTACCTCCTTTTCTAGAAACGAATCCTAGGTAGGTAAGCCACGTAGGCGTGGTAGGTTAGGGGTTTGAACGCTTCCATTGTATCCGAATCTAGGTACACTAGGTAAGGAATCAGGGTTGTAGGATTGTCAACTATAGCGTTGGTGGAGTTGAGATGTTGCTACCAACTGAAAAGGTTCACCGGGTGTCTGGTACAGGTTGTACACTACATACATGGTAAGGGTGACAAAGTCTGGTCGCCAAGATGAGCTGGGCGGGTGTCAGCATCTGGTCTAGTTACACTAGGTAGGTAGGTACATAGTAGATAGAATCGAAGCTGGATACTATGTAGGTAGAAGTTGGTGGTGTGTATGTACCTACCTACATAGGTACTCTAGTGTCGCAGTAGAGACCTACGGTGGCCCATAGCGAACACTGTTGCAAGCTCTAAAACCCACTACACACACACCATACTTTTAACACCTACTCCTTTCAACACCTACTCCTTCTAACACCTGCACCTAGGTACTCCCGTCTCTCTAATACTTACTTTCTTTAACACTTACTTACTGCATTATATAACTTATTATTATTTGCATTATTATTTGCATTATATTTTATTTTCTTACATATTTAATTAATGCATTAATTAAGTAAGTTATATAATGCAGTAAGTAAGTATTAAAAAAAGTAAGTATTAAAGAGACAGGAGTACTTAAGTGCAGGTGTTAGAAGGAGTAGGTAGGTGTTAAGAGGGTGGCTTTATTTCGAATGGTGTATATGTAGTGGGGTTTTAATGTGTTTGTGTAGTGGGTTTTGGTGTATGTGTGTTAGTTTTTGAGGTTTGCAACAGTGTTCGCTATGGGCCACCGTAAGACCCAACAGGCGGTGTCTGTGGTACTACCTAGACTCCATAGCTTTCGTGTTAATAGTGCAGCAATATACACTAAATAACCAACTTAGGTACCTAATAAATACCCGAACAGATACGCACAACCTGCCCCCACTGGTCACTTATGTACCTAATAGGTATATTGATTGTCCTGACACAATCAAATAGTACTACTTAAGTACCTGCCTAACATCATACAATAAAAGCAACTTGACGTAGGTACTAATGTTATTGTGTAAATAATCGGGATTCGAGCTTGCTTGTCTGCACCCGTGCAACATAAACCCCTTTTAATGAACTGGCTTGCGAATACCAGACGGGCACTGAATGTAGTTAGGTACTTAAGTTAACCTTAGGTTTGATTGGGGTAGTGTAGCATTGATGTATTTGATATGTGTATCGATTGATTGATGTGCCTGGCGTGCTCAACTATACCTAGTATACGGAGGTCCCTACCAAAAGTTTTTTCCTTTGCCAAGACCCTTAGCTACGGCTGCCAGCTGCCCTTATAAGCTACCCGGTTTAGCCACATTCGACCAGCTACCTACATACACCTTGGCCTTTCTAGCTAGGTATAACAACTAAATGATATTAAATAACATAAGTACTTATTTTATTTTATCTTATTAAGTAGATAAATTTTTAATACTGTAGTTGTTAAGTATTAAATATATAAAGAATAGGCTTATTATCTGTTTTGGCAACTTATGTACTTTTATAGCTGAGAGTATGAGGCCCGGATCTGTACTAAAAAGAGGACTGCAGAAATATGAGGTGACAGCTGTTGCCAATATCTTGGCTTCTTGGCAAAGGAAAAAACTTTTGGTAGGGACCTCCGTACAAGTGCTATTGATGCGTGTGACATGTATCAACAATGCTGGTAGATATAGGGACCGTTGCGTTTGTCAATTGATATACCTCATGTGCTGCACATATGATCTAGATAAACTAGAGATTACTTCAGGGATCTGTAAAGAACCTTATACACAGAGAGGAGATAACGGAGATTCACTGTCCATTAATGTGATACAATACTACTTGTGCCGGATTAACGGATTGAGGAATTCGAAAAAGGTCTCACATCATGATGTGATCTGATACCGGATTTGGTAATTATTACTTGCCTATGATGTCAGATTTCGCCTGCAGCGGTAGTGGGAGAACTGGCGTCTCCCTGGCGTCTCCCTGGCGTCTACATGCAGTCAGTATGCAGCGAGTGACCGAGCAAAAGGAGAAAGAAGAAGAAAAGAAGAAGAAGAAGAAGGACGAGAATAGAAGGAAATGAAACTGGCTGAATTCCATATAGAGCAACCCGGGAGAGAATCCGGGGAAGGGAATGAAATTACACGTGGACGTATGTATTTACTTACCAGTTAGGTACCTACCTACATACCTCAAACTGACGCCAGGTATGTTTGTATGTAAGTGGTATCAATAGGTACAGTACATTGACTACATATCATACAGTATCTTCCCCAAACGCACGAGTCTCCCCGGACTTGTACATATGTCTGATCCCGTCTACTTGGCGGGGTTGCACTATGCCATAAATTCTAGGCGCCTTTCATGGCAGATAATCTGATACATACCTCGTAGATACTAAGGTAGACGGCTGTTTTTTTTACTCTAATCGTTCAGCCGATATACCTTATTCACGTGCTATCTTGTAAGTACCTACATAGATACTACATACATAATGTATGTAGGTAGGTAATAGGTTTGTATTAGGTAGAAGTAAGTTCACATTTCACTATCTCCCTACTTAATACCTAATCTACCTTCCAGGGGAATCAATCAATCAGATCAATTTGACATGAGTAATAAGCTTCTGTTGAGACTCGACTGACACGACCATCTAAACTCTATCATGCTCTAACCTTAGTAGACTAGTGTAGATTACACAGGATACGAAAGATATGGCACATAGTGTACTGTCTGGTACCTACATACCAGACATTTGATACCTATATACGAGTTATTATTAGATCAGCCCAACGCCATCTCTTTCTTATCTGCTACCCATCCTGCCCCGACTGCATACTCTTCGTCCTCTCTACATCCTTATACCTACTACCACCTTTCTTTACAGCATTCTTCCTTCCTATTCGTTCACTTCCCAACTTACCCAAGTACCTTAGTTATCCAACTGCTGATCAGCGACACCATCGCCCTTCTTTGTTCCCCTCCTCTCCCCTCCCCCAAGCCATCGCGAGCGCCTCTGGTCCAATCACCACCCTCCTTTATACTTGGGCCTGCATAAGAGAAGCCCGGAGCGCAGAGACGTATCGTGAAGGGCACTTGGCCAGAACAGGCTCGACAAGTCGGCGCCGGGCTTGGGGGCTTGGAACTCGTCAACCAAGGATTACAACAACAACTCCACCTGCGGTCCACGTCTCCACCACCGGAAAAGACCGCGGGGGCGCTCTTCGCATAGGTTAGTACACCACGTACCCAAGTAATGAAAATAGCGGTGCGTCCATAGCACAAGTACCCATGACACGCTGCTTGCTACGGGGCTGTCCAGTCCAAGATATTACTACATAGTTAGCTTTAGTCTTACTGATCTCCTTCTGTCGTAACAGCTCGAGCTCGTCGCCCTTCCCACCCTGCCAGTCTGCAAATCTCGTGCTGCTGCTCGTGCTGTTGCTACTCTCTCACTGCTCGCTACTACCAATGCCTATAACTCTGTTGCTGTTTGCGTGGGTTTTCTGACTGCTCGCCCCCCTCGGTACAGCGTCGATCTTTACGGGCTTGTTCGGTGGTTGTTGGAGGAAACGGTCTTTTCGTTGGTTGCTGGTGTATGCACCTGGTTGCCTTGGTTGGCCTCGCAAGATCGACACCGGACGCAAGACAACGCAACAATGGCAGCAGGTGACGATGTCCCGATGCGCGATGCATCACCACTACCACCACCACCCCAGGCAAAGCCAAAACGTCGTTTCGCTCCCCAGCTAGTCGAGGAGACGGCAAGGTCCTCCAGCCAAAATAAAAAACACGCCCAGGTTGCCAACATAGCGAACATGTCCCAGCCCCTGGCCCTGACCCCGCCAATGTCTACTGCGAACTCGACGAGGAGGCCGACGAGAGATGCGTCGGTCCAGGTGGATGACGCCGAAATGCCAGATGCACCACAGCCGCCACCATCGAAACCAGTTCGACGCTTTGCTCCCGTGCCAATCGAGACAACCTTCGATTCCTACCGGGTCAACAAGAATCCTCATGGTCCTACATCTGAGCCCACGCCCGACCCCTCGCCAACCACTCCCCACTTGCCCCTGATCACCGAGCCCGATTCCAAGTCGCGGTCAGCACAGTCGTCGTCATCGGAACAGAAGCCCGCTGAAGGGAAGAAGCCTAGGCGGAAATTTGCACCTCAATTGATTGAAACCACAAGGAGGGCAAGGAAGGCCGGACAGGAAGGCCCAGCCACAAAGCCCATCGACAAAACTGACATCACTCCGGGGACAAACCACATATATGCGCCTAAGCCGAAACGGAAACCCGGGCCGCCTCGTGCCAGCAGTACCGGGAATCTGAACGGCCTTGCCGACAGCGACGATGAGAACCCGTCCCGGTTCCTCACGCCGCGGCGGCAGACGTCGATGAAACCGCATCCTAATACTCGCCGAGTCACAAGGACGAACTCCTACCACCCAGAACTTGACACTATAGCATCATCTGAATCAGGCGAAAGCGAGCACGATGAAGAAAAAGAAAGACCCAGCACTGCAATCTCTGTCACAATTCGGGTGCCGCCCCGACCCGATGGCGCAGCCGAGGTTGCAGATAAGGGCGATGCATGGAACAGTCGACATTACGAGTTGCGTGACAGGAGAGAGTCGTGTGATGAGGAGTTCTCGGGCTACCTACTGGCCGTTGCCGCTAGGGAGGCTCATCGACAGCGGGAACTTGAGCAGGCCATGTCTGCATTCCCCAATGGCGTCCGGACTGAAGGCGTGGAGCATTTCTTTGTCCGGGACAACTCAGAGGATGATGCTCTCGTGGGTGAGGATGAACCCTTACGACACGGGCCATCGCAATTGTTGCGTCGCAAGTCAACCGATCCAAGTTGGGCCGTGAAGGAGATGCGGGCACATGCGGAGAAGCTGGCTAGGGAGAGGGCAGAGAGAATGGGCGTAGACGAAGATCAAAGTCATTCAGACAAGGCGCTCCCGGCAAACTGCTCTCTTTGGACGCCGTCTTCACGGCGACAGTCGCGTGATACCGAGATGGTGGATGCCAAGAGCCCATACTTGTCTCCCCAATCAGCAGATACGCTAGTACAGCCAGCGTCGGTTCAAGAAAAGCCCTTCGCCCTGCCTGCACAAGGTGGTGGCCTTCGGGCTAGTCCCTTTGGTATGCCCTTCGCCGCCCTGAGGGTTGCTGAGCCGGAGGACCGCGAATTACGAAGGATGCGAATGGCGGCTTCGCCGCCTATGCTCGGCGGCGATCTCAAATTCCGCATGTGTCCTAGTCCGCAGCATACTCGCATGGAGCCAAACCAGCCTTACTCCCTATTTGATCGTCCCGAGAAGCACCGCGACGTGTCGGAGAGCACTGGTCTCTGGAGGGGATATTGCTCTGCTAAAGCCAACGACAGAATAACACCTGGACTCCAGGCGCCACTTCTACTTCAGACACCTTCAGAACCCCTATCGCCCAACGACCCTTTCTCCAGCGCTTTCTCGGCATCCCTCGGCATGCCTACGGCTCAATCACCTACACCCGGGTCGCCTAACAAGAGACATAGCGGTCCGAAGGGCGGTCTGCACATGCTCACCGGCCTCGATGAGCGGTTGCAAAAGGAGAAGGCGCGCAAGGAGCTCGAAGAGCGCATCCTTGCCGAATTCGACGACGCATTCGTCACACAGGTGTACAACTACATTAGCTTAGGCTACCCAGCTACGGCACGAGCGTTTGACGATGAGCTTAGCAAGATTAGCGGTATCGATATCGAGGAGCTACGCAAAGACGATAACCAGAAAGTCGAGAAGGGGTTTATGCTCCAGATGGAGATGAAGCTTAGAAGCAACAGCAGCGGCAGTAGTAGCCCGGGAAGCAGCGGGGATGATATGTGCACGCCAGAGGAGGACGAACGGAGAGCGCGCCACAAGCCGCCGCGCTGGAAGGCCCTCAAATTGTACATTCGGGAGTGGGCACGGCAACACCCTAGCCTCGGGAATGACGGCTCGAGTCCCATGGCATGGGGTGTTAGGGCTAGAAGGGGAAGTTGGGCTATATAGCCCAAGGCGCAGTTGGTTTCCTGCCCAGATCTATTTCTGTGCATGGCGCTTTCGATACACAGCGTTGCATAGCTAGCTATATGTGGTGGTCCGCTTGGAACACCTATCCTAATTCGGCATCATCGAGAACGAGAATGAGAGCGAATTAGAGAGTATATAATGCCTGTCCTTATTTACCTATTCATTTTATTTGGGGAAGCGACGGATAGAATTCGATAGAGAAGACGCTGGCTTTTGGCGAGGACGGCTTTGCGATGTATAATGAGCGGTGTACTGCATACATATCTATTTAGATCGAATAGATCGAAATGAATGAGGATTAGAGTGAGAGGGTTTCCAGCTTCACTAGCTCTGGAACAAGAAGAGAGTGTGGCGCCAGAAACGAATGAGACGGACTAAATATCGGGTTGTATATAGAATTTTGGGTTTTACACACATCACAGTTTCACACACTCTTACACATATATACATACTACACACACCAAGGCAGGTTGTCGCTATTGGAGGGGGCTCACGCGGCAGATGTCTTTTTATCATGTCTCCCTGTCTCTATCACCACGGCAGTGTTTTTTATTGGGTTACTTTGGGCCTTGGATTGTGAATTGGGGATCTCGATTTGGGCAACATAGCTTCGGTGGGGAGAAAGAAAAATTGCCGTGTCCGATTTTATTAGACGTATGATTTTGCTCGATGGGGATGGGGGATGTGAGACAGGGCCGGGAACGGGAACGGGAACGGGATAGGATGGTACCCTCATGTCACCTTACGGATACAGAACATTCGATGCAATATAAGTCATATGAGTACTAGCATTTTCATGGACGGGGATGATATTGTCGTCCTCGAGAAGAGCACGAAGAAATGGCAAATATTTCACCTAGGTTGGAGTATTTGTATAGACTAAAAAGGGGGAAGGGGATACGGATAGTCCTGATGTATACGACTCCACCATCACGGAGGCTGCGACGAGCCGCCAGTGGATCAATCAGGTATTATACTATCCTGAGTTGGAATGGTAAAAGATCTAGGTGAAGTACTTTCCTTCCGGGTTCAGGCAGGTCCCAGATCCCGCTTTCATCCCATGATTGGTGCTTGTAGCTCTTAGGGGAGCTGTCCAACACCTACTATATATCATACATCATACTATAACCGAATATCACATAACGACTATACATACATAGGCAGGGTTCGGAATAACCGGCATCTCTCTTCCACTCTGGTGTAGCCCGCAAGCTCGGTTTGGTCCATAGAAGTAGGTACGGATTGAAATGGACTGGAGAGCGGCGGTAGGAGGTAAGCTCCAGTTGGGAAGGGAAAGGCATCAGCACTGGAGACAGCATATATATAATCAGAGTCTAGTTAAACTAATTGATTCGGGGGTATAATTGGGTATATTAAAGAATAGGTACCGCTGGACAATTTGGAACGCTATAGAGAACCTGGTGGCATTGAAGGTACCAAAGAGGAGCAATCTGTTTATTTTTTTCTTTTTTGGGCAAGGATTTTATGCCGAAAAGCCATTCATTTTTTTACATTTGTTTTGAATGCGTTAAAAACTTGGAAATTCTTAGGAGACAAAGACATGGCTATTTAGGATATTCTGGTATAGACTTACACAGGTAATGGTAGACAATAAAGGACCGGTTAACTAAGAATACTATCTGAGGTACATTTAGCATATAAGGTTATGTGGTTATATTTATTCTCAGGGATCCCATACGTGAGGTATAACCTCTCAGTGAAAGGGGTGGTAATAACCGAGCATGAGGTTCTCGCAAAATCTTAAAGGTCTGTGTTGTGTACGGAGTATACTTAGCATCTTTTGAAGATGCACTTTTATGTATAGTCTCATACATACGCATGTTCCTCAAAATGCTCTAATTACATACCTATGCCTACATAGGGGGGATGGTCAACGCAGAGAAAAGAATTGCAGGGTATGTTGGTGTAGCTCTGTCCCGTACATACTATATCAAATACTACCCACCTATGCCAGGGGCGGGTTGGAGAGAAAGAGAATTGGTCTAGAATAAGTAGATATTGTCATAGCAATACCACCTCTCACCACCTACCTAAACCGTGTAGGTTAGCTGTAGAAGGGTCGTAGATCTTGATATATAGTGTATATGCGTATAGCGCTAGGTAGGGGTTCTCCTTGGCTCCGCTGCGGGCCTGGAGGGACTCTCACCTATGAGAACACACCCGATGTAGCAATCGGTAGACGTCGGCTCCCCGACATGTCGCTCATAAAGATAGAGGATCCAAGCTGCCACATATGGCCCGATTGCGGGGAAATGCAAGATAGAGAGCCGGGATTCGGTTGTGATACCGATGCCATATAATGGCATGGCCTCTGCCGCTCCCCAGGCCAGTGCCAGTTACTTTCCGGCGTCCTGTATATAACGGTCGGCTTGAATATGCTACTTACAAAGTTCCCTGTGGCCGTTGGCCTCTCTCTGCTAGTACCGACTGCGCTGGCAGGGTTTCCGCCAACTCCGGAGAACGTTACTGTCCTCCAGTCGAAATTTGGCGACGGCGTGACGATAAGTTACAAGGAGGTACTGTAGCCGCTGACCAGGAAAAATCGCAACTTGATACCTATATCTATATCTAGGGACTGACAAAAGGTTTCGTAGCCGGGTATCTGCGAAACGACGCCGGGGGTCAAGTCTTATGCTGGATATATCCATCTTCCGCCCGGCTCCCTCGCCGACCTTGGGGACCAGCAAGACTTTCCCATCAACACCTTTTTCTGGTTCTTCGAGGCGCGAAAGAACCCCGAGAACGCTCCCCTGTCAATATGGCTAAACGGAGGGCCCGGGAGTAGCTCTATGCTCGGCCTCTTCGCCGAGAACGGCCCCTGCTACGTCAACTCGGACTCAAATTCGACTACTCTGAGTGAATGGTCGTGGAACAACGAAGGTAAGGCTACATAGAAGCGTTACGACTCGATAACTACAACAACCCCGCTGATGAAACGCACAAAAAGTCAACATGTTGTATCTTGACCAGCCCGTCCAGGTGGGCTTGTCGTACGACACACTCCAGAACGTGACCAAGAACCTAGTGACGGGCGAGGTCGTTAAGTTGAACGAGACGGGCCCGGTCCCCGAGACGAATACCACGGTCGTTTTGGGCACTTACCCGAGTCAGAACAGCAACTCGACTTCACTGGGGACGCGCAACGCCGCGTTCGCCATCTGGCACTTCGCGCAGACGTGGTTCCAGGAGTTCCCCGGGTACCACCCGGCGGACTCGCGGGTGAGCATCGCGACCGAGTCGTACGGCGGGCGGTACGGCCCCGCCTTCGCCGCCTTCTTCGAGGAGCAGAACCAGAAGATCCGGAACGGCACGTGGAAGGACAAGGACGGCGAGAACTACATCATCAACCTCGACACGCTCATCCTCGTCAACGCGTGCGTCGACCGGCAGATCCAGTACCCGTTCTACCCGCACATCGCCTTCAACAACACGTACGGGCTCGAGACGGTCAACGAGACGGTCTACCGCGGCATGGTCCAGGCGTACGAGGAGCCCGGCGGGTGCCGCGACCAGATCGACGCCTGCCGCGCGCTGGCGCGCGCGTACGACCCGGACAACCGCGGCGTCAACGCGAGCGTGAACCGGGCGTGCGCCGACGCCGAGACGTTCTGCTCCGGCCGGGTGCGGGGGCCGTACCTCGCGTACTCGGGGCGCAACTACTACGACTACGGGTCGCTGGACCCGAACCCGTTCCCGGCGTCGTTCTACCACGGGTACCTCAACCAGCCGCACGTGCAGGCAGCCATCGGCGCGCCCGTCAACTTCACGCAGTCGTCCGCCGCCGTGGCGGCCGCCTTCCGCAGCATCGGCGACTACCCGCGGCCGGGCTGGGTCGAGGACCTGGCGGCGCTGCTCGACGGCGGCGTCAAGGTGCACATGATGTACGGCGACCGCGACTACGCGTGCAACTGGCTGGGCGGGGAGGCGGTCAGCCTGGCCGTCGCGCACGCGGGCGCGGCCGGCTTCGCGGCCGCCGGCTACGCCGACCTCGTCGTCAACGCGACCTACGTCGGCGGCCAGGTGCGGCAGCACGGCAACCTGTCGTTCGCGCGCGTCTACCAGGCCGGCCACGAGGTGCCCTCCTACCAGCCCGAGACGGCCTACCGCCTCTTCTCACGCGCCCTCTTCGACCGCGACTTGGCCACCGGCCGCCGCCGCGTCGCCGCCGACCCTGACTATGCCACCGCCGGGCCCCCCGACACCTGGGCCATCAAGAACGACGTGCCCCCGCCCAAGCTCCAGTACTGCTACCTCTGGGACGTGTCGTCCACGTGCACCGCGGACCAGGCCGAGAGCCTGAGCAACGGCTCGGCTACCATCGTGAGCGGCATCGTGAAGGACCGCAACTCGACGATGCTGTTCCCTGAGCTTTTCGAGGGGGAGAAGGAGGAGGAGGGCGGTTCTGCGCCGCCGTCGCAGAAGAGCCAGAATTTCGGTTCTTGGACTGTTGCCACGGAAGCAAAGCCTCAGGCTGCCCTTGCGTAGTGGGATCTGGGTTAAGGGCTTCCCTTTTCAGAGGGTTTCGGGGAAAAGTGAGGGAGCTTGTGAGATAACAGACAAAATAATGTAATATGATTACCTAGGTACTTTATCGCAACGAGTTTCTTTCTAAAAGGCAACCCTCCCTTCTTACGCCAATACCTAATGTTCATTGATGTCCGTATTGAAGCTACGTCAACAAGGAACCTCCCCTCTTCCCCCGTCGTAGGTAGGCTCAGGTATATTCTAGCGGATCCTACCTCCCGTTGAAGTTCGGCAATCAAAAAGCTTAAGCTTTGGAAATTCTTTTCCTAGAACTTGACACGCGGCTTCTGGCAATTTCCCCTATAGTCCTCCGTTGGGGAACTCGGTGATCTATCCCCTCATAATTTCTCCCAGCCCCTTTATCTGTCGATGTAAGCCGAGCCGAGACACCTGCAGGGCCGTAAGCAGCACCAAGGTATTGCTAATGTGTCAGAGGAACGCTCTGTGGTTATTTAGCGGATAGACACTCAGTTTCAAGTCCTTGATGAAACCCTAAGGCTGTCAAGTAGCGGAGTTCATATTTTTCACCGGCTTACACCCTCCTAGCTAGTGTATCTGGTTACTTTTATGCTTAGAAAAACTAGGCTGACTTGGTGACCGTCACTATCTTGATGGGCACCGCGGCCGCGTAGAACAAGGCCTTCTGCTCGCGCATGGGCTTTGCCTCGAACTCGATTTCCCGAAGGGAGAAGTTGCGCCAGCCTAGAGAAACATTGTATTGCGGTATCAGCCGTGTGTCTTTCACAGTAGACACGGGGGTCAAGATAACAAGTAGTTAGCTACGTACCGCATTCGTCCCTGAATGTCTGGAAAGTTTCGGCATTGCGAATGACTCCCGCGATGATGACGAGCAGCTCCGGTCTCATGTCGAAAAGATGTTGGAGCGTGAGCACTAGGGAGATAATGGCCTCCTTATCGTATGTCTGTGAGTTTTCTATTAGCCATCTCCCATGATTTGTTCTTCTCCTTCTGCATGACGACCGCCCGGGGCTGCTGGACGCACAATGTCGGCTCCGATGACCACGTCGTATGGCCATGCGTTGCAATCCTCTTCAACCCATGTTCCCCTGAGTTCATTGCCCCACCAAAGGGTCCTGGTGAATACCTTCTCCCGGTCTTTGAGATCGTTTAGTTCCAGGTTTTCTTCCAGGGCTTCGACAACGCCCTCATCGCCGTCTGTGGTAGTGACATGCTGCGCACGTAGTATTTTGGCGCAGAGAATGGCGAGAAATCCGGTCCCAGCTCCTAGTTCTAGTATATTCTTGCCCCTGACGAGCTCCGAGCCGGGTTTGGTTAATAGATATGAACCGAGATGAAGCGCGGCCTCCCAGGTTCGGAAACCAGTTGTGCGCGATCCTGATATCAAGTGCCGTCGCTCAAGCAGAGTGATTGATGGCTCCGTAGACGCATCGTCATCCCGGTCCTCTTTTTCAGGCAGACAGGTGAAAGTGACAAAGGCCTTCTCTTGAACTGCTTGGAGCTCCGAAGGTACCCCATTTGTCATGAGTGACGCAACGTGGTTCATGAGCTCATCTGAGATCTCCTGGCGAGGGCATGAGCTTCATCGGAGGGTTTCTACGCCAGGAGATGCGTTGTTAGGTAAACGTACATCTTCCTCCGGGTCTTGGATGGCCTTTTCAATCCTGGCGAGCAACGGCTTTAGCACGCGCAGTCGATACCTCGGCGGCGGCAGTTTCTCATTGCGACTCTCGTCGAATAGATGCTTGTGTATCCAAGCCTGTGCATCTGCGCTCTTGAGGAGCTGCGGCGGGGGCCAAGCAAGGAAATCCGGCTCGAATAATTGCAAATACTGTCGCCTCAGTAGTAACAATTGAGAGTCGACGTCATAAGATGCCATATTGGTTTATAAAACGGTGGGATACTTATGTCCCCTTGTGAGTGAGTGAGCGAGTGAGTAAACTGATCTCGAACTATCAAATGTAAGTACATATGTATGCATTAGCCCTGATGCACAACAAGTAGGGGCAAAATCTTAACAGACAGTTCGGAGCACTGTGCATATAATGTATACTCACTGTGTATTAAACATGGGTAACCCCTATTGTGTAAACTTCTGAGAATGTGTGATTGCAAGATAGTTAGTAGGAGATAGCTTAGGAGGTATAACAAGGGAAAACACACAACGAGTTTCACTTTTGAATATCCTATCTGTATTAATAACTCCATGGAGTAGATAGTATTCAACTACGACGTGCGAAGTGGAAATGAATGGACGACATGAACATAAAATGGGAATTATGGTCATAGTCGAAAATGTTACTTCTCCGTTATAAGTCAATTGCAGAGCACCCCTCCCCTTTTCCTTATGGCGTAGGGCTTCACAAGCATTAAAAATAACAGGAAGATACATGAAGTATATACTAATCTAAACTCATTATATTTGGTAGAATACAGGCGAATATGAGGCTTTCAACGAGCTCAAACGTATCAGCACATATGATTCCAATATACGACATAATTCGCCAGATACTACTCTATGCATCCTACCATAATCTAATAACAATCGAATCTAAAGGGATTAATGGAAAAATCTGGCAAATTCCACGCACAGGGGACCTGCTTCATATTCCTATTCATCAGTGCAAAGTAGCATTCGGCAGGAACTTAGCAGAAGGCAAGGAAATCGGAGGCAAATGTTCCGCTCATGCATAGAAGACATCTTTCAAGATCGAGGATTCTAAGATATGACGATATATTGATATGTAGACTAGATCCTCTCCTAAAAGCAGATATTACAATTACAGAATTCCTTACGCCGTAGGGGGCTGTTCTATAGGAACCCAGTGGTTGGGCCACTGAACTTGATAATCTAAGCTGCTCCACGCCATCGACAACCATCGCAGTCGTTTGACACACTTCCACGAACCGATCATGGCGCGGCTTTGGCGGTCTACGGGCCTCTCAGCGGCGCTCGCTGCCCTAGTTATCGTGGTCATCTCACCATACTTGTACCGCCTCGCGCTACCGTACCTGTCAGAGCGGTTCCGCCAGCCGGAGCTCGAGGCAATCATCTGCCCACCTCACCAGTACTCGACCGAGCTGATCTCGCTCGACCCCCTACTTATATATATGGAGTCCTTTCTCACGGCACCCGAAATCACCGAGCTTCTCGAGGCGGGCGAGCCCGAGTTTGCGCCATCTGGTGAGTGAATCTAGTACCCCCCCTCCTTTTTTTTTATTTAAAACATTTTTTCTTTAGTCCTACAAATTTCGATGAGCAGGCCATGTATAGGTATTCATGATTTTCTATTCTCCAAAGAACAAAAAGAAAGGAGACACTGCATAGCGACTGCTAACGCAACCCCCCCTTTTTCGTCCACAGTGGTGTACAAGCAAGGCAGGCTGCAAGGGACAGCAGACCGGACATCGTCGTCGGCCGGGCTGCCGCGCACCAACCCGACGGTGCAGTGCGTGCTGCGGCGGGCGCAGCAGTTCCTCGGGACCATGTTCGACCCGGGGCGCGACGACATCGGGCCGCCGCAGCTGGTGCGGTACGTCGAGGGCCAGCGGTTCAACGCGCACCACGACTGGTACGACCGGGCGCAGCCGGCGCGCAAGGGCATGCTGGGCAAGGGCGCGCGCTGGAACCGCCTGGCGAGCTTCTTCGCCGTCCTCGAGGACCAGTGCGCCGGCGGCGAGACCTGGTTCCCCCGCGTCACGCCCACCCACGCGCCCGGCAACAAGGGCCACCTGTGGAGGACCCACGAGGAGGGCGGCCTGGCCTTCAAGCCCATCGCGGGCAACGCCATCTTCTGGGTCAATCTGCATCCCAACGGGACGGGGGACGAGCGGGTTATCCATGCGGGATTGCCGGTCGAGAAGGGGCAGAAGACCGCGATGAATATCTGGCCGCGGAAGTTTTATGACTGAGACATAAGTTACGGGGAGGCAGTGTTGGAGGCGGGAAAATATAACGATGGCTTGTGCGGCCTGGGGTAGATTGCATACCGGTGTTGTAATGACTGTATGTAAATGGATACTTCCTATTATGTTAGGTTTAATCGGCCAGGTTAGTTTTCACTTTATAGAACTCTTCTACTTCGTATCGTGCTGCCGCCAATCTCATCATCGTGAATTTATCGTGCCTACCATCCCCTACCTCTGAAGGGCATATACCAATGCTAGATTCTCAATATATAGGTAGATATACTGTCAAGTCTTGGCACCATTTATTTGTACCCTACGTAACCTGTTCAAGGACTACCTAGGTAAGTCCTAAATCTAGGGATACTTTAGAGTTTGCGGTTTCGGTCTTTCAAGACTTGGAATGCTTAAACCAATATGGTATCGCTATTGTGATTATCTTGGCATAATTAGAAAATGTGGCTGTTAGAGTAGCAACTCTGGATGGGTTACCTAGTGGTTTTTCTACGATCTTTACGGGTTACAACTTGATGCCATGTAACCCCCTTTTCTTGACATACCCGAGGAGCTCAGGCCAACAACCAATGACGACGGATAGAAATCGATAGGAGGTTATTGATATTAATTAATTATTGAGGAACGCGTCTCAACGCGTCCTCCATCTATTTCAATATACCTACCTCTTAAGCCCTTTAATTCAGTTACGTATTATACAACTCCCACTCACTCATTACCCACTCGAAGGAAAGAGGTTTCACCTACAAGTGACTGTTGAAGCACGTATTAAATGCCAATCTTGGGTGAATTTGTGAAGCGACGCGGTCATGGCCAAATACCGCGGGCCGAAATTCTATGCCGTGCGCGTCGGCAGGAAGACCGGCGTCTTCAACACCTGGGAAGAATGCCAGGAGCAGACCTCGGGCTTCTCGGGCGCAAAGTTCAAGTCCTTTCTCTCAAGAGACGAGGCCCTGGCTTGGATCAACGAGGGACAACCTACCGGCCACCCGCCACCTATAACAGAAGTTCATGATGTGCACGCCCATAGTAGAGAGATGTGTGCCCCGAGTGACGACGATAGCGAAGACAGCAATGACGACTCTATCGATACAGAAGCTTCCCTCCATAGCACTCCTAGGGGGGCGCAACAGCACAACCAGAAGCCGAGCCAGCCAGGCCTTCTCGGACATGCAACCCTAGGCAACCTCGCCGACCGCGAGTCGAGCTCCAACGAGCCATCTAGACCCATGACCTTCAGTCAAATCATAAAGCAGCAGCAGCAACAGCAGCAATCCCAACAATCGCAACGAACCGAACGAGAAAGAAGTAACAGTAGCAGCAGCAGCAACGCCATAAAGCGCGAAGAACCCTCATCCATCCCCCCCCCGTCCGCGCCCCCGCCAGCCTCACAGTCCTACTTCGAGCAGTTCCCGGGCTTTGTGCCCGACGCCAGCGCCCGCTTCGACGACGAGTTCCGGCGCCTCGCGTCGTCGCAGGGGCTCGTGGCGGGGACCCGGGAGTTCCGGCGGGAGCGCACGCAAGCGCTCAAGAGCGAGCTTGTATTCCACTACTCGCAGCCGGAACCCGCACCCGCATCCCCTACCCCTACCTCTCCTCCTCCTACCCCCACCCCCACGCTCTTCACGCCCGCCCAGCGCCTCGCGACCTACCAGTCCATGTGCGCGGCGGTGGGCCTGGAGCCGCAGGCCACGATATCCGGGTGCGTGCGGCAGCTGCGCGGGGTGCTGGTCAACATCGTGGACTTTGTGGACGCGAAGCGCCGCGGCGATGGCGGCGAGGTCAAGGTGAAAGTGTGGGACCCGCGCGACTTTGCCGCCTTCAGCGCCTACACGCTGCAGGACGAGCACCGCTTCGACAAGGAGGAGGCCAAGGCGCACGGCGGGTTCCTGGCCAAGCTGCTGCGGCGCCTGGACCCGCGCGGCGGCGGAGGAGAAGGAGGAGGAGGAGGAGGAGTTGGTGTGCGGAGGAAGCAGAGGCAGAGGAATAAGAAGATGAAGAAGAAGAGGGGCTTGGGGACTGATGATGGAGGGGAAGAGGAGGAGAAGGAGGAGGAGGAGGAGGGTCGGCCGGCGAAGAGGGTGCGTGCGCGTTCGCTTTGATATTGCTCATATAATATACTCTGTATCTCTTCGGCGTGGGGAATCCGTCTACACTACAAAGTTTTGATTACACTGGGTTAGGCGCCTATGTTGTTGTTCTGGGAGTAAAATCGGATTGGTCGGCCCTTCGTCCACGGGTTGGATGAAAGGAGAGAGAGAGAGAGAGAGAGGTGGTCCGGCCTTCTAGTCGCTCAGTTTTCAAGATGACAGCCGTATTTAATAAAAAAATTGAAAAATAATAAATAAAACCACTCCTAGGTAGACATTCATTGGGCAACCAAAGAGTCTAAGTATGTTATACCTCTATATATTCTAGATAGATAGATAGATATATAGATAGATAGGGGTATAGCGAAGACTCAGTACTCAAAGTTGACAGTTGTAAGACTATACATGTTATTTCTGACCCAAGTCGTCTCACTATTAGTACGAAGACACAACTATGCTCATTAAAAGTCCTAATAAGCTAAGGCGCCCATCATCTTTTGCCACTAATTCCACCAAATTCTTGCTCCATGGGACACCATTCCATTCCATTAAAAGCTTCCTATATAAACGCCGACCTGATGTTTTGTGCCTACGCCTGAACCATAATCTTAACATCATTCACCGTAGTTCTTGCCATCTTTTTAAGCAGCGTCCTCTCATCTGCCTCTCTGTATCTTTCCCATCCGTCTAGCCCTTCTTTCGCCTGAATACTCAATGTCTCGTAACCTTGCTTGATCACATCTGCCACTTGGCTGCTCGTCAAGTTCTTCTTCGAACCACCCGAATCCAACATCGTCTTATAGTGGGCCGTGACACTAACTAATGTCCCTATAGAATTCGACGGCCGCTTTGATAGATTATACGTGTCTCTAAATTTAACAAGGACATCGCCGCTCTCCACGACCTTGTAGAATAGGTCATCATAGGCTGCCGGTGTAGGCAAAAATGCTTCACCTGCAGAAAGGGACAAAGCTAGAAGGTTTACGACGAGATCTAGAAGGGTC
The DNA here is from genome assembly GCA_022544895.1 of Biscogniauxia sp. FL1348. Lineage (NCBI taxonomy): Eukaryota > Fungi > Ascomycota > Sordariomycetes > Xylariales > Xylariaceae > Biscogniauxia > Biscogniauxia sp. FL1348. The sequence continues at coordinate 447,465 of JAJNNV010000021.1, forward strand.
TCAAAGTGTGATAAGTCTTTGAGGTCGGTTGAGTATGTTGTAAGGAAGCGGATCAGGGACAAGAGGGAGCGGAAGAGTTCAGACCAGTGGTACTGGAGACGGGTCCGAGACCGTGAAAGATACGAGACAATCCGTAGCATAATACCGACGCAGAGATTGTAAAGGCTAACGTCTAATCTGCGACGGAGGTTGTGGTTGATGCCATCAATCATGGTGTCTAGGACGCTTGTCGCTAGGATGCGCTCGCCTTTCACAGCTGGGAGATACGGTTGCCGCTGCCGACATAATCGTACAGCAATTTTACTATCGTCGCTGCAAATTCGTTTGCATAGAAGCTGATCTTCTATAACCAATCGGAAAACCATGAGACTGAGATGGGCATAGCTGGTGGCCCTATTAGAGAGGAAGGCATGTTGGAGAAGGTAGGATGTCAGGGACAAAAGGCTGGAGATCGGCTGCTCTTCGCCTTTCTCGGCGGGCAATGTAACCAAGTTAAAACAGAAAAGCTTGTTGGCATGGCTGAAGTCATAAGTGCCTAGCAATACAGCAGCATTCTCCCCCGGTCTAGTTCGTAGTTAGCTAAGGGGAAAAATAATATCCATTATACAGTCATGTACTTACAGCTTTGCGAACATTTGCTTGGCTGCTTCTGGATCGTGTGTTGGCTTCTGGCTTGCCCTGATGCTGGGCGCAATGGCGCCAAGGCCGATCATGTTCAGGGTATTGGATATCGACCAGCCCTCAGGCAGGTCCTGTAATATCTCGACGTACTGGCTTCGCAAATCTCGGGAGGCTTGTCCAACACATTTTATGATCTTCTGTATGGTGGCTTCATTGACGAAGTCGTTGAGACGCAGCTGATAGGGGTTCTGAAACTCGAACTTGTTATAGTTCGCTAGTAAGCCTAACAACGTGAACGGTTGCAGTACACTCGACGGCGAGTCGGATTCTTGAATGAGCTATACCTGTCAATTTTCAACCCTCGTGTGTGCAGGCTTACTGCGACGTACCTTCATGATAGCAGGGAAGAGATCCCTTTGTATGAAGTAGGTCAGGAGGCTGGTCTGGTATGCGCCCGACGTGATTGACAATACAACCTCGACGGCTCGCTGTCGGACTTCCACTGTGAAGCATGGTGTTATCAGCATATGCATATGCATGCGCATGTACTTGGCGATATACGGGCTCGGCTTACATGTCTTGCCATTGCGGATGATGCCATCGAGAGCCCCCACAAAGTCCGTAAAGATTGTATCGACCTCGTCCAGACCTGCCAATACAGCGATGATATCTGAGCTGGGATTCGTATACTTCTTGGGGAGGATGGCGGAGAAGAACGTGGTCAAGGTCTATGTGAGATATAATTATGTCAGAGAACCGGCGGCTGGGTTGTCTCATGGAAGAATAAAATGCAATGCAACCCACCTCCAGCGCGTGTAAGTCAGCTATGCCCCCTCCTTTCCTCAAGCAGGCGACGGCGCGAAAGAACAGCTGGCGGGTTTGCGACTGGATATTTATAAGATCATCGGGTGCCAGCTCGTCTAGTATCTTGTATAGGGAGGCTCTGTCGGGTTTCAAGAGGAAGAATTCGCGCCAGAAGCCCTCGGGCTTGTCGCCTTCGGAGTCGACATCGTCCTAGCCGGCAAGGAGTGATGATCAGCAACCTTAAGCTTGAGCTTGAGCTTGAGCTTGTCCAGGCTCATAAGGGTGTGGCCGGGTCTGACATACCTTGGGTCTCCAGTGTCAGCTTTGGCCAGTCCAAGATTAATTTCAATGGGGAATGTTCCAGAGCTCCCGAACCTTGAATAGTGCTTCGTACAGTTGGACGATTTTCTGCTGGAAGATCTCAGGCCGGGCCTGCTGGGTCAATGGAGAGGCTTCCATGACTATCGTGGGCAAGACAGGGACGGCGTCGGTCGCAAATAGAACATGGCAGTGAGCAATAGCTTGTTAGTTGAGAGAACGGATGGACGGCGTGTTCAAGTTGTTGCTAAAGCTGCCAAGCTGTCCTCAGCGTCTCAGCGTCTCAGCCTTGGGCAGCTGTTTCGAGCCATGCGACAGCGGCAACCAGTTGGTCGAGGTCTTGGTGACAATAGGTAGGGAGGGTAAGTAGATCCATTCAATGGTACAGTGAATTTGCCTTGTGACCCGCCGGAAAGGGACGGGAACTCTTAGTAAGGACACTGTGCATTATTTGTGCAAGGTAGGTAGACCTTATGTAGGTAAGTTCACTAATTCCAGTATGGATAAACAGATAGTCCGAGATACCTAACTGGGCCTGTCCATCTTAGTAGAACCCAGAGGAACGGACCTCATTACCTAAGACTGAGGTGTAGGGTAAGTAAGTACCTACTACCTACTGTATGTACTGGAAGTTGACCAATGAGAAACCTCTCATTGGACCAGGCGTAGGTAAGTCGGATTAGAAGGGACCGATGTCGTCAGATTCCATCCGGTAGCCGGTGGCTTCTGAAAGCAACCATCAGCCGACTTTTGCCATCCATCCGTCCATCTACTTACCTACCTTAGTACTACTTACTTCCTAGTCAAGATTGATAATCGATGATTTCCAACAAACCAACCAGCACACCTGCGATCTTTGCAATCCCAATTAAGTAGTTCCGCCATATTCCTAATCGACACCCTTTTCTACCATCGATGATTATTTATTAATCTCCCATCTTTCTTCCCGACCCCGAGTTTCTACTCCAAAGAAGAAGAAACAAGAAAAAGAAAAGAAGAAAAAAAAAAACCTCGAAGAGGCTCGTCACCATGACTCCATCGCGAATAGCGATTCCTCGCATGTCGGCAGCCTTGCTTGGTCGCCTGGCTGCTGCCACAACGTATTGTGCCCAACCCTGCCACACCTTTATGCGGCCATTCTCGCAGACACAGCTCTGGTCCGCATCGTCGGAGAAAGTTCAGACAACACATTCCTTCCAACCATATCCTCTACCTTCGCACCCGCCGTCGCAGCCACGCAACGAGCCGATACCAGAGACCTCGATCGCAAGTCCCATACCCACGGTTCACGAGACCCGGCCCCTTGACCACTCTAAGATAGCGCCGCAGCCGACCACCGCAGCAGTCCCCGAGCAGGAAGCCCAGAAATCAAAGCCAGTACCGCCCAAGCGCAAACTAAGACCTCGAAAGGCCGCGATGAAGCTCACGCCGGCGGCCGTGGAACAGCTGCGCACTCTACTCGATGACCCAGAACCCAAGTTGATCAAGGTTGGCGTGCGGAACAGAGGTTGCAGCGGCCTCGCATATCACCTGGAGTATGTGGATAAGCCCGGCGCATTCGACGAAGAGGTAGAGCAAGACGGCGTCAAGGTCCTGATAGACAGCAAGGCCTTGTTCAGCATCATCGGCAGCGAAATGGACTGGGTTGAGGACAAGCTGAACCAACGCTTCATTTTCCGAAACCCTAACATAAGTAGGTTTAAAGTTCACAAATACCAGTACACGTGTGAATAGGGGTTTTTGCTAACACGGTTTCCAGAGGAGGAATGCGGTTGTGGCGAATCTTTTATGGTGTAATAATAAGAACATTCAACAGCAGGCGCTGTTGAACTACTACGGGATACCACACACATGCATTGGGCGGCGTTACGCGATTAGATTTTAGACTGCGTTAGTATTCATGCAGTTTGGGGTGGTGTATTTATCCTTGGAATCCGAGCCTTAGAACTCGTCCTGGATATGTCCCCGGGACGTGGTCGTACCATCCATGCATAGTATAGAGTCTGCATGATCAGGACAGAAATGAAGGTAGAGGTATACAATGGGAACTCTCAGCCTGAATACATAGCTACAGGTCGTGTACTCTTCATGGGATAGGCAGTTGAAGAGTACGAGTAAAGAAGCCCCGATTACCTCCTCTATGCCACTCAGGCTATTATGAGAATACCGTCCAAAAAGGTGTGTATAGTTTTGTATAATCAGGGAGCTATCCACCCTAGGTTTATACAGGTCCCCTAGAACCACAAGAAAGAAAAGAAATACAATGAAGTATACCTATCTTCTACTTGCCGATGGCATGGACCTCCTAACCATCTTTCTGTCAGCTTGTCTCTTTGCAGGACTTCACCAACGATAATCGTAATACCACAAGTACACCACCTAAGTAGTACATAGTCAGCAGGTAGCTGTCTTCTTAGAGTTGCCATCGTCGGTTGGAACTTAGAAGCGAGCAGAAAACCTGTGACGTCAGAGGGACTCTACTCTACCTATATCCGCCCGCCAAGTTGGCCCATTTTTTCCCTTTACAAGACGCTCGCGGGTTCTTCTCTCTTCGCCTCCCAAACCGGCAACCTACCTAGGTAGGTAACGTAATGTCTGGTGTGAATAAACCCCTCCAGATGTTCTTCCCCGAAGGTTCTCCAGTCTCATATCTACCGGGCGACTAGGTACATCTTTGATTTTGCTCCTTGCAGATGGATACCTAGGTAGGCAACATGGCAGATGGAATTACTTAACCTTACAGTTTTAGAGAATTCGAAGCCCCTTGCCTGGGGGGCTCACAGTTAGGCATTATGTGATTGTATCTTCCTGGTTTATACTGTTGCTTACATGTAGTGGGTATTTATATATGAATTATCTAGCTTGGGGAGAGGAAAGGGGGGGGGGGGTTGCTTATAGTGGTAAAATGTAGTGCTTACAGCTATTGTTTACCTTTTCTATAGAAAAGCTCTCGAGGAAATGAAATCCTGAGGCCATGGTATTTTTACGCATGTTGCCGGTTATCAAGGTCATTATAACCAAGGGATTAGGATTGGTTCAACCCCTAATGTTTGGTAGCTTTTCTCTGTGGAATTACGTGAAGTATGCAACATGCCTAGACACCTTTTCTTCTTCCTCTCTCTCTCTCTCTTTTTCAACCATCAAGGCACAAGAGATGCCATGAGTACCTAGGTAGTGGTTTTAAATACTTACCTACCTAAATGCTTCAAAAAATTGATGCATCTGGAAGTTTCCAGTCAGCAACAGGCAGGAATGGATTTAAACATCCAGAGCATCAATGGCTAGGGGCCCAATTGCCAGATTGGGGAGGCCAGCGCGATCTTCGGCCAATCAAGATATGCGGTCCCAGCTCATAAGCATTAACAATAAAGCACCGGTTAGGTAGGTAGGTAAGGTGCCTTATGTGCGCACCTAGCTTTCACGATCACTATGGGGTTTTAAGGATATGTAGGGTACCAACCTCATATTTTTATTGGAAACATATTAATTATATAAGGTAATATAAACCAACGGTGAGATAAATATATATTTCTGTCATGCTCGTGTTCCCCGGTTGATGGAAGGCCACCTACAGAGCTGGAAACAACTTGTCAAGAGGCACCTAATCTAAGGCAGTGATCTATTTATATAGAAATCCTCTCTTCGGTGTATCAAGTATATATATTCATAGCCGGAGCTTTACATGATACATTTGTGTTGTGAGTTTTCCTCGCACCATATAAATTCTATTCCCTCTATTGTTATCCAGCATCTTTCATCTTCCAGTCACATATCATTTCGCCTCAAGAACTTTGATTACTACTTTACCTTGCCTCGAGCTCCTTCTAAACTTTTTCATTGAAACCCGACCCCTTTTATAGTTCCTGCCCTTTCGCGATACCTACTACCATCTGTGTTGAGGCCATCAAGAGTGTTGTCTTGGATCTGTTAGGCACCATAGCTATCCGATCCTCCCGCACTTCGTTGATCCACATCCTACGATGGTTCCAGCGTGAATATTTCGGATTCGATAGATATTATACGACACCATTTGTATAACCATAGTTGTTGTCAGAGCTTGGCCATTTACACTCCAACATGATGGCGTACGGGAACTCATCTATAAGTCCCGCCCACCTCCCGGCGGATATGAAACCGGCTAACCATGTCGCAACTCCCCTCGATTCGCGACCTGCTCTTCGCTCGCACTCTGCTCCAAAGGATTGTACCGCGAGGTGATCCAAGGACGTCCGCACATAGTCATTTTTTGACTATCTGACCTGGCCGAAGTGAGAGCCTCGGGTTGGAATTTTCGCCCTTGTACTCCCCGGGGAGAAGACTAGGGTTGAAAAAAGGTGTACTATCTCATCGACATAATATCGAACCTGTTCCTCTGGACCCCCTCGCCACCGAAGGAAAGGAAGGCCTGGACATCCCGCTAACGAGGTATACACAACCTTCTGGCTTATCTTTGCGCCGTGGGAAGCGCATTATATGCGTATAGCCGAAATATTATATAGCCATGGTCCTTGAGCAATGTAAGATACTTAGGTATATATAGGTAATACTTCTCTCGACATGCACCTCCTTCAGGACATACATCCCCCAACCCTCTGCCCCCCCCTTTCTCCACTAGCTGCTACTACCTCGTGGTGAAAGGGATGACCAAAATATTATATAGCAAAGTACAGGACGGAAAATGGGTAGATTGAAGGAATACCCGGTAGCTTACCGATTTAATTGGATAAGGATGTGGTCATGTGGCTAGGTAGGTATCGAACAAGCCGACCAACTCATGAATACGATGGAATGCTCTACCCCCGGACCAGATAGATAAGTTCATCTAAGTCTTATACGCTCGAGCAAGTCTAGGAAATAGAACGATACGGCGGCCGTTGGAGGAGGAGGAGGAGCACTAGATGATTTGCGGCAAGCCTATCGGTTTCATTCTCCCATTACCCGGACACGGGCGACTAACATGGAGAGCGATGACGGTGGCTCGGAAGACGACGCGGATGCCATACACATGTAACTCCTTTGAACGAGGTTGAAAGTAGGGATTTAGAATGCTGTTGCCGGTGTTTTCTGAAGTGCCACACGACATCCTATTCCTAGACGTTTCTTCACCCGGTACGGGTAGGTTAAAGGTTAAAACGAACGTGATCTATTCACTCAAACACTATTCAGCATATAGCATCAATACCAGAGTCGTATTGCCAATGTAGCTTACACACGGGGAAGACAATCCCATGTTTTACCTGATATATACCTATCCGCCCAACAGACTCCGCTGGTTCCAATACCATGTGGTACCTTCTATCCAATATTGAAGTACAGTGTCCTCCGGATATCCAGGGTTTCTCTATTGGCATCTTTCCAATTTTCTCTCGCTCTCCGATGATCCGTTGGAGCCAGTTTTTCTCTCGTGTTCCAGCCTTGTTTCCAAATTCCCCAATTGCGTAACCCTAAGGTAGGTATCTATATAAAGTGCGCCGTGCCCGATGCCTATCGCCTATGCTATGCCGAAGACCGTAGAGAGGGAGAGAGAGAGAAAGAAAGAAAAAAATAGGGGAAAAGGCACATCCCCTTGCCTACCTACCTTCATCACTGCTCACGTATCCCCTACCCCCAAGTCCGGGTCGATTTCGGTGCCTAGGTCCCTGTCCTCAAGGAACTTGCGCCCGAGGAGGGCATCAGGCAGATAGTCTTGCTTCACCTTGCCGTCTTTGTAATTCGGGTTGTATTTGTACTCCTTGCCGTAGCCGAGCTCGCGCATCAGGCGCGTTGGCGCGTTGCGCAGGTGTACGGGGACGGGGAGGGCAGCGACGCCCGGTTCCCTAAGCGCCGCGAAGGCGTTGTTGAGCCCTCGGTAAGCACGCGTGCTCTTGGGCGCCAAAGATAAGGCGACTGCGCAGTGTGCCAGCGGGATCCGTGCCTCGGGCATGCCGATTTGCTGTGTCGCGGAGAACGTCGCCGTCGCGAGTCCTAGAAGCGAGCTGTCGGCTAGCCCGACGTCCTCGGACGCAATCACAACCATGCGTCGCGCGATGAAGAGAGGATCCTCGCCCGACTGCAGCATGCGCGCGAGATAGTAAAGTGCTGCGTCGGCGTCGGACCCTCGCACCGCCTTGTGGAAGGCGGAAATAGTATCGTAGTGCTGGTCACCTGCGCGGTCGTAGACCAGGGTCTTGGTCAGCGATGACTTCATCGCCTCTTTCGTCATGCCGTCCCGACGCGACAGTGAAAGTGCTAGCTCCAGCAGGTTGAGCGCTGTGCGCGCGTCGCCGTCGGCAAAGCTGGCAAGATAAGACATGAGCTCCTCGTCTAGGAGTGGCGAGGGTGGCGAGGGCGTCTGGTTGGCCTGGAGCTCCGACTGCAGGGCCCTCGACAGTATACGCCCTATGTCATCTGTGGTCAACTTCTGAAGGGTAAAAGTCCGACACCGCGACAGTAGGGCGCTGACGACTCGGAAACTGGGGTTTTCGGTGGTAGCGCCTATGAGCGTGATAGTGCCCGACTCGACGGGTCGTAGAAAGACATCCTGCTGAGACTTGGAAAACCGGTGGATCTCGTCGCAAAATACGATGGTCTTGCGCCCTGTTAATCCCAGCTCATTCGCTGCCTCGGCAAAGATCTTTTTGCATTCGGCAACGCCCGAGCTCGTTGCATTCATCTCGATGAACCGCGATCCTACCATCTGTGCTATACACCTCGCGATTGTCGTCTTGCCTGTGCCCGATGCGCCCCATAGTATCATCGACGGCACGCGATCGGTCTCGATTAAGGAGCGTAGAACGCCTTGGGGGCCCACCAGCTCCTGTCCGAATACATCGTCGAAGTTATCGGGGCGCATACGCTCAGCAAGCGGCGCTGCACGGTTCGTCTTGGTTCGTTTGGCTACCGGCCCTGTTTCTATAGGGGCCGTGGTCTCTGACGCATTGCTGCTACTCGTCGCGTCGGGTACAGCAGACTCCTCCCCAGGGCCCTCGTCGAAGGTACGCTTGACACCGCCATTCTTCCTGGAGCCGGCGGCGGCGCCGTTCACGACGGGGAAAAGGACTTTGGCGGGCGTAGCTTGCCGTTTCGAGGAAGGCGTCTGGAAAAAGCTCACGGCCGTTCGCTTCTGAGAGGCAGACACCGATCCATTGAACTGAGTGGCGGAAGGAGGGTTAGGAGACGAGGAGATGGTGGGATTCTCGATGACGAAGCTTTGGCAGTTCGAATCAAGATGGTCGTTGATCTTTGCGGGCTGGACTTGCTTGCTGCACGCTGGACATTCTACCATGTTGAACTGCGATTGTCGCTATATAGACTTTGGGGTTTGCTATTGTTTTTTTTCTCTCCCTCTCCTTGGTTACTATCGATTTGCTACATAGGTAGTTAGTCCATCTACCTAGGTATGGGTGTATTCTCCAGCGCGTATTGATTCGTTGAAGCAGTGACGATGGCGCGTTTGACAGAGGCGGTGGTCCGTGTTTCAATTAACTTTGGCGGTTGGACATTCTACACCAGACTATGTACCTATGTAGGTACCTATGTACTTGACCTAGCAAATGCATCGAGTGGGGCCCCTTTAGTATACTCAAGTACATCAAATACTAACCTAGCTATGTAGGTATTTGAAGTTCCTACATCTACTACTCTTATTGAAATGTATTGATGTAAGGAGTACCCAAGATCCCTACTATCAGACATTACCAACACTTGACTCATACATCAATATAAACTAACCTTAAACAAATTGCCAGGTCCATCAATACTAGGTAGGTAGGTATTGTCTAACTAGTCGAGTATCAAAATATGTCTACTCGCAAGCAAAGAGCGATGCTTTACCGCATCACTGGACCATTATAGCAATGCAGATACTAGAAGGCTAGGTACCATCTCGTTTCCTCTCAACCATCCACCTAAGTACCTACATATCAAATGTAAGTATCGCCACGGCGAGATTAAATAAGCGCATGGAACGGGGAGGGCGACTACCTAACCTAGGTAGTAGCTTAAGTTATTACCAGGTAGCCCGAATTGTCCCCGGCCCTGATCCCGAGGCCCCCTTAACCGAGTTCATATACAAGGCATCAGCCAGATTACCGCGAGGCTCATAAAATGTAACGGGTATCGCTTGCTTGCATTACAAACCCTCTATTCAACATCTCTTACTACGCCTACTACCTCATCTCCGTCTCGATGTCCTCGTTTTTTTGGCTGGCGGGGCTTGGGGAATGGCCTCGGCCTCACTGTCCTCCTCCTCCGATTCGACATCCTCATGGTTTATGTCGTCCTCGTCCAGCTCTTCACCTTCAAGTTCTTCTTCGTCATCCGACCCCTCGTTGGAGATCTCATCGTCGTCCGAGTCATCTTCTGTGATCCCGTTCGTGATGGGTAGTTCATCATCATCATCGTCGACATCCATGAGCCCATTGGTCATCTCCGCATCGCTGTCCTCTCCTTCCACGTATATAATTCCTTCCTCGTCATCGTCTTCGTCAGCGCCGGAATTCCGTTGCAATCCTCGCCGCAGCTCCATCTGTGCTTCGAGGAGATCCAACTTGCCCTTGAGGGCTAGGAGAGAGTTTAGACCTCTCGACCGTTCCTCGAGTACGCGATGTAACTCGCTAAGTTTCTTCACCAGAGCTGGTTGCGTCGCCAATGCTCCACCATGCGCCACGAGCGTCCATTGTACCCAGGCCATCAAGCTGCCTGCGCGCCCCGGACGCCTGTGCATCCGAGCAGCAAGCTTGGTAAGCAACGTGCCCGCAAGAGTAGAATCGAGTCGCTGAATGGTGTTGCGGACCGTCGTTACATCGGTCGTGTGCAGACAAGACTCTAGGAGATCGGTATCGTCGGTACGCAGCGCTTGCGATAGGACTGTTCCTAAAGACGAGAGACTAGGAGGGGCTAGAGATTTCCCTGTGACAGCAAGGGCGTTGGATTGTGCTGATAACGCTGAAGGAACGTCTATAGTATCGTGTGCGCGGGCAAGCTCTCCTAATGTTGGCTGTGCAAGCTCTTGATCCGACTCTACATCATTTTGCTGATTGGCTTCGGGCATGTCCACATCTGGATCTGCATCGTTGAGCTTCTGTCCCTTGCTCTCTCCTGCGGCCTTGTTGCCTTGCTTGGCCGCTTTGCTGCCGTCTATTTCCTCGTCTGAAAGCTCATACTCGCTACTACCCGCATCGCTTGAGATTTCTATTATTTCTTCATTGGCACCGTCGTCGTTGGGTTTGGACACTTCAGGGATTGAGACTGCTGTTTCTGATTCGTTGATGGCTGTTTTCAAAGGGCGCTTTGCACTCTGCTTCACAACAGGATGTGCGATTTTACTTAGAGGCTTCCGTTTAGTCGACATGGTGCCGAGCCAATGTTTCGCAGGATGAGGTCGGAGGAAAGGGAAAATAAACAGAAAAGACAGATAGAGGCAGTTGGAGCCTTTTCTGTAATAATTGTTGGAGGTCTTCGCGACTGTGAATTGGAGCAGTGGGAGCTTTTGCAGTTCTTGAAAATTTCCGTCTCTCACGCTAGATAGAATAATCAATTGAGGTAGACTAGGAATTGAGATGGGAACTTTTTTTTTATCTTGATAATGAAATGCATATTGCGATAGGTAACTGGGTTTTTCCGGAGGGTCCTTTACTCCAGTACCCACCTACCACACTAAAGTAGTACTTATACCACCTACTTAGTTAGTACTACTTAAGTACTTACTATTTGGTGTACCTACATAGTAGTGGCAAGACATCTGGGATGATACTGGAGGTTAGGGCACATCAATAGGTACCTTGTAGGTAATGTAGTAGGTATGTACATAGTGAGCCACACCTGATGGATTGCATGCCTATCTATGACTACTTACTTACTAGCAGTAGGCAATACCTATATACCTATGTAGTACGCTACGTACCTACTATGGGATCAGTGCCTTAGACTGAAGGTAGAGTACAGTCTGAGGTTTATTAAGGCCTACACCACGCAGCTATTTACCAGACGGCTAGATGTTATTACATTGAAATATTTTAGGTAGCTTATTGAGGCGTGAATATGCACTCCCCCCCCCAAAGTCTAGAAATAGCAGAGTGTCCACTATTTTATTAGTGCAAGGTAGGTGTGTTTAGAAAAAGAGCATGACACAAGTCATTCAAGGTATAATATGAAAGGACTTGAGCTGACTCGAGAAGTATTTTGTAAGTTGGTTAAATGAATGACTAGAGGAACTTTGCTGTTGAAACTAGAAATTCTGATTACGCTTACCTAGGTACATACTACCTAGGTAGAGCAGCTTTTTTTTCTTCTCTTGAAAAGAATGTGTCACTTACATAAGCTCCAGATCATGTGATGGTGCTTATGCCCTTGATGGATCAACAAAAAGACAATCTATGATCTACCTACTCCTGGTGTGAAAGTAGTAAAAAGACAAGAGGTGGATTGTGGCTTAAGTCATTTCAAAAGGCGCAGGGGGCAAGAGGGACGCGTCAATGATTGGATAGTTGGTGGCTAGCAGCCTAAAGCAAAAGCCCAAAGCTCACCATGCGATCGGACTCTGATTGGTCGCAAATATCTTCTAGCTCGGCTACTTCTCATGTCCGTTCTCTCTGTCTCTCTCTCACACACACTCTCTCCCTCTTTACCTACATAATGTACCTAGTATTCTCTTTTGTGTAGGAATGTACAATGCAGGTCTATTCGTTTTCCCTCTCTTCCCTCTCTTCCATCCATAGTATCATTTCTCCCTTCCTCATCACCAAATATCTTCGTCATAGCTTAATCCTCAACACGGCACCCTCATACAATTTAACATGGCTTAACCATGGTCCTGGATACAATCGTGCATATACTACCTACCTCAGGTGCTTAGTCGGTATTATACTTCAACCATGTTGCCCTTTTATGGCTGTTTACGGCAATGTCCTCAAAGCAAGCCATGTACATTTTCATGGTGGTGGCATCAAATCCACGTCTTAAAGAGACCCGCATTTAGAAAATTTTCCATTGATGTGATTTGCGAAAGCTTGCTTTGTCGTGGGTACCTTTTGGTGCACGCCTGGTGTGGCCCTTGTCAGAATTCACTGGTGGGGCAAACTGTGATTTCGAAGCTTAGGAAAGCGCGTTCTACAAATAACAAGTGGCCCCAGAACCAGAATTTTTCGCGACTCTTTCCCGTCTGTCCTTGAACCTTAGCGGAAAAAAAGGCACCTCTGGTTCCTGAACTTTTTTTTCTCATCCTTCCCTCCTATTTCTCCCTTCCTACCAACCAACCCCCCCTTTTAAGTCCGAATCACCGACAAACACCTTGCATCTCGAGAAAATCACCCAACTTTCCCACCTCCCGCCAGAAGTACCAAGGTACCTCTCGCATGACCTACCCAACTCTTTAATACCTACCCGGCCATTCATAATCTGTTTGGGTTTTAATTTTATTTGGTTTTCACCTAAAACGGTAGCACTTGATCATCGTATTGCCTTGCATTGCACTGCTGCATCACCAACTGTGCAAAAGCTTGGGCCACTTATACACCCGACTTATACACATCCACGTCTTTGATCCATCCCCAAATTTCACTATCGTGAAACTCATCACCGGCGCATCACCATTACGGTACTGTTTGGTCTGATTTAGTTCAAGGCACCAAACAAACCCACGCCTATCCGCTGTTACTGTTGTTGTTGTGTTGTTGTTTTTGTTGTTGTCATCGTCGCACCGCCTTTTCGCAAACACACAACATCTGTGCATCTCCATTCAGCAATTCAGTACTTTGCAGTTACTGGTTCACTGACTGCTGGGGCCATTCCATTTTTCCCCATTCACTCGGAAGTTTTCTCTCTTCCAGTGCACTCAAGAAACATTGACCTCCCAATTATCCACTGGGTCAACTCTGGTCATCTTCACCAATTGCCCACCACTCGAAATTTTTCTGACGTATCCCCCCGAGTTCTTTCTTATTTGTAAGATCTCATCTAGATCTGGGACTCGGAAGTCAAGCTGGCGCGTTTCTGATTGTTTCTCAGACTCGAGGTGAGTAAACAACTTTTCTCTTTGATTGTTTCCTTTCTTCTTATTTTTCTTGTTCTTTTTATTCCCCAAGTCACTCCCTGTTTAATTTCCTCAGTCCATCATATCTCTGCATTCCCTCCTGTCTTTTTTTATTGTTATTTCATTTTTGGGTGTCTTGTTGGTGAGAAGAGAAGAAAAGAGCAGAGGGAGGAAGAGGGAAGAAAAGGCAAGGAAGAGACTGGAAGAGAGAGGCGTGGCGAGACCAGCCAACCTTGAGGGTTTTGGTCCGTGGACGGACGGTCTGGCTCAATTCCCGTCTATTTCGGCGGCTCTGAGCCAACAAAATCGCCGAATTCCTTGCCGTTTCAGGACCCACGTGTGTTGCCGACCGTACCTTACCAACCGGCTATCAAACGGCTGTTCGCCTGCACCGATTACACTCAATTGGTTATCGCCTTCTCTTTACTGCACCAATACACATGCGATTCTTCTGCCGGGACTTCCTTTCGCTCGTAATCCCCATCGTTGTTGCCGTCACCACCTACCAATCTCCTCCCGGGCCGCCAACTGCTGGCTCCAACAGTTCACCGGTTCCTTACTTCACCTTGTCCCTGTCGTTTCCTGGCGCACCGACCACCCCGCTCCACCTGCCACAGAAGACGAAGTGCCCCAAGCGTTTCGTCCTTCCCTCAGGGCTCTAATTTCACAGGGTACTTAGGAACCCGGCTATGTGTACCTAAGTACCCTCCGATAAGAGAGCACCACGCGACAAGAGGATTGCCGATAAATACCACCCGATGCGCCATTCGCACTGACGCTCGTCCCTTGCGACCAAAAATCTCATCCAGCCTGCTTCCCATTGGTCAACCCAGCCACCTTTCCTCAGCTCCCCCCAGACAAGCAATCGCATCTCGCAAGGCTGGACAGAGCCATAGGTACAGAGCTCTCACCGAGGGGGAAGAGAAAAACATTCGCCTGGCCTCGTCTCACCTACCCTCTTGCGCAAACTTACTCCACCCAAAACACCAATATTCATCTACATTGGACGGGCTCGGAGCTTCATTTTTCGGATTTCTTTTCTTCCCCATCAACGCGTTTTTTTACATTCTCTTATCTTTCTCCTCTTGAATCCATCATCACCTACGGCACAGACACGTTGCCCTTTGCCCTTCTCTTTTACTAATTTCCGGGTGCAGCATAAATCGGCAGTTATCCCGCAGCACAGAACAACAAACGGCAACTTTGACCTAGGTTCGTTGGCACCATCCCTCCCTCCTATGCGGCTGCCAGTTCACTTTATACCGGCCCACTCGCGATCTTCGTCGCATTCATTCGGCGCCATCCCGAGACCGATGATCTGCTTGGGCTATTGCTAACTAGATACCATACCATAGGTGACTTGTTCCGGGATTCGTTCATGTCGACCGCACCGACCCCGTTCTCAGTACAATAATCCAGTTCCTGTCACCTCCGTTCCGCCGAATCTCTGATTGACAAGCATGGCTACCGAAGAGCCCCAAAGCTTGCCATCGGGTGAGCAGCATGTCAATCCTGCGCCGACTGAGGAAATGGCAGTGGATGAGTCTTCTTCAAATGTTGTTAATGGGTAAGTGCGCATCCCGAAATGTTCTGGGTAGGCCCGGCACGCTTACTTCGTCAATTTGGTATAGACATGGAAAGCCAGAGGAGGACCAGTCGAAGTCCGAGGATACTCCTGCCGTTAATGGTGATGCGAAATCTCCGGTATCGACAGCCGAGGCCACCAAGGATTCGCAAAACCGCGAGGCGTTCGCTGCCAACAGTAGTCTTCCTGAGAAATCGCCGCCCAAGCCAGAGCAAGAATCCTCGTCCACCAAGGACAGTGAGATGACGGACGTGAATGGAGACCCAACTGTAGAGAAAAAGACTTCTCCCGCAGAAGAGGCGAATCAAGAGGCAAATCAAGAGACGACTCGAGAAGAACCAGCAGGCTCTGTTAATGATGATAAAGCATCGTCTACAGAACCTATCGCTGTCAAGGAAGAACCGGTAAAGAACGGACCAAGTTCTGAACCTCCAGCAGACTCGATGGATGTGGACGTATCCACCGAGCGCCCTGATCTAACTTCAAGCGCCGAACATGCCGAAAGTACTCAGAATACATCCGCCGTGAGCGATGCGCCGATTGTCTCGTCTCCACAGACCTCGAACCAGCCGGCGGCGGATCTTTCCAGGCTGGACATCAAGAGCAGCCAAGAAGAAGCGACATCTCCCCAGGCTGACGTATCCATGGCCGAGCCTCCCGCCTCCCCTACCAAGGTCTCCCGTGAACGCGATGAAGATGAAGGTGAGGAACGTGCTGCCAAAAGAGCTAAGACGGAGGAAACCGGCGAGGCGGTAGCAGAGTCACTTGTTGTCGCTAGTGGACTTACACCAGCGCCACAAGAAAAGGCCGGACCACTGGAAGACGCTATTCCGAATGGCCAGGCCATCACGCAGTTCCAAAACAGACAAATTAGACAGGTCTTGGCAAGCCTCAAGAAAACCAAGAATGGCAGCCTTTTCCGACAATCTGTGGAGAGGTTGTGGCCGGCTTTATGGCCCGACTATAAAGTCAAGGTCGAAAATCCGGTTGATCTTAGCTTAATCGAATCTCGGCTTCGCGAAGAAAAGTATGCGAGTTATGCAGAGCTCAAGGCCGATGTGCGATTACTCTATGACAATTCTATGACATTCAATGGCCCCGAAAATGTGGTGACCATCGGTGCTGCTATTGTTCGAGATCAAATTTTCACCAAGTTGCCCGATATCTTGACGATGAAAGAGCCTGCTAAGCCGGAGAAGGGAAAAGCACAGCCGACACGTCACACGGAACCTCGAGCAGCTACACAACCCAGACGGCAATCTCAATCGCAGGCTCATACAAGTCATTCAACTGCAAAGCCAAAAGCCGAGCCCACTGCACCACCTACGCCCGCCTCAGCTACTGCGCCGGCTTTCGCCATTCCTCCAGGCGGCATGCCTCAGATTCGACGAGACTCCACACGAGAAGACAGCGACAGGCCAAAACGGCCGATTCACCCCCCGAAGAATCGCGATTTGGACTATTCTTCGAAGGTCCACCGGAAGAAGAAGCTGGAGCCTGAGCAACGCTTCTTCGAGACTGTGTTGGATGAAGTAAAGAAACCTAAGCACGTCATTCTGAATCAATGGTTCCTTGCGCCTGTGGATCCCGTTGCCCTAAACATTCCTCAGTACTTCAAGATAGTTAGAAAACCGATGGACCTTGGAACAATGACACGGAAGAACTACGACGGGGAATACAAGTCTGTGAAGGATATTGAGAAGGATATGAAACTACTTGTCCACAACGCCGAGTTGTTTAACGGACCAGAGCACGATGTTACGAAACTAGCAAAGCAGTTGGAGGATCTATTCAAGGCCGAACTTGCGAAGAAGGATGCATGGATGGACAAAAATTATCCCCAGGAAGCGCCATCGGCAGCAAATGCATCTGTGCCCAGTCCGGGACGCAGTACAGCAGCGTCCGATGAGGAGAGTGAGGCCGAAGGTGATGAGGATGACAGTAACGAGGCGATACGCAATCTCCAGGGCCGGCTCAATGAGGAACAAGACAAGCTTAATACTCTTCTCGGGTCGAAGAAGCCAGATTTGACCATGATAGAAATCCAGCAGTCTATGGTTTCTATGATCCAGCGGAAGCTCGTGGAGGAGAAAACGAAATTACATAGCGATGAGAAGAAGTCGAAGGCGAAGAAGAAGACTCACAGCAGTTCTAAGAGTAAGCCCAAGGCTAGCAGTAACAACGCCACTACCAGCGGTAGCAAGAAATCATCGGCCAGCAACGCTCCGCCGGTGAAGAAGGTCCAAACCAACCACAAGAAGCCAGCGCCTAAGAAGCGCACCATTGGACCACTGGAAAAGGCGGTTATTGCAGAAGGCATCAATGAGCTTGATGGCAATACGTTGACGAAGGCAGTAGAGATCATCAAGAGAGACACGGGTCAGAATGTAAGTTTTCGAATTATGATTAGTTCACTTTTTTTTTTCTATCATCAGCCGCCGCGCTTCGTGTATAATTACCTCTACCTTGTGATTGTTACTTACTAGCAACAGGAGAATGACGATGGTGAAATGGAGTTGGACATCGACGCCCTAACTTCAGAGGCTTTGGGGAAGCTTTATGACCTCATCAACAAAGCACATCCTTCTATCCGTGCCTCTGTTGAGCAGAAGCCGGAATTCAGCAACTCGGTGCCCCAGGAAGCTGAGCCAAGGCCTAAGCCAAGCGGGTCTTCGAAAACTAAAAAGAACAAGCCAATGAACAAGCATGAGCAAGAACGCAAGATCGAGCAACTTCGTGAGTTGAAGGCCCAACTCCAACGTCATGGCAGTGGTAGTCAAGAGCCGATACCTGCCGACGGGGATGAGCCAACACGTGCGGAATCGAGCGAAGAAGAGAGCGATTCCGAAGAGGAATAGACAATCCAATTCCCTCTTTACTTTCAGTTGCGATGCGAGCAATCACTTCTTCAGTACCTATTATATCTTCTCAGCCAAGTCCTCTACCAAAGCTCATGATGGGGAAAAGGAAAAGGAGATGTAGATAGGCGCAAACCTTTCTCCTGTATGATTATAATCCGCC
The DNA here is from genome assembly GCA_022544895.1 of Biscogniauxia sp. FL1348. Taxonomy (NCBI): domain Eukaryota; kingdom Fungi; phylum Ascomycota; class Sordariomycetes; order Xylariales; family Xylariaceae; genus Biscogniauxia; species Biscogniauxia sp. FL1348. The sequence goes on from JAJNNV010000021.1 coordinate 465,824, forward strand.
CACGAACAGGGGCTCGCGATATCCGAGAGGTTTCGCAATTGTAGTTTTTTCTCGGGGGTGTGTGGGCTTGCCACCACCCACCTATGACTTAGGTGGATGCAGAGCCGATACCCAGCTTGCCGAGGATGCGGCGGTGGCCTTTTTTTTTTTCCTTTGCGATAGGTTGCCAGTGGGATTGAGTGGACGAGACTTCCTTCATGTTTTTTTTTCGGAGCTGGCTCAAGTTGCAATGATGCCAAGGCTGCTAAAGGTCTCTCGGGGTGACTGGGCGCGCGCGCGTTTGAACTACCGTTGAGATAGAGAAAAAGAGAGCATAAGTAAACTGGCTGGGCTCAACCAAATTATTCCATCGCGTTCCTCGTCATGATGATTGATCAATAGGCGTGACTTTTGCTTGGTGTGTCCATGTGTGTGTGTGTATTCTTTGCGTTGATGATGTGATTTTTGGCTGAGCCAGGTCTCGGTTCTTGCCGCTTGTCCTAGACACGGGTTAGCCTGTTCTTGCTTAAGGGCACAATTGAGTATTGATCCATCTACTCCCTGTTCTAGTTGGCCGTCTGTGAAGACATTCAAGTACTACCTAGGTTAACCTACATACATAGGTAGGTACATAAGTATGTAACCTAAGGTTAGGTACTAGGTATGTATGTAGTAGGGTGTCAGCTAGCAGCGTCGCAGACTTGTCTCGCCGATCGGTTGTCCACTAAAGTTGTCCGCCGCAGTGCGCCTGGTAGCGCAAGTTCTCCTACCTAAGTAGATAGGGCTGCCGTATGTTGTTCCCTAGGTCAGTTAGGTTTGGTTAGTTCAATAGGTAGTTGGAGGTTTCAATTTGTAGGTAAACGTGCCAAATTCTTATCTGGCCTTGAGAGGCCGGGTGGAAAATCGAAAAGACGACGGCGGGGGGGGGGGGGGGGGGGGGGGGGGGTTAAAGAAGAAGGGAAAAGTGATTTTTGACTAGGTAGGTAGGTAGGTAGTTTAGGCCATTGATCAGTAAGTAGCCAATACTTGTTTGGCAAGTTATTTTGTTACTCGAGGGGGGGTTGGAGGGAGAGGGGCTTTTTTTTTTGTATTTTTTGGGGGTGGTCGCTGTCTTTGTTTCCTGGGCTTGAGGGAGTAGTAAGTAGTTAGGGTATTGATGAAGAGAAAGAGAGGGAGAGGGAGAGAACGCGCGCGTGTATGTGTGGCCGGCTGGCCCCCCCCGAGCAAAATTTGTGCGCCCCCTTGGTAGATGGCTGAATTTATTCCAGGTCGAGCAAGTTAGGGGCGAAACTTAATCATGGGGAGAGGAAGGGCGGATAGTTAAGGCTATGTCGTGATTAGGGATGTGGATGAGAGAAGAGATAGAGATGGAGAGAGAAAACCTTGATCTTGATTGAGGCCCTAGGGCTAAGGCCATGTGCGGTTTTCTCCCTGCCAGTGTAGGTTGATGGACAGGAAAAGCTGGCCGAGTCTCGTGGTGGTGATATATATCGTCAAGTTAGTTTTCCCCATGTTAGTTCGGTGTCGAGATTTTGTAATACCCTGCTGGACTCCGGATGGGTTTAGAACAGGTTAGAACAGGTATATAATGAATATTTTGTTGCTACGTTCTGCTTTGTCAACGTGGTGGGATTGGGTATAGGTAGATTGGCTTCACTTACACCCGCCGCCCAAAGACGCAAATAATAACGAGGACGCCTGACGTCTAAATCAAGGGCTATGTCTTCCTCGTACGAGAACTAGTACTAGTTCGCGATGATGATAGGGCATTTTTCACCACGACCTTGGATAATGGATAATGAGAGAGTTAGAGCCGTGCGTGTGCTGTGGTCGGGAAGGGGATTTTCCCCTCGACAGCTCAACACCCGTCTTCTGTAGGAAATGAATTAACCAGATGGTGTTAAATCCCGAAGTTAATGGCCAGTAGCTCTATACGAATTTCCTTTGGTGAAATATGGAGGGGCGTTTTGGTGCTTACACTCGAGGCTGGCCTAGGTAGACGGAGGGAAAGGAGGCACATGATCGACACTGCGCCGGCTCGCGGATCTGTACCTACGTCTACCTATTCAGGTTTAGATAGCAAGCCATGAACGATGAGGGGAAGTCGACCAGTGATGGGAATGATGAATACCTTCGTTTTTGAGGCTGAGCTGCTAGTAGGTATTCCTCGTATATAGAATACATAGGGGGGGTTGAAACTTTTGTTACATCGATATGTATTCGGCGGCTCCAATACACCAGCCATACGCCTCATTCCTGCGAAGTGGATAATAAGGCTGGCGGACGTATATATATGTCCCGTGTGCTTGATACCGTACAAGAGAAAGAGAAGAAGATAAGAGGAGTTCGTGGTATGCAGTTCAATCGGACCTGGTATCAACAGAAAGGGGTTCAACATTGTGTGAGGAGTCGTGACAGAAAATCTCAGTCTTCTACTTTTAATTCTTAACCAAGTCCTTCCAGATAGATATCGTCGGCAACTCTATCTTTTGTGGACGAGACGATGGCTTTGCCTAATGCACGTAACCATATTTTCTTAGGCACTTTCTCTGCGGACGCCACATCGGGTAACTAGATTGATAGCATGTTGAAGTTAATGAATATGTGGTAAATATAACGCAACTCTTACTGGCTAGCGATGTGGTAGTGAATATTTGTGAAGTATCAAGTGTGCCTAGGTAAGTAAGTTTAGAATCACGAGGAAATGTTTAACGTGAGTTTCGGATGCTTGTCATTTGTTACATGGCAATTTTGAAGTCGCGATATCGTGCGTTATTCATCGTAGACAAAGTCTCTACGACTTTAAACCTAGGATCGATTATTTCAGCAAGTCATCAACTTCCAGTTATCGTGACTGCATTCTGCCCGGACCCAGGAGCCTCAGTCCTCTCGCTCAGTGACCTCCAGCTCCTGGTCGTAGAAATCAACCCGATCGTAGAACTTGTTGCCTTCGACTGTGCTCGTGGCTTTCCCCTGCCACTCTTCGAGCGGCGGGAACGGCGACTTATCAAACACGATGCGCAGCCCATACCACCAGTTTGCCCACACGCTCACATTGCGGGACACGGGGAACCTCCCCTTCTCCAGCCGGATGGTGTAAGTCTTCGGCACGAAGGCGGCGTCTGTGAGGTGCGCTTCGTTGATCTGGGCCCCCTCCGTCGAGGTATTCCCCAGGCTTGGTATGCGGCGCTTCGTAAGCGTTAGTTCTAGATTGTACTCGGCTAGGAGGGCTTGGTTGGTGTCTGGGTTGATGACGCTATCAAGCGCCTGTGAGCTTGGCTGGGGTTTCCAGTCGAACTCGGCAGCGACATATAGGTTGAATTCAACGCGGCACGTGAGCTGAGCTCTTTGTTAGAGAATTAGATGTGATTTCTCGCGCTGGCATGCTCACCTCTCCTGTGCCATCGGCTTTGAACTTGATCGCACACCAGTGGTTCGGATCCCATATCCAGGTCCTACATAATAGAGACGAGAAGGTATCTTCCATATTTGGAGATACGTGTAGGATGTTAGGAAGTAGGTGGCGCAACTGGGTATTCGCGGTATAACTGAGTGTGTAGGTAGATAGGTAGGTAAGTAGGTAGTAGTATCAACTCTGCTCGAAAGGGTATAAAAGCGAAGTCTGAACTGACCCTAACCTTTCCTCTTTTTATGTTTGCCCACCAGATGTTTTATGACGTCACAGGATCTAATATGAATGAAATTGCAGCATGAATAAGGTAATTTGTGTGTTGTGTAAGCATCTGCTTCTGCAGTGGCTTACGGTTGTAGTGAGATAAACGGTGACTGAACATTAATAGTCGGTTGAACATAAGACGAAGTTCGAAATACAACCGATTAACTTGCGGCTTTCCAACTACTGACACACACCTCCTCAGCCCTAAAGTGGAGTTGCGGCAAGTAATATCTAGGCATAATCCTGGGGGATTCTCGTTGTTTTAACTATAATTGTGTTGCTGGTAATTGACTGATTAACTGCACTCGACTTATAGCCTTAATAATCCTTCGGTCCCTACGGCGGTCCTCTCTGATAGTCTATATAGAAACTACCTACATATCGAGATAAAGGTTAACGAAAATGTTTTATAAGACTCCGATTCGTACTGAAGTCAAATGTTCGCTCACTTATCGTAAACTCGTCATGGCCTTGAACAAGGGTATATAAGATCTACAGTACGGCGTGAGATGAGGATTATCACCGAGCGGCTGAAGTATTCTGACGTGAGACACTGCCAAATACATAGGATTATAATGTACGGCGCTGCCACAGGACTCACTCGACGAGTATATGCCGGCTCTGTTGCTACGCAAATAGGTAGAACCAATGTTTCCATGTCCTCGTCAAAAGGACTAGCATACACATAGGACATGCCCTGGGATTGCAGAGACATACCTCTCAGAGCTCGGGATAATTGCTTATTGGCTTGAATACACACCCATAGTAGTTCCACTGGTTTTACGTATAATCCATTTCATTGATATTTGTTCAAGCCTTTTAGATGCTATAATATTTACCATAGTCTATTCTTATTGCCTGCCGCAAAACGACTCTAATTCCTAGACAAGAGAATTGGCTTTGAGCTGGTTTTCCCCTGCACTTAATATCCATAGTTTATCTAATGAGCAACTGGATAGACATTCACCGTACCTCCCCTTCCCTAGAATTCCCTTAATTATGGTTAGTTACTTAGATCAATATATTATAGATTATGCAGGTCCGTTAAGCATGTGGACATTAATTGTCATCACATGCGGCGTTGATGCTCGCTGTTTAGTCCCAGCTTGATATATAATGAGACAGAACATCCTCCCTACACTAACACCTTGATACAAAAGTCAGCATCCCACCAGCCGTGCCGCGTTTCTGATTATCGACGTAAAGCACATATCTTGGATAAACAACAAAAGTACTCATAGTTGTAAGCCATATCTCCTAAGCTTCCTCGTGCAATAGCTAAGCCAACCGTATATCATGGCAAAACAAGGGAGTCCTAAGGTGCTATCTTTGGTCAACTTATGATTACTGTAGGTCTTTCCATTTGTTGAGTATGGCATAGTGGCAAGCAAGAGAGATCAACATTAATGGTATTATCAACGTGATGATGCCTGACATCCCATCAAGGTCTTCTCTACGAGGACGAATTATATAAAAACCCATGGTCTGGACGAGGAATCAAACCACTCTCCATCACATATTTCCGGCATCATTCAACCATACAGGTCTCTATATTTCACCTACATCCTACCTTACCACCTTATAGCTCTTGAGAAAACTTCAGCAGACTACTTGCAGCAGTCATGTTCTGGAAAAGAATTTTTAAACTCCTTGCATGGCTAATGCTAGCCAGCTACGTCGCGGCATATCCAAGTACTTTGGACTATCGAAGTGACTCTGATGATGACTCTGATCTGGATGATATGGTAGTTGTCGGCTACAGAACCTGCACTAAAGTACGTGGGATACCTTTCACTCATCCGCCCGCCCCTAGTTACCCAGCGAAATAAAACGCACAAGCAAGTCCCAGCCATGTACTAACATGCCTCTGTAAAGCTTGAAGCGCAATCACTCCAGAAGGAGGTCTCTAGAGACGCCAGATTTGATAAGCCGGAAGCAAGGGCCCAGTTGGGCTATGGAATCTATACGAGCCCCAGCCCAGGGGAGTATATGGCCGCGGGAGAGAACTGGTACGTGCCTTCCATCACAACCAACCAACCCCCCCCACCCCCCCCTTTTTTTTTTTTTTTTTTACAATTGCTTTATCTACATCGTACAGTCACTGATACTCTTCCCCGTAGGTACGTGGTATTCTACATGGACGAGGATTTCTTCAAGGCGCTCCCCAAGGTCTGGATCCCAGACAGCTACGGCGGGTCCGCGATCTGGGAGAGCGAGCAGGCGGTCGCCAACTACATCGCGCAGCACACCGATATCCCCGCGGAGAACCGGGGCCAGGCTCTGCGGCTGGCGCCTTTCAGCACCGACCAGAAGAAGCTCCAGATGCTGATCCCGACGCAGCTCGCCAACGGCCACGGCGGCCTGATCAAGGCGAGGGCGGCTGCGAAGGTCGACGACCTACCGGAGAAGGATTCCGTCGATTACGGCGATTGGGACAATGTGATTGGCAAGAAGCCCTAAGCGTTTTGGAATACCCCCCCCCGCCAGGCAGCCGTGTTATTCACGATGTTGGTTGCTTGTTGCGGAGGCCTCGTTTGCTTTTCCTGGAACTCAAGAATTGTACCTTTTGGTCAGCCCATTGACCACTACCTACCTAGCATCGCATCTGTACTTTTATTAGACTAGCATCGTTTTACTGTACCTGAATCAATTTGCTTTTATACCTTTCTATAATATCGAATCTTCAGTCTCAAGTCAGGTCTGTGATAGCTTATAATCATTTCAATAACGTCTGGTCTGGTGAAGGAGGATTGACAACTACATAACTCAAGTGGGACTAACATTGAACTAGGTATAACATGTCTAACATTAAAGTCAACTGTTGACTGAGCTATTGATGTACCAAAGCATCAATGGTAAAACGACAATTCTAATTCCCTAGATATATAATAAACTATGTATCTAACCTTAGGTATATCAATATAAAATCTTAACCAAGTCGGTTTATCTCGACGATTAAATATTTTAATAGGTACACCTAGAGGGTACTACTCGGATATATAAGTTACCTTGTCTCCATATCTCCGCCATGGTTCCTTCGGCATGTCTTGAAGTCCGGGTCCTGGTATGGGGAAAGCCGTGATGTATGTCTCGTAGGATTCTAGTTCGGGGTCTCGTATAACATCTTGTAACAGCGAGCTCCCGGCCAATGGTCACAGATGACTATTTGAAACTACATAGATCCCACCTAGCTTACCTCAGCTCCGCTTAGGCGAAGTTTACCCTAAGGTTAAGTAACATCGCCAAATTAATACCTTCTATCAATGGGATTATTGGTTGACATGTAGGTATTAATGCTTTGAACTAATACCTACCAAACTTAAACTTGAGATGCCTTTCCCTTTTTAGGTATATGGGTACTGCAGTTTTACGAGTAGCGCTTTCGGGACCGAACCTGCCCGACAACAACTGGAGGTTCTAGGTATTTAATGTCTTAGGTTAATAAGTACTTCTTACCCCTTAACACACCTCTTCATATATGACAACATCTTCGCCCGTCCAACCCATCTCATTAACCTCACCCTTATTCCCAGACACATCGAAGCGAATAAGCAGGAATTAGAACCCTAACTATAAACCATTGTCCCCCCCTCCCCTTTACCCCCTTTACTGTGCTTGTTGTACGCCATGCTCGGCCGCGTACTGCTCACCGCTGACGCTCTCGGGCTGATCTTCGGTGCCCCAATCGCGGACTACAACCACACGCACATGTTTAATCCTCGCTGGCCACCCCACGCCAAGTATGTGTGCAGCAGTATCCGGCACAGGACGCTTGACTAGTACTTGCTGACACGGACGAAAAAAAAACAACCACACGCAGATTCCACAATGGCCAAACCATAACCCTCTCGGTCGTGCTTGGTCTCCTGACCGCGTACTACGCCTGGAGGAAGCCTGCGACGCCGCTGCTCAGGAGGGAGTTCATGTTCGTCAGCGCGGTGACTGGCTCCATCTACTGGCTCGCAGGCCTGGCCGCCATCCTCTATCCAGGCACCATGGGGTTGGACCCCGAATTCGGCGGGCCCGGGTTCCCGCAGGCGCCCCTATTCGCCGGATTCGCTATCTGCGGGCTCGTTGGCAGTTGGTTGGAAGCATAAGCTCGCGTTGTGGCTAGTTTCTTTGGATTCGGGACTTCGAGTGCCTAAGCGTATGTGTATGATAATAACCATCTCCCCACTAGAATGATATAAATCTCTGCTTTCATACTTACCTACCTAGGTTAGGTATATGTCGTAATAGACGACGTATTGGTCCTCTCCGTTGGGAGAGCCGCAGCAGTATAGTAGTTCGCACTAGGGTACGGCTGTGAATAGAATCCTCCCCTGGAAGAGCTAGTATGTTACATCTTAATATTTGGATTTGCTACTTTGGTGGTAGGTAGGATTTACACTGCCGCAGCGCTTCCGCAACTTTGGTATCATAAGCAACGCCACTAAAACACTCCGTAGTCACTGATATAACCAAGAGCATGATGACATTCGAATGCTAACTCTTTTATGCTTAGACCCCCTGATATCTATATGTGTCCGCCGAATTTGTGTCGATGATCAAAGGCATTTTTTGATCCGGCTTGTAGCCTCTAGGCTGTTTCATATAATACCACATACAACACTTGTGGCCCAGCCATTTGACCCCTTTATCTAGTTTGCTATCGACTCACTAATGCGACACTCCTTACCTGGTTAAAGGAATGGTGATGAGCCTGTAAAATACGAAGCTGTTTGCTTGTTGTTGGCTCATGTGGAGACTTGAAAACGGTTGCGGGACAGACTCGAAACAAATCCTCCAATATGGGTAACATGTTGGAAGGGTTGGGCCTGAAGGATTTCGCGACCATATGCTCGGCCAAGGCTTTACGTGGGGCGCCGAAACTGCTCCCAAAAGTTGCTGTCGGAGGTGTATCACTCCTCTTACTGACTTACCTCTGGTTGCTATACCTCGCGGGGGGCTCACTCAGACCAAACTACTTTGAAGTACATACGTGGCGCCCTGCGACGGTTGAGGAGGCCGCTGGAGAGGTAGACGGAGGTTTAAGGGTCGTTGTGTTTGGAGGCGGCGATGTGGCTACTCCAAACAGGTTTCCCGGGCAGCTGGACGAGCAAGATACAACGGCATGGACCGAGGTCATGTGTCAAAAGGTGAGCAGATATCTAGAGGAGATTACGAGCTGTCAAGTCTTTGCTGACTATCCGATAGCTAGGATGCAATTCGCATATCTCGTTAGTTCCATCGACAGACACCCCTGGCGGTGCTATCGTTTCGAACTCGCTATACGAGGCTGCGCTCGATAGCATCTCAGCAGGAAAGCCTACGGGTGACGGCCCAAGTCCGGGGCTCGACTACTCATGGATTAGAGAGCATTACCCTACGCCCTCTCACCCAGACCTAGCGAGCCAGGTCACCTCCTTCCTAGCCATGCCTCGGCCTCAAAGCACTCCTCGAGAGACACTCTGGGTTTTCAACTTCGGGTTCTGGGATATCTGGGGCCTCGCCGCGATGCCGCGCAGGCTAGCCATGGACGTCATCGACAGCCAAGCACAGCACCTCTTCTCGTACGTGGAGCACCTGTACAACTCGGCGCAGAGCAACGACTCGGTCGCCTTCTCGGACCCACGCGCGAGCGCAGACGACCCCCTCCCACACCCCGCAACCCCCAGCACCAACAGCCCGCGTCCGCTCTTCAAGATCCTCATCCCGCAGCTCTTCGACATCAGCCTGACGCCGGGCTTCGCCACCCGCCGCCCGCCGCCGCCGGCCCCGCACCCCGCCGCCGCGCACCTGCGCAACGCCGCCTTCCTGGCGCGCTACTGGGACGCCGCCCTGCGCGAGCACACGGCCGCCTGGCTCGCCCTGCCCGACCCAGCCGCCTGGGCCGGAGGGCGCGGGGGAAGCGAGGACCTGCTCGACGCCGACATGGTCGCGAAGCGGGCCGTTGCGCCGATGCCGACGCCGCGCTCGCGGCGCGACGCCGTCGCCTCCGACGCCGGGGCGCGGTACCTGCGCGAGCTCGTGGTGGAGGGCCAGCTGCGCGCCGCGCACATCGTGGACCATAACGGGGTTGGGGCACACGGCGACGGCGACAGCGAGGGGGGAAGGAGCTTCGCGGAGGTGCGCAGGCCGTGCGTGGCGGTGGGAGAAGGTAAGGAGGGGAACGAGGGGGACGTGGTGCTCGGGAACGAGATCCGCGACGCTGATGATTCGGTCTCCGCCTCGTGCGACGCGCACCTCTTCTGGACTGAGTTCACGGTCGGCCCGCGCGCGGTGGCGGAGGTCGGGAGGCGCGCGGCGGCGCAGATCGAGAGGGATGCGCGGTGGCGGGCCGATGCGGAGAGGCCCCCGCCGTCGACGGCTGCTATGAGGGAGAAGAAAGGGGGACGGGATGGCGTTGGAGGGGATGGTGGTGGGCGTTGAAAAGGGGTTGGTTGCTCTGATCCCCACCGGAGGTTTCTGGTCTTATATGGGGATGGAGTATGGGTTTTGGGCTTGGTATTGGTCTTGGGAAAGCGAGGTGGGCGTTTTCTTACTCCTATTTGCTTTCTTGATTATCTGTGCCGATGGGTTAGATACATACCTAGCTAGTGATCGATGCGCATTTATATATCGGCAGGATTGTTGGTGGGTTGTGCTTGTGTGATATAGTCAGATCAACGGATAGTCTGTCTAGGTTTGGTGGGCTCCTGTTTATAGAATTACTGTGAGGTATATAGTCTTTACGAGGGTTTTCTATCTTGAACTTCATTAGTTTTAGTTTTAGCACATGATGTCCCGAATAGGCTTTTTATATGTTGGGGGTATTGATGGGGTGTAAGGCGCTGTATGGTACCCTTTTCGATGGTATGATAACATAGGTATTCGAAGCTTGAAAGGGGATGTATTTAGCGATATATTGATTCCATTGGGCTCTGTACTACCGTAGCAGAGGGCAGGGCATCGATATCGTGGAATCACGACCGCTACCTGGTGAGTGATGAGGGGCAGGACGGCGCTCTCGATGGCGTCTCGGGCTGGATGCTGGAGCGAGCCCACACACAAAAAGGTCTTGAGCTGCCTTGCCGAGGGCTTGCGGAAATAGTTGTAAGGAGATGGGAGAATCGAGAATGAGAACCAACCTAACTTTACCCTTCCCCCTTTTTTTTTCACTCTCCCCGACTCTCCATATATATATATCCCAAATCTAAATAAAACCACTCCCGAATCCTATACTTACTAGCCTATCCATCCATCCATCCATTTCCCTCAAGAAAATACCAACCTTCATGTGGACTAAGCACGTCTATTAATTCTTAACGGTTATGGGGCGGGTATCTTTGAATCATCAAATCCTGATATAGGACGGTCATGAAATTCAACGCATTTATATAGGGTAGACATATGTCCAGGTATCTTTAGCTCTGCATCGGCCCATCATCATCTCCAGACATTACACATCAACCACCCGCAAGATATCCCCTTCCCGTGGCCGACGCCTCCTCATTAAAAAAAAATCATATATTTTATAATCCCGAAAGTCCGCTCCCGTACTCCTACACCAAGGCCAAGGCTATTGCTTGGCTCATATCCACCTCGTTCGTTATACAGTGGCGCTAGTGCGCTTCTCAAGGACGGCAACCGGGACGACATCCTCCACGGTCTCGTCGCTAAACTTGAGATCCTCCTCGATATCGGTGGTATCCTTGACCTTGACCCAGACCACGGGCGCCGCAATGACAATCGAGGCAGCACAGATAGCCCACTAGAATGTATATGATTAGTCCCAATGCAATCGAGTGGCGAAGAATGATATTTACTTACGGTAACAGTGAACAAGGTGTTGAATTCGGTGTGGAGCCCGTCCAGGCGCCAGAAAATGGCAGCACCGGCAGACTGGAGACCCTTGTAGAAACCGGCCATGTTGGCAGTTCTCCGGCCTGAGTTGGACAGAGCACCCATGTACCAGTAGACGCAGGTTTGCCAGACAGCATCGTAGAATCCGTAGAAGAGGTAGAGGAACATGGGTCCGATGTAGCCCGGTGTGGTCCAGTCAAGCTTCTGATCCTCATAATCCGCCTGCTGGGTCACAGGTCGAAGAACCTGCTGCCTCTGCCAAGCGTAGCCTCCACCCCAGATAATGAAAGTGAGGGCGAAGAGCGCCCCGAGAGAGATCTTGGCGCGGAGAGAGCGGCGAATCTTGGGAAAGTCGAGCGCATACCCGAAAACGATGGCACCGAGAATCTGGGAGAGCCAGTAAAGCAGCGAGTTCAAGGAACGAGTGCGAACATTGAAGTGGGCACCGTTGACACCGTTCTGTTGGTAAGTGTAGAAGATGTTGGAGGCGAAGAACATGGGGAAAAGCGCAACGACCCAAGGAGAGCGGTAGATGCATTCCCAGAGACCAATGAACTCGGAAGACCAGGTAGGGTTCTTCATCAAGATGACCTTGGAGCCGTCGTCGCGGATGACGCTGTCGGCATTGCAGAGGAAAACGGCAATAACGGCACCAATGAACATGAGGACGATGAAGGCGATGTAAGTGCCGTCGGTGACGGTGCCAGTGTTGTTATGGAGGTTCTGGGCGAGAACAATCAAAGCACCGATGACACCACCGAAGTTGAAAATAATCCAGAAGGTACTGATGTACTGACCCTTGGACTTCTCGGGCGGGTAGGCCATCATGATAGCACCCTGGGCGGTCCACAGCATACCGGCGCAGAGGCCGAGGAAAGCACCGGCAAAGACGACGAAGCCAACGTTCTGGGTATGGTTGTAGCACAGAAAGCTGGCCGAGTAGATGCAGTATCCTATGCCACCGAAGGCAAGGGTGATCTTGATACCGAGCTTGTTGGCGAAGGAGCCGGAGAAGAAACCGACGACGGCGAAGACGGAGTACAGGGCAGTCGAGGCGTGGTCCTGGACGGTGGGATCGAGCTGACCGGCACCACCGAGACCGCCCAGGGCGTTGTACAGACCGGGGCACAGGAAACACACGATAGATACCATCAACAGCTGGATCTTGGGCGACGCATACCAGATCTCCTTGCCCCCAATTATGATGCCCTTGTACATCCAACCAATGGGGCGGCCGACGGGACCGTGCCCCTCGGAGTCAGGTGCGCCGTCCATGTCGGACGAGCCCGCCTTGGTGTTTATGTTTGCGTCCGTGAGATCGCCCATTGCGAGATGGGGGGTGGCCGAGTCTAATTGCCCAGCGACAAGATTCGAGGTCGCTTTTGTGATGAAGCCCAACCTACAGCAGGTCTGCGTGGAACGAAGGTTAGCTTGGACGACGCACGAGGTGTCAATTTCACTTCATTTTTTTCTTTCCTTATTTCTTCTCTCGACTACCTCTTTTGCGCAGGGAAATAGGAATAGCGATGCGCCAAGCTGTTGCAACGGAAAGGGATACAGAAAGAAAAAAAGAGTGAGAGACAGATGGATGAATGAAGGATCAAATGACATGTGAAGTAACTTCAAATGCTTACCCTTTCGGTTAGGTTGTGTAGTTCACGACGCGGCTAAAAAAGAATCTTGAGCCGTCCTACCAACTAGGTAGTAAGAAAACTAGTGTGGTTGACAAGAAAGATTGAATAACAACAAGTCGAGAAGAGAGTTTTTGTGTCGACACGGGCAGGGAAGACACGATATTAAAATGTCAACGACAATGGACGGGGAATGGGGCCCGTGATTAATAGTACATGGTACTTACCTACTAGGTAGGTAGCTTAGTACTTTAGTATAAATTAATAAAAGAAGAGAAAAAGAGAAGGAAAAAAAAAAGAGGTAAGGTTATGCAGTACAGGGAAGGATACCCCAATTCCAGGTATGTATTGTAACTATGTACTTAGTACTGTCATGTACCATGCAGATCCATGCGACTCTACACTAAGTAGCCATTGATACGGGCTTACGGGGGTTGCAGAGAGGTGCAGAGATACAGTTGTAATGTAATGTAATCTGTACATACAATCAGGCATGTACATGTGGGTGCATATCATGAGATCTATACTGACCTTTCCTAACTTGGGTTAGGTCCATGAATGTACATCAATGTCTTGCGGGAAAAGAGTAATAAATAACTTGGAATTACTTCAATTAACCTTTTGCTGTTAGTTACCATTATGTAGATAGGTAAGAAGTAAGGTAACCGTTACCTTGATCTGTTGGATAGGTTTATCAAATAGAGAGGGGTTGGTAGGTTGGTTGGTTGGTTGGTTGGTTGGTGTTAGTTAGTGTATTCGATGTCTGGTACCTAGGAGGGTTGCTGTTGTTCCATTGGTCTTATCGAAAGAAAATAAAAATAAAAGAGGTGAGGCATAAGAACAAACAACAAGACCTACCTACCAGGCCAACCTCTAACCTACCTAACCTTTGTACAGGTAGCTCTGGACCATCGTTACGTGACACGCTCGGAGGAACACGAGATAAAGTCGAGCAAATGGTCACTAATTGATCAAAGAGGTGGCTCTGGGCTTGGCTGCGAGCTAGGTAGGTACTGTAAAGTACATGGGTAGGTACCTAGCTTTGGTAGGGGTCTCTGGGCCCTCTCCTAACCGGCCCCGCAGAGAGACCCCTTGGAGGGATTGATAAGGTTGGCAGCCCGAAGATGAAGAATGAATGGAAGGATGAATGGATGGGCACCTACCTAGATGGACCAGTGGGTGGTGTATAGGTGGGTTGACTTGGCACGGTAATGCGAACCACTGGCTACTTACCTGCTTCTTTCCATAGGCAGTGCTAGGTACTGCCTGTACCTATTATTATTATTAGAAGAAGCCTTTAGGCTCACATAAGCCTCAGCTAGGCGGGCCTAGTGCGTCATTGTAGGGCGAGAGAGGCGCTCCCAAGTCCGACTTTAAAGATAACCTTACTAACCTTACCTATTTACTTACCTATGTACCTAACCTCACGGCACCTACAACATACAATCTATTACTCGTGTGATGGCCTCGTGTTCTCCCATGTTGTCGTCCTTTGTCTTCTGTACAGCTGACCTCGTACCTAACCTAGGTAGTGTGATATTCTCTACTGAAGTTCGCAAATAGAATCCCGTATACGCAAAAAAGCATTAGGTAGGTGATGGATAAATCATGACTTGTTTGTCTGACCTACCTACGGGGAGAGGCCCGAAAAGACGATGAATTCACTGGACGTTTTGCTAGCGAGGGGGACACGGAGGAGACTGCCGATAAGAAGCGGACCGAATCTGGCACAGCCCGCCATTCTGATTGGACCAAATGAGACAGTGTCACGGGACTAGACCCGTATAGAGAAGCATCCCGCAGCGCCCATTGGCTAGCAGATGCTGGGGAAGGCCTACCTCCGATAGGAAGGAGATGCCGTGTTCGTGGCTTGGGTGGCTTGGGGTTTTACTCGAAGCTCGAACGGTGAGCTTTATCACTTCTCGATCTTTTCTCTGGCATGTAACGTTGCCCATTTGCTGTATTAGTCTGAGTCAAAACCCGGCAATCCTTCGTTCAATTGTCCTATCGCTCAGCGAGACCTTCCTGGTTGCGCCGTTTCGAAGCATCAATGACATGCAGGAAGGGATCACCTACAAGTGAAAAAAGGAAAAAGAGAAGGAAAGATGAATAATAGTAATAATAATAATAGGAAGAAGAAACAATATCGAATACCTAATAACCGGTGCATTGCTTGGAACCCAGCATATACGAATCTCAAAGATCGGATACGGTGAGCGGACCCAGCCGAGGAGCCGGGACCATGCGATACAAAAATAACAACGTCTTGTGCTGTTCCGAATGTGTACATCAATACAACTACCTACCTATTGATTGATGCCTTTTGTTTTATTTTGTTTTGTTTCCTCGTCCTATTCCTCTTCCCCAGACCCAGAGCTAGACCAGGACCCAGGTCTGACCTGTTCTGACCTGAACCTGACAACTCGTTCATCCCACCCTACCCTCCACCCTCCAACCTCCACCCTCCACCCCCTCCTCAATGTAAATTGATTGACCTCCTTGCCAAAGAGTCGGGACCTTTGGATTGAGTCTTGGCTGCTGCAAGCGTGCTGCCACCCGAATCCCTCAGAGATGCGGGATGTTGCATTGGACAATTCATTCATCAATTTGCTTATTTCCGTCAAGCAAATATCCTCCAGCTTCTTTCTAACGTAGCGGACTTTTGTGTCTTTAACCTGCCTCTAGCTCAAGACCTGACTTACACCACCTCCACACATTGATTGATATATCTATCTATACTTGACACACTCAATACCCCAAAGTCACACAGGCGTTAATCTACCTAACCTTAGTTTAGTCGAATGCATTCTGACAATTGCAGAGAGGTTACATTACATCGCGTAGCGTTGGGCAGGCAAACCATCCATCCATCTCTCCAATCTATCCATCCACCATCCCTTGACATCCCAGACTCGGAATGTTGCTTCTGGCCACCATCGACTAGAAACCCTTGGACCGGTCCTGGATCCTCCTTAATGAATCACATGCAGCTAACCTGCTTGCCTTCCTACCTGCCTACCTGCCTGTCTCCGAACTTGCGGGCCTTCTCGACTATCCGGGAACTGTTATCATGGCCGGCACGCGACCGCTTTCCTCGGCGATAAAGGAAGGGGGCATCGCGAATTATCCAGTAAGGCCATGTGCTGCTAAGTACTCGATCGGTAAGGGGGAGCGGGGGAGAGTTTTGTGAACCCCTCACTGGCCTCGCAGATCATAAAAGGCAATACTAGTCTCAAGTAGGTACTACATAGTCTAGTGTCACTTAATAACAGTAACCTAGTAGTACTCTTCCGCTGCAACATCTAAACAAAAATCTACGACGTTAGATCGGGCTTGTCCATCCCAGATGCAACCGTTGATCGTCAATTCGCTCATGACAGCAATCATGATATAGTATCACGAACGGCTGTCTTCCGAGTCCGCACTAGCAACTAGCTACTACTTACCAACATACCTAGGTTAAGGGGTTCTCTCCCAACTAACCTCGATCCTGCCAAGCTTTCCTCTCTTGGGAGAACAATCCAACATATCGAATGTAAGTTGTAGCACTTACAAGTGCTTGAGTTTCACAGGCGGCACGATGCGCTTGGTAGAGTTGGCGAGCTACTTACCTACCTAACCAGTCCTTTCAATGACCCTCCCCCCTTTTTACCGTCCAAGCATGGACCACGCAAGCGCTGTCGTACATACGAAAGTTAAAACAGCGGATAACCACCAACCAACAGGGGCCACCACGCCGCATTGGGAAACATATCCTAACATAGCAAACATCACAATAGCTATCTCCGCTGTATTGATAGATGGGCGGGGTGCTGTCTCTTAACCTAGTACCCAGGTTAGGTACCTATGTATTGGCATTCTATAAAAAAGGGAGAACGAGACTTTGCGAATAGTATAAAGATAACCCCGATGATCTTTAAACCCCCTAAAAATTCTAAGCCACCTTGATCATCACCTTCCTGCCGAGGTGAGTGGATGGCTATTAATAGATATATATATAGGTAGGTACCTATCTTTCTATCCAATGCACGAACAATGAAGCCACACGCGGTGGTATATGACACGATTGGATGGGGACAGGCCTCGACTTACCTATTGTACATATGGGGCTCTTCTAACGTCCATTACCGTTCACTTACACCTCAGCGCCTCGTCATCCGGAGACACAACCGCTGGTGGGATTCCACTGCTTGGCGTGCTTGACGGCTTGTAAAGCTGCAGTGTTGAACGTACCTAGTTGCTGTTGGGTCACAGGTCTAGTGCATTTCCGGTTCGACCAGCACCTAGGTACTTGAGATGTAAGTAAGCCTGTCCTCGAGGGAGCAGCATGGTCGAACGTGGATACACATGCCTGGTTAGCAAAAGATCTCTATAAACAAGTTGTGATTAGAAGGCTAATGCAGGACTCGGGTGCAGGCAACTAACACAAGATATCTACTAGCACTGAGCCTGGATAGTATAGCTAGTTGTTTAAATGTGGTTGTTGTTGCTGCTGCTGCATGCGAGGGAGTTGGGACTAAACTACAACTAACCGAGATAAAATGTGTTTTATAATGTGAATAACAGCGACCGCTTTGTTTTATACACAGGGAGGCTAGGTAGGTCCATATCGACCTTGCAGCGTGTGATCTTATACACCGCAGTCACTCGAAACAGCGGGTATATGAAACCAACGGTTTTGTTGGTGATATAGTATTATCCTGTTTTATTATATATGTATATATTTGTGTGTATGTGCTCTTATCCTTCAGCTACTATGACCAGGTGTTGAAAGAGCAGCGAGACGTGTTGTTTCTGATGCTCTTGGTCTTGCTGGCCTCGCAAATTATTGATTTCGATATGGGTAGTGAAGATCGGTAAAGGAATTTCCAGTGTAGTAAATTAATATAGGGGCAATAAAAGCGTTATATTCTTTTTGAAATACGACATTTAGGTACCAAGTCAAGATGGCTTGTCTCAAAGAAAAGAAGAAGAGGCAATTGTTACTTCTGATAGTGCCACGGGGAGCCTTGCAAAGACTTGGATAGCCACGACGTAGCTGTTCCGGGGGGTAAAACTACAACCACCTCTGGTACCACATCTTATACATGAAAACAGTCCCTTTATTACCTGGGGGGAGGAGGCCTACTACCATATTCCCCATGATCTAGCATGCCACTACTGACCGTTAGCCTCGTAGGCTCCAAACAGCTCGCCTCATTATCACATATTTTCTCCCTTATGGATGAGACTTGAGTATATAAGGACGTTGGCTAGCCACTAGTAGCAAGAGCCTACATAGGAGTATGCAAGGCACAAGATAGGGCAGTGAAAGATCACCTGTATAAGCTCTGTTTTCCGGTATGTGCTCCCGTATAATGAAAGCCATGTAGTAGTGAAAACGGGAGATGGACAGGCACTCAGAGAATAAGAAGGACTTCTGTGGTATAAAGTGACCATATAATAATAAGTAACGATAATTACAGTTCCTCTCTTCCACAACAACAGAGTTGATTACGTGTCTACCTATATAAACAATATTTGGAAGATTTGTGTGTGTATTCATGTACAGTAAGATATACTCTAAGTGTCTTTCCTTTTACGCCGTAATTGCTTCCGAGGGCTACCACACTATCACTAACCAAGTGCGTGACCTACACGGACGTCGAATCTCCTTGTTGAGGGAGAGGTCCCTACCTAGTCTGGCTTGTGAAAACGTTGACGATCCATGACAAGTGGTCTCCGGGCCCGGAATTCCATCTATAGGGCTGAAATCCCAGAATAATGAGGTGGAGCCGCGCTGCGTATACAAACAAGGGTTGCTAGGCTGGTGCCGTCATGGCTCTCCCCAAGAGGGCGAACAAGTAAGGGCTTATAGCCCCCCCCCCCGGGGGGGCCAGTAACGCCTCATCATCTCGGCCTTGGTCAGTTCAGGACTCGAAGCAGCGAAGATAGCCGCGCGTATGGAAGGGGGACAGGAAACGAGGAGAAAGGTGTGGTTTCTAAGACAAGTCTCCGAATCTCCCCGGTATCGTTTCTCTCAGTACCAACACGATAAACTAACAGGGCTTGGCTCCTAACAGCAAGGACGTATTCACTTGAACCTCGCCGCCTCCCCCTTTTCTCTCCGCATATATATCCAGATAAATAGGTAGGTAGATTAGGTATATACTGTATGCTCCCTTGCTTATAATATAATACTTAAATAAGTAACAACAGAGTTCAGAGTGGCGGGTACAATCTAGCCTGGGTTAGGGGTTTTAGTAGGGTTATCACATGTGTCCGTCTTTAAAAGACTAGAAACTAACGATGTTACGGATGCCCGTTTGTTAGTTGACACAGCAAGATTTGTAGATAGAGAAACAATAACAATATTTGACATATATTACCCTCAGAACATCTATGCGGCTACATCTCATGAATGCTGCGTAAATGGCTTGATAGCTCTAATTCGCTATTTGTAAGGTATTAGTTATATCACTTTTCCAATTATGCCAAGATGACGTCTTAAATATATATGTACGACACTAATGGATCAAAAGGTGAGTCTCTATCCAACATAGTGGACTAATAATTCCGAGAAAAGGGGTATGTGCTGTTTTTGTGATTGAGCACTTTACGCAGAGATTTTACACATTCCGTGTGAAGCTACCAGCATGCGCTCCCAGATCAGTAATTGATTATTGTAGGGAAATTCGCTGATATGGGATGATCGTACCAGGCGTGTAGATAATGACCAACACTAGACGTAGTACTATGCGAACTTGACGCAGAACGTGAGACACCAATGTGCACAATACATGTCAATATGTTGTTCCCTTACTTACCTCATATCTAGGTACCTGTACACTCCATCGCAACATGTTTCCTCTATTGTTCACTGCTTCCTTCGTATATGGCGATTATTCCATCCCCTTCTTGATATTTACCATACTTCGCACTCGTTATTAACCAAGACTGCACTTTGTCTCTGGAAACTGTATTTCTCCTCGGGACCGACAACCTGACACAATAAATATCCCGTACTACTATGTATTACTTCTCTGACGGGAACTTATCACTCGTGATACCTCTGTCCTTGCGTGAAGCGCCAGGTTCTCTTAGATTCGAACCTCTTGTGGTTGGCGCTATGTATAACCTTTCGAGTCGGATCTTGTTGAGCTTTGTCGGTATGAAAGGCTAAGGCGGCCACCCCGGAGGCTGGTGCACTCGGTCATGGTTACGGCAAGGCATTTGGGAAAGAAGCTTCCTTCTTGTGTGGGAAACAGGTATGCATTATCACATTGAGGCGTTTTGATGATCTTCCTAGATGCTCCAGAACTGTGATAGCTTATATCGCGGCAGTGTTCGGTATATCAAGACCGCTACTCTGAGGAGCGATCATGCGCGCTAGCAATCTTTTAGCATAGCCCTCTTCGTTACATCTCGAATTATCAGTATCAAATACCACTTGATCTCTGTTGAATCATATTACGTTGCCGAGTGCTTTTGTCCTGACAGGTACATGAAGTTACTTCGGCTGACCCTGGTCTAAGTGACGAGCTAATGTCAACACAATGTCAACACAATGTCGACACAATGTCAACGGAGGTAGGCTATTTACAGCATCCTCTCGTTCGGTGCCCTATGAAGGAACTCAAGCCTGACCAAGCACCATACCTCTTTTGTAAGTACCGGCAAGACCATTACGTGGTATAGCAAGTCGGCGAAGTACATAGGCACAGGTAGGGACGGAACACCCCACCACACAATGCCAGCTTACGGTAGTATAAGTGCAGCTATAGCCCGGCTCGGCACTCTAAATAAATGCACCTAGAGCACAAGATCATCCTGCCTCCTATCATATTACTTATACCCTCCCGGGATTCCCCCACACTGCTTTCGTTCTTACATGTATCTTCCCTCGAGCTAGCTTTAGCCTACGCACACGTACTTCAATTGTATTCCCATGTGTCGACTCGACAAGGCACAAGTTGGAAGCCTGACGGGTATTAAAATCAGTCTCGAGGGAATTGCATGCTCGATCCAACAGTATCAAGGGCCAGCATGCCAAGCTTGGTAGCTTCATCTCGCATGTCATGGTAGCTCCTGTTCGCGAGAGCCGCTCATAGAGCGAACATCGCCCGGGCGGTACCAGGCCAAATGGAATTCCTGTCCTCCGTCATTATCATTGACCCTGAGCAACCCTGAGCGACCTTCAATGGCAATCGATTGATCTAACCTAGAGGTTCACACAACGCCATGCACACGAGTCACCACCAAAGGTGGCACACATTAGGAAAAGCTTACACCTCCCTTGCATGAGCGACGGCGAGAAGGCACTTTGGGCATCCAAGCTGGCGGGTGGCAGCTTACGGAAGCGAAGCAGCGTGGTAAAAAAGGGGGGGGAGCGAGGGGAGAAAACTACAAACAAACCCCATAGTCGGCGAGTCTCCAAAGGCTCAGGATAATGACACGTCCTCCCCAATTTCAAGAATTGCCTACTTTACCCTCCCCCTTCTCCTCTAGCCTATATGCGCTCAACCCTCCAAATCCGTCCTGCTGGTAATTGGTCCCAGTCCTCGGTAGCCCAGTGGCTCAGTTGACCTTATACCCGCCATCATCAGAGATGACATATGCAGTACATATTGGGCTGGGATGGCCCGCCTGAGTAAGCTGTACACAAACAAACAAGACTGTTTTTCTTTGCCTTTTTCTTTCTCACCTCAGCGCCATGACTGGATGCCTGTAGGGTGTGTGTGCTAGCTTATATGCATTATCTCGCCCTCGGGCTTGGTCAAGGAGGCATCGAGCTGTAAACGTCAGAACCTTCACCTCATCAATCTCAGCCCTCCCTCAACCCCCGAGCAGAAAGAAAAGTTTTTCCCCAGTTCGACGCTGGCTCACCATCGGACGGACCCGTCTAAACCTGCAAGTCATCTCGCGCCAAAGGGGGAGACTCATATATACGTGGTGGATCAACGAAGCGATATCAATGCTTCCGCTCGGGCCTCACGAACGAACAACAGCATACATCAAACTCGGGAGAATTGGACTGCCTGCAAAGGGGCACATATATCTCACTCTCTCCACCGATAGCGGTAAACTACGGCGTTCCGGGCCCGTTCCGGGACCTGCGCCGCCCCACCAGTCCTCCTAGATGGCCGCGGAACATGGCATCGCTCTCGTCGCCTCGTTATGGACAATCACCATGGTTTCTGGCATAGTACTCTGTCTCCGACTTATAGCTAAACTCATTCGAGGACGTAATCTGTGGTGGGATGGTATGTGCACCCCAGTCCGCATCATCACCGAAGCGCATTATTCCATTATCCATACTGCATCTGTTTCTCTCTAGACCTAATCTGATGGATAATGTCCGCCCTTCCCCCTTTTATCCACGATACCCAAGTCGTGTTCTTAGAACCATGTATGATGGCACATGTGTCTAATCGTACGCAGACTATATCATGATGTTCTCATGGCTGCTACTCTTCGTCGCCACAATCCTGATGCAGCTAGCCGTCGGTCTCGGCTTCGGCTACCATTCCTCCACCCTCAGCTATGACAACAAGTTTCAGATTTCGACATACTCGGTCATATACAGCGCCTCCCTTACCATCGTCGTGGCTACGGCCCGCATATCCTTCAGTTGCGCCCTGCTGCGGGCCACCAGCGGCTGGGGGAAATTCACAGCCTGGGTCGTTATGGTCGGACTGGTCTGCATCACCATGGTTCCGCTTGTCATCACCCGGTTCACTATATGTGTGCCCTTCCAGAAGGTGTACGGGGTCGCTGCGGATGGGTATTGCGGGAATACCTATATACCACTGTACATTGGCTGGGCGAGTGGAGGTGAGCCCTTGATCAGCGGGCCTGTGACGATGTCTGCGAGAACGGATCTGCTAACGAGTATATATCAAACCACAGCCTGGAGTGCTGCGAGCGACTTCGCCCTGACCATACTCGCTTGGAAGATTGTATGGTCCATGTCTATGAGGCGAAACGAGAAGATTGGCGTTGGAATTGCCCTCAGCTTCGGGCTGATGTGAGTACACAAACAAGTGCTTGCTCCCAACCGATCTGAAGCCTCGGGCAAACTAACCAGAACCCCCTTTCTTTCTATCAACAAGCTCCGGCGCCCTCACCGTTTTTAGATATGTCTACGTTGGCGTGATATACGCACAGGACTTCTTCGGTGAGTACTCCCACTAACCCAACCCAACCCCTTTACCCGCGCTCGCACATCGCTGACTGATAAATCTGACCGAAGAGTATGGATACCTCGGGTTCATATGGGTAAAGCCTCACCCCCCCTCCCATGCACCCACCCTCCCCAACCCCCTTTCTCCCATATTTCTAACCACTCTCCTCTGTCCCCCCTTTTCTCTAGGTCGCAGCCGAAGGCGCCACCAGCATAATCGCGGCCAGCATCCCGGCGCTCCGCGCCTTCGTTGCTGATAAGTCGACGCGGTCGTGGCACCACCACCGCTCCACGCCCAGCGGGGGGAGCAGCAAAAACCCGCGCTGGCCCTTACCCCTACCCCTGCGCAACCAGCACCATCCCCACGGCGAGCGGAACAACAACAACAACACCACGCGCGTCTCGCTGACGCGATCGTCGCCGTCGCGCCACACCTCCCATGATAACGATGGCGACAACGCGAGCGGCGACTATCACCGCTACCGCTACGAGACGGACCAGGACATCATCTTCAGCGACGAGTGGGACGGCGAGCTGGCCGCCGCCCGGACGCAGACCCAAGTGCCGCTGCCCGTGCTCCGCCCGGATAGTGCGCGCAAGACAAAGACGATGGATAGGGGAGAGGATGCTTGGGCGCAGTATTTCGCTGCTGTGCGGTCGTCGCCGCCGCCGGCAGCGGGTTGAAGGATTTTTTCCGACTAGAGAGAGAGAGAGAGAGAGAGAGAGAGAGAGAGAGATTGAGAAGTTGATTTAAGGAGGTTTTTTGGATTTTTTATATACCTAGCGATATTACCATAGATACCCCCCCCTTCTTTCATTTATACACACATATACACACTTTTCTTTTCTTATTCCCTTCCCTTCCCTTCCTTTTTTTCTTCTTCAGGGACGCGCGCCGCGTATGGAGAGCATAGAGAGTCTGAGGTATAAGGTATGGGGTTTTATTTGATTTTGAAAAAAAAGAGGGGGGGAGAAAAGGTAGAAAGGGACGGGTGTTGGGGGGTTGGGTTGGGTTGGGTTTAAACATTCCTTTTTTTTGTTGTTGTATTAATTTTATGTACACGCCTTTTTTTAATAGACAGGAACGAGAAAACTGGTGTGGATTTTTCTGCTTTTTTCCACTTTCGAAGGTTTTTTTCTTTTTCTCTGTTATGGATTTTTTCTTTCTTGTTTCATTGAATAACTAGTGATGATGCCATCTAAGTGGATTCTTCTGGATGGAGATTGATGGGGCGAGGTGAGGCGAGGTCAGGGATGGGATGGGATAATATAGGGTGGTTAGTAGGTGGAAAGGTAGGTAAAAAAACGAGACAGGAGGAGGAGGGAATGGGATGACTTCAAAGGGGGATCCCCCCCTTTACGATTCCAATTAACGATGCGCTCTTATCATTTCGAAGCCCAGGACACAAGAATAAAACGGGTTCAGTTATCCCAATATGCATTACCGGCTTTCAAGTAACCTAGAGAGATCATGGATATGATCTCGCCCACCTCCTACTATATAGGTGGAAGGGGAGTTTGCTCATATGGATAAAGCTAGTTTGCCTGGAGAACCAACTTCTCAGCTTAAAAGCCGACAAGACGAAAAAGGCTGTCTTGAAATCAGTCAATTAGATTAGTTTTTTAGGTAGAGCCAGCCATCCATAGTACATCTATGTACATTGATATATCTGTAATCCGTGTGGTGTATCTTGTTTGTGTCTTCAGTTACCTCTCGTCAAAGCAACCCTTCCCCCTTTCGTCCACAGCCAACGACGTCAAAAGCACACAAATCACGCAAAGCACTCAGAGACAGTTTAAAACACGACAATCCCAACACGAGCAAGAAGCATATGAGCTGAAAGAGAAGCAGAAAATTTTGCATTTGCAGTTGCTGGTTTTTTTGTTTCGCCTGGGGTATTTTTTCCCATTGTTACACCCTTAAGTTCCAGAAAGAACCAAGGTTAGAGACAGACAAGATAATCGGTACACATCATGAGGAGTAATAAGTAAGCAAGCATAAAGGAGAAACCATTTTTCCAGAAGCAAATCCCTCTTTTGTTTTTCATCTTCTCAGCGGCAGAGAGATCTTTTTTTTTCTCTGCAATTCTGGGATTCGTGTTTTTCTTTCGTTCCTTTTCCTTTCCTAACTTTTTGCTTGTTTTCTTCTAGGCAGACATGTGAATCCCGGAAAATGACTCTTGCGCCCGTTTTGGTTTCCTCGCTTCCCCTTTCTCTTGAATATGATACCTCCCCTCTTCTCCCCTTTAAACTTGAAAGGTGGTAGGTAAGATGGCAAAGTAAAACAATACAGGAATTCCACGAAAGCAGAATAAAAGGAAGAGAAAAACAAAACTGGCTGTACAATATCCGTTGTCGCCCCCTCCCCCAGACCTACCACGCCCACTGCCCCCTTTTCATCATCCAAGGCCCAGCCGGGCAGTCATATAAACCAAATGCTCATAATAGCACCATCATACTAATCTTGGAACACCTAGGTAGAAGCCCGCCAACATAATCATGACGGATATATTCAACTCGTTCCCGCCGTTAAGGCCCGATCATCCAGCCCGGATCCTAAGGCCATCCACCAGGCAGCAGTCGCAGCCCCGGCCTCCCAAAAATATGTATGTGACTAGGCAATATATGTCGACAGTAGAAGGTATAATGTGTCGTGTTCTCAACAGTCCTGCTCTGTAAACGCCGGTATCTGCTGTGATACCTGTAGATGATCCGTAAACCCCCGGCCGTGTTATAAATCCCGAATGCTTCATTACTCATGTGAAAAAGAAAAAAGAAAAAAAAAAGAAAAGGGGTATCAATAGATGTGATGGAAATGCTAAGGTGTTGCAAGCAAAGTTGATAAGAATTGATGTGATGTGATGTGGTTGACGTGAAATAATAGTAGTGGAAAGTGTGATGACTTTTTTGTTATATTACGACCGGATTCGTGGGGTTGCTGTTGTTATGATGTCGGTCTCGCGACATCCAACCGAATCCTCGCGCAGCTCCTAGAGGTGTAGCTGCCGGACCCTCGACCGGAGTCCTTAGCGCGACCTCTCTAGGTTCTAAGAGCAAGCTCTTGCGATAATAGCTAACCTGTACGTTGCTTTGATCTAATTCCCTGACCCGAACGACCTGGGCCTGAATCCATTCCTGCAAATCGGCAACTTCGCTGAGTTTGTAGGGGATCTGGAACCGCTGAAGCTCGCCGATTATCTTGGCTGTCCGACAATGTTTGTCGAAGTTAACAACTTCAAGGCCTTGATCGTTTGAGCCAGCACTGTGAAGTTGCTTCGTGGGCGGGTTGCCATCATGGTTGAAGGTAAGATCGGTCAGGAACATTCCAAGGAAAGGCAGGCAAGGCGGTACATGATTCTGAAGGCGAGCACGGAGTGCTTTGTGATTGCTGGAGGGGTCTACAACAGTTTGTAGAGCTTTCAAGGCCTCGCGCCGTCTCGGACTCACAGTGTCCCAGGTCTTTCGTAGGCGATTGATGATAGAGCTGTTGAGGCTGCAGACGATAGCCATGAGGCCGTCATAATTATTCAAGTCGAAGCAGTGCTGGGCGATTTTGATCCACTGCTTTATCATCGCAGCTCTCTTCTTAACCTCTGGATATTGCAAAATGGTGTCGGCTACGAGATTGGAGAGGTCGTTAGAGAAGCTGGACATCGCCTTGACATTGGGCGAGTCGGCACCTCCATTCTTCATCCATTGAGAGCCAAGGAGCTCCTCCGGCATGATAGAGCAGAAAACGCTCATTTGCTTCAGTGTTAGTTGTCGAGCAATCTCAAGTGCTTCGAAATCAAGAATCGTAGGGCAGCTGCCACCAGTCTTCCAATTGTTCAAAAGGCTCTGTTGGCTCTTCGACAATATAGGAAGTGGGAGAGGCATGTCCGCAGGCACAAATGAGGCTCCCGAAGCGTTCGACTTGGCCATCAAGGGTACTAACCGGGGAACTAAGGATCCATCTGCCGACGATACACGTTCGGTCAAGTCCATGAGGCGCCTTCCAGCAGGCGGGAGGATAGGCTTAAGCTTGCACTCGGCAAAGTTTTGAATGATCGGGAGTGCTTCGTGATCCGTGGACTCACGCCAATGCGACTCTAGCCAACCCTTCATGACGTTATAGACCCGTAGTCGGACAGGGCTACTGACATCAGGCGCTTCGCCAACATAGTCAAATCGCTCGATCAAAGCCTCGGCGAGTTGAGTCGGTGTGCAAAACAACCTGAATGTGAGATAGAAAGCGGACACGAAGACCGCATCAGGAGTTGATTCATGAGTTGTCAGTCGTTCAACAAGGGCAGGCAAGGATCCACCGATTACCTGTCCCCCATTGTTCACCATCAACTCATGGGCAAATGTCTTCAGCAGAACCTTGGACTCGACATCATCAACGTCTTCACTAAATGCGACGCTTCCTGTTGTGCTCATATCAGATAGAGAAGGTTGGTTCTTAGGTCCGAGGCTAATATCGGGCGTTGTTGCACGTGTGGAGGTCTGAGAGACCATGCTGGCCTCTGAATCACGGCTCAAGTAAGTGCTATTGGTCCCGGAGCTCGACGCAGTCCCCGTGTCTGAACGGAAAGAACTGTGGTACTCGGCATCTTGTGAAGCCTCGGTGGTCGGGCTATACGAATCCTCCGGCTGAATAGTGGTTGTAAGTTTAGGGAGTGGTGGCAGCGCGGGCCGTATGGATGACAAGGATGATGCTGCGCTCGACCTTGCATCGTCGACAATAATGGATTGCGGTCTGGAGGAAGTTTGAGAAATTTGCGCGGAATCTCGCTTCTCAGGGGTAGCGTCACTAGGAACTTCAGGTAGGGGTTTATCCATCGACAGGTGTACGGAACGAACTGGCGTTGCCGTTGGTTCAGATGCCTTGGACTCTGCAATGCTTGCCGTCTCTGGTGTCCGTGGACGGTTGTCCAATACTTGATTCAACGCACCCAAGTCAATACCCAGGTCACCGTTCTCAACCTCGAATTCGAAGTCCCCTATCTTCTCGAGCACCCACTTCGTCCTTGCGACACACTCACCAGCTGCCTTGACGCACCCTGTGGCAGCACATAGGAGTACGGTATTGTCCTGTAGCATGATGACATCCTCGACATCGGTACCCCCGCTGCTCAGAACTTCCCGCGCCAAGGAGACGAGGTCTCGGATGTGGTCGAACATGGTGACACGAGCCAGCTCCAACGGCTCTGAGACAAGCGTATTGTGGTCGCACACCACGTTGACCACTGCCAGCAACGCGCCCCCGGAAATAGCAGACTGTTTGATGGCCAAGGCAAGTTCCGGGCGCGACTGGGATTGGAGGTGCAACCGACCAATAAATGACCCAAGATACGACAAGAATGTATCGTGAGAGGAGTTGAGCCGCTCCGAGACAAGATTTTGCGACTGGGACGAAGGTGAAGGACCGGCCAGTGACACTCTGTGTGATATATTGGCTGATAGTCGTTGTGAACTTGCCGGGTTGAGCTGAGACAATCGATGGGCTGTTGTGTTTGCAGGTGTGTAAACGGATGACAAGCGACTGTTGGCTCGTTCGCTCGTTTGTGCCCCCTCGGCTGGCCGTGATGCGTTCGCCTCTGTGGATGCACCATCCGACTCCCCTCGGGAACCTGCATCTACGCCATCCTCCTGACCATTCTCGAATGCCGTCGACTCTGCAGGTGGTGTTGGTGGGACAAACGATTCTTCCACGACAGTTGCCATTACCGTCACTGCCGGCGTCCGCGATCGACGATCGTCTTCTAATAGGTCGAGAAACCGTACACCCTTGACGACAATCTTGAAAGCCTTGAGAATCATCTCGTCGATGATATCGTTGACATCCTCGGCCGACTGCAAAGGTTCCCGGAGTGTCTCTTGTAAGCGCTTCGCAGTCTTCACGAGGGAAGAAAGCTCTGACAGAAGCGACTTGCGGCCGCGCCGGAGACTCTCGTTCCTCTGGATAGTAGGCGACTCGCGCGTTAAACAATGCGTCCGTTCCTGCGACAATTAGCGATTCTAGTCTAGATCCGAGTGCGCATGATAATAGATTAAGCTACATACTAGGAGATAGCGCACGCCAGCAATGATGCCCTTCATGAATTCTTGGTTGCCGAAGATGTCGCGCTCGTTCGTCACTGTGCTCCTAAGCAGATCCCAAAAGTTCAGAAGCGCTTTGAGCAGAGTCCTCATCTCCTCGGGCTCGTATGCTTCGCAGTAATTCGTCGGCAGCCAACCCCGTGCCCCGGACACCAATAGTGTCCCATCGGCCCATCCATTTGTGTGAATGGAATGCACTAATACCACGTCACCTTCATTCAATGGCAGCGTAATAGTCGAATCGGATACCGTGTAGGTCGGATGAAAAGGATAGAAAGCACGGAGAAAGGTATGGAAGACGGGGCGTGATGGTGTAGGTTGAGGAACAAGCTCCTCCTGTGATTCATTGGGTGTCCTCGGCGGGGTGATCTGTGACTGAGAGTATGGGTGTTGTTTAGACGCGTCCGTCTCGTCGTCCTGAGAACTGCTGGCCTCGGAGTCGGAACGCTTCTTCTGGATGGTAAGAGGAGCCACTTGGAGGCTCGACCGTAGAGATACGTTGTCCAGCATTATGATTGCTGTGAGATGCTGCCGTGATAAACCATGGGAGCTGGATGCTGCTGTTACTCACGCAACAGCTTCGTCGTTGAGAGGAGTTATGGGGACCCCTCAGACCGAAGAGTTCGATTTCGATTTCGATTACAAGTGAGCGGACAGGTCACACAAATCACCATCCACGACAGTCACCTAATATACCGTACTAGGTAGTTGAAACGGCAAGTAGGTAGAGCAAGGTAGGGTAGAGAGCAGTGAGAGTGAGAGTGACGTCTCAGTGCCGCAGAAACGCGACAGGATCGAGGTAGAGAGGCAAATGCCGCTGTGAAGGCGATGTTTGTTAGTTTGCTGAACCAGCAGGACCAGGACCAGAAGCAGTATCAGGTCGAGTTTGTTTGTTGTTTCGCGACAGTCGCGAGGGGAGGAGAGGGGGAAAGTAGAAGCTAAAAGGTATGATGGAATGAAGGGAGACAAAGTGAACTTCTATCGACTCCGACACCGAGACGGGAGGGGAGGAGAGGGACCAAGCTACCAAGCCAGGAATGTCAAGGTTCTCCAGTGATAGATGTTCTCCATTAAGGACAGCAGCAGCATTTCAATTTCAGGGAATGTCCCTAAAGAAGGGCTCCCGGGCCCGGCGCTATGACGAAGCCCCTCTTATGGAGTGTGTTGAATGCCAGAGGTAGGGATGATCCTTCTCTGATACAAGTAAAGGTGCAAAGGGTGGGAAAGTTAGGGGTGGTGGTGGAAGGGGGGGAGGGCAAGGATGGGACTATGCGTACCTCGTGCGTTCTGATGCAGCAACCCGAAAAGAATAAAACCAAGATCAGTTGATCTCTTCCTCTATCTAACCTTAGATTCGAACGACGGTTCGACAGGCCGAAGCCTTTTGAGTGGGTGGAAAAGAGAGAGAGTGTGTGAGAGTGTACGATTTTGTTGATTAGGTAGGTAGGCAGGTAAGCAAATAAGGGGGGGGGAAGACAAGACGGGGAGCAGAAAAGAAATGAATAAAAATAAGTAGGTAGGACTAATAATAAATAATAAGAGTGAGGAGAATTATAAGAATACGCCTTTTTTCTTTCTCTCTCAACCGAGGATATAAAGTTTCTGGAGTCGATGATGATGATGGTGCTGATAGCAATAACCAAAATAAAATAAAAAGCTAGATCCCAAGCTAGGTTATGCAAAGCTAGCGATAGTCGAGATCAACAATCCAAAGTGTGAAGATAAATGGTTACCAACCCAGCGGAGAGACCCAATTCCTCCCGTTAATCTGTTACTGGTGGTTTTTTGGACCGGACCTCGACTTCCAGGTCGTGTACAGTTAAAGCTGCTTGATGTCTGGTGTTTGGTGTTTGGTGTCTGGTGTAGCAAGATAGGTAGGTGGTATGTAAGTGGTTTTTACCGTTTTCCTTTACTTTTACTTTTATTTCTTTTTTCCCTTTTCCTTTTCCCACAACGCAGCAATTGAAGTAGTGGGAAAGAGAAATAAAAAGAAAAGAAAAGAAAGGAATAAAAGCAACGCAAGCGCAGAAGGCTTAATTCTAGTTACTCAAGTCTCGGTCCGGTACACGAGCACGCTAGATATGCCGTTTCCAATCCTGCCCGGGTCTTGTCTTGTCTGTCTGTCTGTGTTTCGTTTTGATGTGTTGCTTTGCTTTGAATTATGCGATTTCGAAGTCTGTTGTGGATCAGAAGACCAAACTTTTTATTTTAATATTTCTTGTTTTGGTTCTTGTCGAAGCCGTTGTCGTTGTCGTTTGTCTGCGTCTGTGTCTATGTCTGTGTGTCTGCTTGCTTTGAAGAATATAGGAGGTAGTGAGTGGGTTGACGGATGAAGTTTGTATTCGTATAAGTCAAGGTTATCATATGGTATGTTGTAAGAAAAGTAGGTAAGGTAGTAGGCTGGTAGGTGTAGAACGTGGAACGTAGGACAAGAATACCGAGTCTCAACTAGTTCAAGCTCGAGTTCGAGTCAATAACCAATGTCAACGATAATGATAATGCCGGTGCCAACTTCCAATTAATTACTAGGTACTATCTCCCTCTCGTTATTGGGCCTTGCAAAGGAATAAGAGAGAGAGGTGGTAAAAAAGAACCAAAACCCATGCAACCATGCCTAACCCAGATGGTGGCCGCGTCGAGTTGGCAGCATCGATAATTAGGCATGATGGACTTGGCTTCCGGGGGGGCACATGGGCACATTTGATAGTCCATGGAAGAAATCCCAGAGTGATGGTGTTGGTGGAGCTCCAGAGTAGCTTGCTGCAATGTCCGCTGGTGCACGCCACCAATTAGGGCCCTCTGGACGGCACTCGATGACCCGTTTGGCTCAAACTCCAGTGCCCTGCAGTGCAGTGCAACAAGCTATCGTTATTCCGACACCCCCCACAACCCCCCCACTACCTAACCCAGGTTGGTATTCCTAGGTAGGTAAGCCCCCTTGTCTGTTCCCTGTCCCCTGTCCCTTGTCGCCCGTCCGTCCCCCCTTCTCTCTCTCTCTCTCTCTCTCTCTCCCCTTCCTTCCTCCCCCACCCCCTACCTAGGTAGGTACCAGACCTACCTTTACTTTCAACTTCTAGTGTTGTGGCGCCGAACAGGCATTGCTTTTTTGTTAAACAGAGAGCTTGTTCAGGGGGGTCACCTTGCAGAAGCACGCTAACGGGGGTTCTCCCGGTCAATACTAGAGTTGGAAAAGGTGACGAGGATCAAGACCCGTAACACCTCGCCCGAAGCTCACACGAGCGACGTTTCTGATCATGGCACCTCTGTTGCTAGGTAGGTGCTAGGTTCATCAATGCAGACAGACTGTCCAGACAGACAGGCCTTCTTGGTTTAGGGTGCTTGCTGGATAAATGGCGGTGTTTTTCTTTTCTTTTATTTTCCTTCCTTTTTCTTTTTGAGTTCATCAACTAATACCTAGGTAGGTAAGGCCTAGTTGAGGTATGTAAGTATGTATGTAATCGCCGAACTTAGCGTGGCCTAGGTAAAAGAAGTTCCGGCAGTTATCGTGACAGCTCGTGTTGTCGTTACTATTCGTCTTCTTCTTTTTACTTATTATTTCCTCCTTCCTCTCTTTAGACCTCCTCTTACCACATTGATGTTATTTACATTGCGCATCTATTAAACCTAGGGCTACTACCAGGCCATCCCCTGTGTAAGATAGATAGGTAGGTATTCGTAGTCGGAGAGTAAATGCAGTGCCAGTTACCGTTGGCGCAATCAACTACATTCCGACTTCCGACCAGATAACCCCAAATCGCCAAGTTAAGTTAGTCAGTACCTATGTAAGTACCTAGGTAGGTAATACGTAGGTAAAGCAGGTAGTAATCCATCGTATGGGCCTTATTAGTGTAGTGCTTGGACTGCCAAGATGTTACGTCGGCTATTATAGGTGCAATTAATTATAGGTAGTGGGCAGCGATGTTATGTTATGTTATAGCAGTTATAAGGTTAGTGTACTGTAGTGTACGTTCGTACTGTAGCATAGCGCGTGGTAGGTACCTAGGTAATTGTTGTTATTGTCGTCGTAATGTTTATTAGTGTTGGTTGTTCGTGTTGATGTTGTTCAATGTTATTATCATGGTATGTATTGAGTTTGTGTTTTCCGCCGATAAAGGTTCAGCAAACGTAGAAAGACTTTGATACTTCTTTTCCCCTCTTGGTTTTTTTTATCTCTTGGTATGCTTCGGCTTCGGCTCCTCCCCCCAGAGGCTGAATTGCGTCAGTGTGGTCAGGTCATGTCATCAACTGCCAGAAGTGAGCACGGAGCAAGTTACGGTCCGCAATGCGTTCCCCCCAACCTAGGGACCTGTTCCCCCTCAATTATGTATGTAGGTGATGATCCTCGAAGAAAGCTTGGATGCGTAGTGTAAGACTGACTCCACCGTCAAGAGGTGCAACGTGATTGACACCAAATCAAGAAATAGGTAATCGAGGCTGACGAACGAGTGGATGGAAAAGAATCCTGGTCCCCGAATTATCCTCTCGGCACCAAAGCTTTTTTTTTTTGTTCGCTTCAGCTGTCTTGCGGGGTTGTCCTTTTTTACTTTTTCTTTTTGTCGAGATGCATTGAAACGGATGCTGGTTTTCTTTTCATCATTGCCGCAGTAATAAGATAATAAGATAATAACAATAACAATATGTAACACCGAGAAGAGAGAGCATTGTCACCCAACCAACCAACTCATAGAATCCATACCTTAGGTATTTCACGGACCTATAAGTGCCTGTCTCTTCACTTATTTTTTTTCATCCAGTTTTCCCATTCTATACCGATATATGTGATATCAAAGTAAGTTTTTTCAGGCATCAGGCTTAAGTAGTTAGCCTAGGCCGACGAAAAAAACCCCGTATAAATTAAGCCATCGAAGCTGTTTGGATGGATTATTGGCTCTTTGTACAGCCGGCAACAAGAGCGGTTGAATGCTATTTTATTACATACTTCGATCATACTATTACGTAGTTCCTATCTCCTCAGACGTGCTAACCTAGGTATTCACTTGTGGCTATATGGATGGCTAAGTTCCGCCAATTTCGAAACTGACCTATATGTCTTAACATAAAGCAGCATTCTGAAGCTACCTTAGCATTTTACTCGATGCTTTGGTTCGACTTAACCAGACCAGACTGGACTTGGGCCTCTCCATATGCCAGACTTATAACCCGTGCTCTGCCTATATATAATGAACGGCATGCCATCTAACTAGATCTTACTACACGACAATAATGGACAGCATTGAGCCGGTATTGTCACTTTCCAAACTTGAGGTTCAAATTTCGAATATCTCGTGTTCATGTTGTCTATCTCGGTACTTTTGATTTCACGAGTGCAATCAAATGCTGTTAACTGAAGACACTTGTGCTGGCTAATGCAATGCAACCCTACCTTTTTCTTTGACGAAATTCATTCATTCCCCGTAGCTCTCTCTCTACCTACCTAGTCCACAACCACATATCTACATACCTACCTACAGCAGATACATACCCACCCCGTTGTGTTGCGTTGCGTTGCACTGCCGCAGCCGAAAGAAAAAAAAATTCTACAAGGCTCAGGGGTTCCAGAATGCGATGCTCGACTTTCCAATGATCTTCCACGTTACGTCTAATCTACATCGAGAATGCCAAGGGCGAAGAGATGCCTGTCAGCACCGTTCCCTACTGGTTATGGCTAACTTTGGATATTTACCCCAATCATCGGGTCTTTTTACACAATTATTGAACCACGGCTTTTTGCCAATGGATGGGATGATAGTTGCCAATTGCGAATTTGATGCATTCGACTTTTGGAGGTTAGCTCTGGGCTAACATGATTGGTCCCTCTGCACTATAGACGTACGCCTTACACCAATCAATAATCAGTGGTCTGGTACATTTGGTAAAGCAGCACATCTTGACCTCTTACACGCAACTCCGGACGCGCCAGAATTTATATAAAAGTCTTTTGAGGAACATCAATTCATAACATGGTGAGTTCCAGAGTTTCTCATACAACCGTTTGAATCTTTATTTCTCTGGAGGTCCTTTCTATTTGAACTCAGATACTACGTAGTAACCTTGGTTAATATATCTATCTACCTCATGTTGACACTACCCAGAGGTAGTCGGAGATGGCTGACAGACGCAGGGATTGGTGAAAGGACGATGCAGGGGCACCCTGTTACGACAGTTGGGTCCTTGGAGAAGCTTCGTCTCTTTACTGCAGCCACTCAGCTTTTCACCCGCTGAACCTCTTCGCACGTGCATTAGGCCGTGGGAACTCGAGGGTTGCGTGATGCAGGTCCCTTCCGCGCATGCATCGACTAATAGGAGCAGTAGAGTACACAGCAGACATCTTGTCAACCGTCTTCAAAGCTAACAGGAACCTGCATTCTACCATATAAAGCGCTCTCCAAGTCGCACGGGCATACTGCGCTGTAGCCCTGTCAGGGTCCGTGGCTTGATACGAGCAAGACAAGAGACAAGCAGAGGAGTCGCCGACGAGGTCACGTCACGAGGGGTAGGTGGGCATTTTGCGGTTGTAGCTTGTATCTTCTTCACCTCAGCGACTGGAAATTCCAAGGTTGGTGAAGGAAGACGCCCAAGCCACGTATGTAGCCGCATCAGCTACGCCATGAATACGGCCCGCAAGCTACCGGTCACCTATCACGACCTGCATTTGGGTAATTCATCCATGCTGTGTATCACGAAATGCATCATACCCCACGCTGCTGTTTACTCTCTTTGGTCCCCCCCCCCCTCCCCTTCTTCTTTACGACCTCTCTTGTCTCCCTGGGCTCCCCCTGAAAAGGCCTCCAGTCCAGACAGCCACGCTGCGGAAGCAGTCACCAATATCACCACCATCTAGGTAGGTAGGTAGATCAACGGTGGTAAAAAAGCATTCGTGATCGCAAGCAAGACATTGACCCAAATGTACCACAAGCCATATTTCCTACCAGGAATTCTCCCACCGAGGCAATCGAGGGATTAAAGAGTTGTAATTAGGAGCAACAAGATCATTGCCTCATTGGGACCCGATCTTTAGTGTTGGGCCGAGACCACCTGGGGAAATCTTCAACGTCACCTTTTCGCGCGAACACCCCATGTGGTATCCCCGTCGTCGGAAGCCAGGCGAAAGGCGTGATAGGGCTTGACGGTGACCCTGGGTGTGCCCTGGGTGCTATCGCTAAGCAAACCCTGAAGCACGAGTTGACACTAACCTACCTATGTCGTCGGAGTATTATGTACAAGGAAACCGTCCATCCTATCAATATTGTCTGGGGTATCGCTGCTTGTTATGCGTAGTGGACCTAGGTAGACAGCTACGACTAGGTAGGTAAGTTGGTAAGGTATGTAAGTCTTCAGCGTGCTCGGGCAAATACCGACTTAACAACCCTGACCAAATCCCCATTGCTGTCTCCTCTACGAGAAGTCTGAAGCAAATACCTATCTAAAGATGGGTAGGTAAACTCAGTGGACTTGAACTTCTGCGGCGTCTCGTCTGATCTGGTCTGGGCTGGTCTGGGCTTCTCTTCCTCAACTCCATCGTCACTTTCTGTCACATGCATTACCTAGGTATTAGCACTGTTCACTTGAATGCTCCCGTCATCTCTACTTTCTGGTGAGGGGAGGGGGGGGGGAAGGAGATCAAAATCTATCGAGCCGCGAGGATAAGTGGTCTGTGATTTCACACGTACATAGGTAGGTAGCTGAGTTTCCTCACACGGTTCACGGCAACTTGGGCCACCTCGTGGGTACTCGTCTCGATCCGAAGCAGATCTACCTGCTAGTGGGATGTTTTCCGGACCACACTTGTCGCTTTTTCGTTACCGATGAGGCAGGTGTGGATTCTAAGCCGCCACTTGTAAGATGTCGTAAATCTGTGTGGCGAGTCCCCCAGCTTGTCAAGCATCTCAGAGGGTTGCCTACTACAATACTACCTACGTACAGGACGGCGAGACATACCAGCAACAACGCATCATGTTTTTTTATTTTTCAGGACAACCAGGGAAAAACCCCAATACAACGTAGCTGCTGGGCTCGCTCATTGGTAATGCGAGATATGTATGACTGACATGCGCGAATGCAAGTAGATAGATAGTGTATGGCAATGCAAGTCAGCAGTAACGTGCGATCGCGAACAGCCAACCGGCTTGCATCTTCGGGTCTAATGCTGTGAAAGAGGCTACATACATTGCTGCACGCTGACAGGGCACTCCGTGTGTGTACATACCTACATACCAGCACACTTACATACATACATCCATTTTGGCGTATCTGTCACATTTCACAGCGGGTGCGTCTGAGCCCAGCAGGTTGATTTTCGCGGCTGGGAAGCTGTAACAGGTTGTATTGGCGAAGGTGATTGGTGACCAACCGATATTTCGAGCCCGACGGAACCGGGATTACAGGTGCTATAGGTAGGACTGGACTCATGCTCCAGCTCACGATCGTATCGAAATTCAACAAGACCGATGTACATACTTGCTACATGTAGCTTACCACCGAATGCTCGGAATCCTTAGGACAGTTGAAGCTCTATCCGGCGAGTTTAGCTGTCTCTCTTCCAACTCGGTCTCAGTTTGGCTTGTTAACCCCGGCGGAGCAATATTAGGCCGTTTCGTCATGTTGCGAGGTTGAAGAACAACGGGTTAGCAAGGTAAAGGGTAGGCATCTGAAGGGCATTGGATACGTAGCATACGACAGATATAACCAATGAGTAAGTAGGAAATACTGAGTAACATAGGCATGGGTAGACGTGGGAGGTAGGTAGTGAACGACCGCTGGGTAGATATGTTGTGTACATACCGTGCGCTCCTCCAGTAACACTAGATAGCCGCCGGCGCAAACAGCATACGGTTGTTGTGCTTCCCGAGAAACCGGCGCCTACTAGCTATTCCCTCGTATGTATGCAAAAGTAATAAGTAAGCGCATGCAGTTCCATTTCTTTTTAACCCAAGTTTAGATATTGATTTACGCCATAAAACCCGTATAGGTAAGTCAAGCCTGGTCGTATCAAATAGCACCACCATTATCAACACCGCGGCCCTAGTACGAAGCATTTGTGTCTTCAATCTATTAACCTACCTACCTAGGTTAGGTGGTTGTGTGCTTCGTGTTTCTGACTTCTAGACACAGCTATAATCTGGTCTTATACCCGGTCAGCATCGTATTTCGAATCCAAATACCTAGTATACCAATCAATCACTTAATCAATCACTTACACCAAGACGTACTTAATATACATACTAGTGTAAGCAGGTTAGGTAGACAATTGCTCGCGATCAATGCCCCAGTCTAGGTATCTTGACCTATGTTCCATGTAGCGTCTGTGCATGACATTGAATCATCTAACTTACCAAGATATAACCCTAGTCTAGGTATACCTTACCTACATCCGTGAATATGCGTACGTGTATCAATCTCTCTACCTAACCTACCTACCTACCTAGTTAGCATCCATGACTGAAGTTTAATATAAATATAGACAATGGAAG
This sequence comes from Biscogniauxia sp. FL1348, assembly GCA_022544895.1. NCBI lineage: Eukaryota > Fungi > Ascomycota > Sordariomycetes > Xylariales > Xylariaceae > Biscogniauxia > Biscogniauxia sp. FL1348. The sequence goes on from JAJNNV010000021.1 coordinate 504,647, forward strand.
AGGGCTAATTAAACATTACATAATTCTTGTCTCCAGGGCCTATCCACCTGACCGTCGGAGCGCCGTCCGCACCAATACATATCTACTCCCCAGCTCCCAAGCTCCCAGGAGCCGGCTTTTCTTTTTTAGCTACCGCAGTTCGGGTCAAACCTAGTATTCATACGTTGTCAATCTTGCTACTACCATGTACTAGTACTAGAAGGGCTAACCTGCTAATCTCGTTGGCGGGGGAGCCACGACGACACAAAGGCTTCTTTAGTGAAATTATAGCTTCAAACATGGCTCGTAGCCTAACACACTTGACAGAAACTGACTATGTAGGTGTGGTACATGGGGGAGGTGGGGGGTTTAGCCCATTTCTTCTCTACGTACCTACATACCTAGGTATGTTAAATAGGCAAGTACTATAGTGGGATCCGCGGGTTTTAAAAAACCGTCTATCAATGGTTGAAAAGTTGTCAACTGTACATAAACTACTATGAAGTGTACAATACTTTTCCCGAAGAACGACCGCAGATTTAATCGTTTATCAGTGCTTAAACGTTTATCGGTCGCAAGCGTTTATCTTTTTCTAAACGTTTATTTTCATTAAACGTTAGAGCATGCCCGCACTGTAATTGTATGGTTTCATGCTCGCAACGTTAAAATTTTCGAACGTTTATGCCTGTTTTTTTTTTAGGGGGGGGGGGGGGGGGGGGGGGGGAGCTGATGGCAGCCATCACTTACACTTGAACCCCCCCCCCCATTCTAAGTAGGTACCTGCCATACCACCTGCCGACTATTCTCGCGACTGCCTTTTTAACACATATATATACAGATAGTACTAGCAATTATTATATTTCTTGTAATCGTAATAGTGTAGTCGTAAACTTCCACGTAGTCACGTAGCTGTAAGTCCCAAGTTCAATTCACATCGTGAGAAAAAAAAAACAATTGTCAATTGATCTACCTAGTTGCATGTATAATTTCTTAGTGTACGGCTAAGAAATAATACATGTGATTAGGTAGGTCAATTGACAATTGTTTTTTTTCTCCCCCCCCCCCCCCCCCCCCCCCCCCACAAACGCGTAAACGTTTGCACTGATAAACGCTTAAAAATTGATAAACGCTTGTATCGATAAACACTTGTGTCGATAAACGTTTAAAAATTATTAAACGTTAAGTCACTTAAAACAGTTTGCTATAGTAAACTCATGCTCGAGAGTTTAAAAATACTAAACAGTTGGTCACGGATAACTATCATTCGACGGTAAATTTACAGTTTTTCAAACCCTGCAAATCCCACTATAGTATGTACTAACTTATGTAACCTAAAGTGATTCCATCCTTAGCTTAGCACTGCACTATCGCGTGGCTTTCTTCCATCTCCCGGTGGGCCGGTCCGTGTTCGCTGCCATGTCTCGAAAAGCCCCTTTTCTTAGAGCTTGACTTCAGATGAATAGACAGATTGGATGCCCAGACGTCGAATACACTTGACATGTGGAGCTGAGAAGCAAGCTTGAACACTTCTTGTAGTATCGTGGATGATGGCGTTCGATTTCTAATATGGAACACTCACGGCTAACAAGTAAATGCTACCTAGCTCTTCCTATTGATGTACCTAACGCATCTCAACACCGAGGACGAGCAGCATAACTAGGTTAGGTTAGTCAAGTATGACCACCTAGAAAGAAAGACTTGGGTAGGTATTGCAAATAAACTGCGCTCACAACGAGAAATCCCGGGAATGCGGAAACGAAGATAGCTGCACCTGACTTGATTGCCTCAGGGATAATGCACATGCTCAACACCTCAAACACAACTCGGCACACGGGAATAGGAGTTGATATCGTCAAAGCGTCTTTTTTCCTGTCAGTCTAGTGATACCAAGGACGATGCGCATCTCTTGGCTACCGCCAGCATCTACCTAGCGTAGACGGGGAGAAAAAAAAAGGATGAGATCTCCAACTATCTAAGTGGTTTCTTTTTTTTTTTTTCCTTTCCCTTCACATGCGCCGCTCTGAATCGAAGAGGAAACGCGGCTCGTGCTTGAGAACCATGATCACCCACGCTAACCATCTGACTGAACAGGGCAAGGAACGGTAGACAAGGGTACCTGTCCGTCTATGAGAATAAAAAAAAGGTGTGTAAAAAGAAAAGAAAAGAGAAAGAGGGGAGGGGGAAAGAAAAAAAAAAGCAACCATTGAATAAACCCCCCCACAAGATCATCGCCGCGATCTTCAAACTCTAACTAGCGGCTCCCAGATCCAGCTGTGGCTTACACACCGAACACATCGAGAACAGTTTAGGTAGATTGGGCCGTAATTCGGGTTGTTCCCCTTTTGGAAGGGGAAAGAGGAGAGAGAGTGGAGGGGAGCATGAAAAAAAAAGTCACCTATACTAGGTTAGGTGAGATCAATGGGTAACAAGTTGATGTAGCTAGCCTAGGTAGCTCTTAGCCATGATACTGTAAAAGTTAATACACTACATCCCGTACGTGGTGGTATGTACCTAGCCAAAAGAGGTGGTGGTAGTGGTGATAGTGGTGGATTTTTGGATTTCTTTTTAAGGCGAGACAACGCTAACATATTTTTATCTTATTTATTCTCATCTAATGTTATTACGGCAGCCTCTCTCTACCTAGCTTCCCCCCCCTCCTCCCCTCCCCTTCTAGAAAAGACCCTTCGGACCTAATCGCAATGAAAATCCTCTCTTCTTCGGGTATCGTGTAGAGGAGAGCGAAGGTGGCAGAGAAAGAGAAAGCTATTGGTTGGGGAGGGAGGGAGGGGAGGTTAACAGGGGAAGAGAGAGAGAGAGAGAACAAAAAGAGACAGAAAACGTCTGGACTTTTTTTTTTTTACCTCCTCCCCCCTCTTCTTCTTCGTCAAAACGAAAAAGGAGAAGAGCGTCGTTGGTGGTAGGACAGACTAGGTAAACTAATATACCACCTACCTGGTAACAACTTGATGAATGAGTAAGTGGGGGTGATGAAGGGGGGGGGGGGGGGGGGGTTAGGCTTTACCATTTTTGTACTTATCCATCCTTTTTTTCTTTCTTCTTTTCCCTAGAATGGAAAGAATTTGAAATATGAGGTGATGCGCGTGCTATCCGGCCGCGCACTCTGCGACCACTTTGCCCTACAATCCCTCCCTAGGTCCCGCCCTGAGAGAGGGAAAGAAAGAGAGAGGCGAAAAGGAAGATCTGCCTGCCCTTGCTGCATTTCAACTTGCAGCCCGGGTCTTGCAGATCCCCAAAACACCGGGTACCGGCAGATGAGAAGTCCGCCTCTACTCCTTGCTTGATGCTTCCATGGATCTTTGCTAGGCAGGGGGAGGAGAGAAGAGTTTTCTAACTAGGTTATGTAGGTAGGTAGAGGAATTTCTGTCACTATGTTGCCGCTGCAGGAGTAAAAGTAGATATGTAGAAGAAGTCGACGTCGGTTCGCGCCTGTTGCTGGGGAATAATGCTATGCGCGGGAAGGGAGTTTTCTAATCTAGGGTTTTTTTTCCCTGCTTTCTTCTGTATCTTTCAGCCCGTTAGAGGGGAGTCCGGTTTCGTAGTACCTAGGGCGTACACATTTATTATGGTTAAGGCGTCACGGTGATGGAATGATTATAAGATATATTCTAAAGTGCTATATACATGTTGTATTGAACAAAACCGTCCACTACTGCTGAGGCGCATACACGAACGCCAGCTGGTCCATCTCGTCGCCGTCCTGGCCCAGGAAGCCGACGATGCCCCACCCGTCGGGCGCGGTGAAGGTCGCGCAGTCGGAGGTGGACGTGCCGGCCTCCAGCGTGCGGCCGGCGGACGTGGTGGCCTGGATGTAGAAGTTGCGCGTCTCGTTGTTCCGCTTGCCCTGGCACAGCTTGGCCGCGGTCCACGACTCGCCGCTGTCGAGCGTGAGCGTGGCCTCGGTGCCGCCGGTGCCGCCGTGCGCGAACGCCGTGCCGTCCGCCAGCGTGAGCCCCACGCTGTCGAGCCGCGACGCGCCGTGGAACGTGAGCACGCTGGCCCGGGGCGACGTCTTGTCCGCGAGCGCGGGCACGTCGCTGAACCAGGTCCCGTGGGGCCCGCCCCAGAAGCCCGACTGCTGCAGCGACGCGCCGGCCGACCAGGTGAAGTTGACGGTGATGGGGTTGTGGTCCGACAGCACGCTGCCGTTGTCCTGCAGGAACTTGGTGCTCTCGTAGTTCCAGTACGTGGCCGTGAGGTCGAGCAGCGGGCTGCCGCGGTAGAACACCTTGTCGACCGTCTCGCACGTGTTGATCGTGCTAGGGTTGTCGCAGATGGTCTCCTCCGTGGGGATCGAGCCCCCGTGCACCACCTCCACCCACGTGTCCGTCATCCCATTCTGCTCCGCGAACGTGCGGATGCTGTCGCCCGTCCGCGTGTACCGGCTGTTGGTGTCGCCGAAGATGAGCACTGCGTTCCCCACGCTCCACGTGTCGATGTAGTCGGCCACCTGCTTCACGTTGGCGCTGCGCGCCGTCAGATCGTCCGCCTCGGTGCCCGCGTCCGTGTGCAGGTTGTACACGTCGATGAAGACGCCCTCGTCGATCTTGGCACGCATGAAAGTGAAGCCTTTCGGCGTTAAGCAGTCAGCTCCCGAGGCGTCGCTGCACGTGCTCCACTTCACGCGTGTGAAGTCTATCCAGTCGAAGTTGGCGAGGGTGTTGAGACCAGAGCCGAAGGGGACGCCTCCGGACGTGGCCGTACGGTAGGGGTGCGTGTCCGTCTCGTAGATGGACGCATGGTAGTTGAAATCCTAAACAACTCAGGAGTTTCCATTTAGCCCTACCGATACCGCCATATGCAGGTACAGATGCGTGTGTCACAGAGGGATGGATGGAGGGAGGGAGGGAGGGATGTGCTTGTTGTTTCACAGCAGCTGAACGATGAACAGATGAGACACTAACCTCTTGTGCATGGATTATATCATAGTTATAGGTTGCAAACTTCGAGCCTATCGTCTTTGAGTTGGTCGTCTTGTCTCCGGGGACATCGTTGCCGTTCAAGATCTCGGGGAGTCCTGCGACGTTCATAGTCAAGACATTGAAGTCACCGCTAGTGGCGGCCAGGGCCTTGGTCACCAACAAGCTTGCCGGGATGGCACGGGTGGAAAGTGAGAGCTTCATCTTCAGCGAGTGTGAACAACAGGTGAACAAAAAGAGTGAATGTATAAGAGAGTGTGTAAAGCCTCAACTTGTCTTGAGGGGATACAGATCAATAAGATGTGGACATCCACGACGTTCTTGTACTCTTGAGATCTTGAGATTATGTCTATTGACCGCTCACACCGTTATCTCTAAGTTAATAGACATTAAGCCAGGTTCGCGCATCTTCATCTGCCAAATCTCCATTACTCGGCGCCCGATTTCCTCAACGGGGTTCACAGCCGGCGCGATTTCTTGGTCGAACTACCATTCAGTGCTACGCCTCAGAATACCATTTCAACGCCCCCGGAGATAGATTGCGTAATACGGGCTGCACGTTCTTTTCGTTTCGTGGTGATTGGCTTAATACGCTCTGTATAGTCGAGTCTTGATCACGAACTTGAAAATCGCTTAGGACATGTCACTTTGGGGGAGGGAAAGAATCGAAATTGAGTGACCCCCAATCAACATCGCACGTGGAAACCATACTAGATGAAGAAGGTCTGGACAAAAAATACACATGTGAATCATGCAAGGGCTATATCTGGTGTCGAAGCTTGCATCGACAAGCTTCTCAGCTAAATCTTATCCCCCGCAAAAAGATAATTAACACGTAACTTTTGACTGTGTGATCTGCACTGCCTGTTCTATCATTAGAGTCTAGATATTGGATTCGCCTATATATGCGGCTCAGTAACGACTATTTTCGATATGGTGTTTTGACTCCTGCATCGTGGGATCTTTTTTTGAGTGTACATTTTGTGGCACTGCAACAAAAGACCACAATGGCCATAGCATCCGATTGCGGTAGGTGATCTTGTTCACCCTCCCATTCGGGGTGTTTATCAAACATCAGACGGCTTGGTGTCATTGCGAAAACGGCGACATGTCAATGCCCCCTTTCCAAATCTGTCTGGCTGTATGAACCCTTAAACGCCCAATGTATTACTATTTTACACTAACCCTACCTAGATGCTTCCCATGTTGCATCGAGCCCTACCGCTCTTTACGCCAGATCTAGAGATGCTCCGATGCGTGGTGTGGATCTTAAGGTGATCTTTCACTATTCTAGTTTCAAAATCTCACGATCCGGACACACAGTCGTTCCAAATGTGACTTCTAGATGGTCACGACAACCACGGGAATGAGAGTTCTCGATGTATCGGGAGTGGCGGGCTTTGGAGCCGGAGGTGTCGCTAAAGTGGTCTTGTATTTAAACCCCGAGCTCTATCTCAACTGCACACGAGAATACCTTTGTATACAGCTTCTCTTATACGAGGATATAGAAGAGAGAGAGCATTTACACTCCATGTGACTAGGCTTTACATTATAGATATCCTGGAGGTTAGTACTTCGTATCAATAGCTTTAGGTACCCAAATTGTTTCTAACTGCCTAACTAAGCTTCTTTGAATTATGCAACTAGGTACATTGATATTGATAGGTAGGTCTGGTAGCTATAGGAGGTATGCATGCCGAGGTATCTAGGTAAACCAAAAGGACCATAACTACTTAATGTCAAATGTACCTATTGCCACCAATTGGAGAGACGTCGTCATGAGCTAGCATGTTCTCTCAAACCAACAGACTATACACATGATGAATGATGAAGAGCTTGGTGGCGGTCATGAAGGCATGAATGTGATGAAGTATCATCTCCCGGTCAACTTCATTGTCACAACCCCCCTAAGTTAAGAGCTACTACCTATCTTGACCTACCTAAGCTTTCTGCAACATCGCATCACACGAGATATGTTTACTCTTTTGTTCTCTTCACCGCGAGAAGCTCGAAATGGCGGTCTTACCCCGCGTCTCTAAACCAGGTCACAGAAAGGGGGGCGTCTGCAATAGCAGTGGCGACTTATTACCTATATAATAGTTCTTTTCCATCCTCCGTGCGTAGATATATATTGGAGGGAGAATTCGAGTCTGGTTGGCTAGTTCTCGGTCTTTTAAGGCGTCTTGCACAATGCATGAATATGATCGTCAATTAAGCAGGAGGATTGCTCATCATGCTCGGATGTTTCTCCTAGGCCCCTTAATGCAGTATTTCTGGGGCTCTCCTGTGCACATTACCTACATAATGTACATGCTGAAGAATTGCCCTCGTTTTCATCCGGTCTTAGCTTGCGCACGGCCGGTCTGGTTGCGGGTGTTGGCGAGAACCCTTATCATTGCGACTTTGACGGCGACCATTGAGAAAGCCTCATCGTCAACATCGACATGATCACTAGGTCTTCAGTCCCGAGCCAAAACACATCCCGGCCTCACTACTTACATCCCCGCCGCTTGCTTGCCTATACCTATACAGTTGCATAACCTACCACAACTACCTAGTCACCTACACTTGTACACTACACTTGGTGTGGGCAAGGGTTGAGAGGCTCAGCCCATGCAACATGCAACCTTGAGCACGTCGCCGATCATTCCTCCAACCGATGAATTATTGCTTATACTGTACCTACCTAGGTAGTGGTGTATAGACGCAGGAACATCAACCCCCAACAAATAATAGCGTAGCATTCCGTACCATCGACTGTGACATCATTCCCAAACCACGAATTGGGGAGCTATCCCTGACAAGACCGCTATCCATAGGTGAGCACTCGCAGGTTCGGCATTCGAGGCGCTTTGCCACCAGCGCCGCAGTACCTAGGTAGGTCTGGCATAACGACCGACTCCGCCCTTGTCGCGAAAAGATGCTCCACGACAGGATTTCTATCCCGCTCTCGCGTCACGAGCTCAGGCTGTCTGTCTGTGCGCCGCCGACATCCGACAGCCCACGCAGATTGTCTCCGGTATCTCTCCTGCATTCCACATATGCACGCATATCATCACCAGGCAGCGTGTATGAGGAGAAACCTAGCGGCTCTCAAAAGAGCAAGGCCTGTCTTGCCAACCCTTGCATGTAAGCTCGATTGTGGGTGAGTTTCCCACGGTGTGTTGAAGCTAATCACCATCATATCATCACTCGGTCACATGGCACATGGCACATGGCACACAGGGCACTAGGTAGGTAGATAGGTTAGTTACAATTACATATCCTACCGGTTTAAGAGGCAACTTGCATGCATATAGCACACTATTGGGCTGAAGTCCCACCTGTCAGGGCAGAACCGTTGAGCCACCTACCTAGTTTATGTTGTTATTGGAACTACGACTAGGTAGGTCCAGTATGTCAATACCCCAATCGACATCAATCTTTTGACCACTTTGGTACCGGAGCTTCCACTTAAGCTGGGCGCTTCCATCGGTATTGCGATATTGATGTACAACGGGCCCTTCCGTTGAGAACGGGGTCTTCCTGAAGCAAATTTCGATAGCCCATTTTATGTGCTTATAGAAATTCCTAACTCGAGCAGAAAGCTATGGCGTATCCTATTACGCCGACAGATCTTACGAGGCGTACTAGGTATGCTAACCTAGTATACGGACAACTCCTAGCTCACTACAATTAGAGTGGACTCTCCACTATGTAGGTATGTAGGACGAAAACATCGCCATGGTAGTGGACATGACCGTTAGAGATCTCAGTAGTGTCTTCCTAAACAAGCCCACTTTGCTGCACCATAAATTACTGTACCCCCCAATTCCGATGTAAGAGACACAGTACCTACTTAGACATAGTGATAGCCATCACGCGACACCATAGAGATGGACGCTTAAATGTAGAAAATGCCTTAGTGCTGAAGACGTATCAGGGATCTTTCGAGGCTCTGTACTGGCGAGGCATGGGTGATACGCTGGTGGAAATACCTAATCACACGGTCACGCATAGCACTGGTTAGGGAGTTAGTTATACTACCATTTAGCCTCTAGAAGGGGTTCCAAGTATAGTCTATTATCTAGCTACATTTGATGTGCATCAAAATGAGAAGCAATAACGAAATTTCTCATAGCTAACACAGAGTGACAGTTCCTATGTTCCCTGACTTAATGATTAGACAGACACAGAAGCCAGAGCACTGGGTTCGTCTCGCTTGCCATAGAGGTAATCCTTTTATGAATGACGAAATGAAGTAATTTTCGGGACCCCCTGTGATTGAGGAACTGTTGGTGCCAAGACATTGACGATGCTGTCTCGGTAACTAGAGCGAGATATCCAGATATTAGAGACGGAGAACAAGGATGATATCACAAACAGCCGTCTTACACAAGGCGACACGCACCATGATATCTAAAGCTAGCACCAACAACTGCTGTGATGAAAAAAATTATACTTCAATCGCTTGTATTCATTGCACTAAGGCGGTGGTCAAGCTCGTTCAGCAGGCTTATGCTGAATGGATTTTGATACGTACCGACCCCCCTGTTGGTGACCAGGCCAGTGCGTTTTGTGGAAAAGTTGTGGAGAGGTTGTGAAGTGACTCGGAATTTCTAGTTGTCCTCATGTAGAAGTTCAGCACTTTCAACTGCGAAATAGCAGTTGACGTTTTGAAAATAAATATTAAGCTAAATAATGCTTATCTATTAGGTGCATTGCTGATAAAAAATTTAGCGAGACTAGCGTAGCTGAATATGGCTCGTGCTTAAGTTGAGGTACATTGACTTGGCGCCCCACAGATACAACTCGGAAAATCTACCCATGCAAGTGAAGTAACTGGCACGGACCAATACCCTTTTTGGATTCAGCATAATCCTGCTGAACGGGCGTGACCAGCGCCTAAGGCTTCTTCTAAGCACTTCAGAGACAAACAATTTCCCTAAATTCAATAATCAGTGTTGTGCCGACCAAGTGACCAGAACGCCGGGTCCAGGAGCGAAAAATAAACGCGATCATTCTATCACATCCATTGTTCGTCAACTAGCAACCTACCAGCGACTAACCTCCTCCTTAGTCGTGTGTGTGTTAGAGCTAACGGAACTTACGAATATTTGATTACGCCCTATCGACTCAGCTAGCCATAAATCATCAAGCCACAGCCAACGTCTGCGTTGCAGCTCATTAACAACGGCTAAGTGAAAAGAGGGTCAAGCCTCGTGATGTTGGTTCCACGGGAGGGCAGGGCGGCGAGGCTTTTAGACGCCACGCGCGGGTGGTGAGCATGGTTCATCCTGGACAGGACCCTAAATGGCGGATATGAAGCCTTGTAAGCCTCGTCCAATATACGTACGACGTAAGCCAGCCGAGGTTCGACTTGCGAGAGACACGCTGGTTTCCGAGCCATGGGATATCATGTATGCATTCGTTGCACAACATGTTCGCCTCCCCCTTTTCCTCCAAAAGAAGGCTGGATGCCGTGCGTTACCACCGGGAAACGGAGTGGAGATCGATAATACGACGACCTTGGCAGAGCAGACTGACGAGAAATGGTGCATTCCGAGACGGTGAACCTAGGTTGGTGCTCTCACGTTGATAGGGCAGTCGACAGTTCACTGGTGTAAGCGAGCTGCGCGAATAGAACGTCATGGTGTGGACTTTTCCGGGAATCAAGCATTGGGAAAATTCGCCTGAACCTTTACGTGCTGCGTGGTATCTACTACCTACAATCATGTCTGGTCATCCCGTAGTGTATAAGCTTGTTGTCGTGTCGTGTGATAGGTGTTATTGATATCGCAACGATAGTCGTAATGTTAAAGAATGCTTACCTAGATAGATGGCTCAATATCTAGAGATCCTATCTATCCTTCCCATCCCTCTACATGAGATCGAATAGGAGTAAGTTAATATCATTCCCATAATTCTTCGCTCTAGAAGCACTTCTACCCCTGACCCTATGGCCGCAATCAAATATACTTTTCGACCGAGGAGAGCGACACTATCTGAATTTCGAGGTCGTTCCACCTAACCTACCTGGTTTGCTATCCCTGATAACGTATGCAGCCTGTATGATCCTTCACGAACATAGAGATCGACTTACATCGCTACACCAAGTAGCAAATGCGGTTAACTGTGGTGACTGGTACTACCCGATACAAAGTGCTGACAACGCAAGGGGGGTCCGAGAGGGACAATTGGGAATTATACGAGCAGATACAGCCCGATATCTCGGCGCAGAAACCAGCGATCGGGACCTCAATCCCTCCCTAGGGAACCCCCTCTCCCTTCGGCCAATACTATATCGACGCCCCTCCCCTCGACGAGGTGGCTCCGGGTTATTGGAATCCAGGGGGGTATTGGCCACCCAAGTGACCGGGAACAGGACGTTGGGGATGAGCTGAAAGGTGATCGTCCAAAGCCTTTTGCCATGCTACCTAGACATCGAGTTTCCACCAGGAGTCATTCTTCAGGGCGTGGAAGTTACATAAGGAGAAAAAGAGACTACCGTACATACTTCAAACATACATAAATACTTTACTTCACAAGCGTATCGTTCATCTGCTAGCTATAGACATGTACGTACCCTTTGATCTATTCTTTTTCCCTCCAGAACGCAAATAGAACGAATACGGTAAGTACGGCGAATTCTTTTCTTTTCTTCCCGCTGAAAATGGTGATTAAATATGTAAGGTGCTGGTCAAAAACAGAGGCATGTATTGCAGAGAAACTTCACGGTCCGAATTTATATGCGTCAAGCTGGCTTGCTCGCTTGCCCTTTTTGTGAGCTTCCTGGGCCGTATAATGAGCCTCCCGTGCGTGGCATTTCTCTGCTTCTTATCCATCCCTAGAGGATACCGTTTCGTAGCTCTGGGTCTGGGTTCGCGCTGTTCAAGATGAGTCCCTAGCAATTCTCTGGTGGCCTGCAGTGGTCTTCGCTCGGGCTAGGGGTCTCCGATCTGTAAGGGCACTCGTCATCAGGAAAGCTAGAATTGTACTTCACTCTGGTAGTGTAGGAACCGAAATGAAGTGCTCATTGTACCTAGGGCACAGTGGCTTGGTCTAGATATTAGGTGCTCTATCTCGAAGTGACCTCGGCGATAATACTAGCTGGGATCCAATTGAGCGGTTTCCAACTAGTCTGGCACCTCTCATTCTCGCATGACTTGGGGGCTGAGAGAAAAGCAGTACGTTGGCTTTTGAGATAAGGCCCGTAACGGGCGTCCTCTTTTCTAGGCAAGTTAGGTATTCAATCGTAATTCCGACGGGTGCTTTGGCATTATTGTATAGCTAAGCTTTATTGATATATTATCATCGTGTCTCTAGACAGGCTGTTGCCCTCAAGGGTTTCATTAAATATTGTAGACATGTCAAAATATGCACTTAGCAGCGTTGATATTATATCTATAGAGGTATACCAGACCTACGAATGACGTGTGGTAAGTTGGAATTCTCTTCAAACAAAAGTGATATCCTAACAATGACGCGGCAGTTTCCAATATGGCGATTTTCAGTGATGCTGTGATCAAGAGTAAAGATGTTAATCTATAGTCCCGTGGCGTCAATACCCCTATGAATCCTCCGAGTAAGCTCTCAATTGCCTGTACAGGTGACCAATGGCATACTATTTCCAATGTTCTGCCTTCGATAGTCTTTATTCAGGTTGTATTTCTATGTTGTTATATTTATACACCATAATGACTACTACACCGTCTCGTGTAGGGAAAGGCCATATTAGTTGAGGGTTCGAAATGTGATACTGAAGAGGTTCTAATTACATACAAGGTGTAGCAAGTTTTTTCGATATAATTTTTTCTAATATCCTAATAACGACCTTCCGTATAGGGGTAGTAGTTCTGGGGAGCAATACCTCATTTCTTTCATGCCTTGTATAGTTGATAGTAGAAGCTTGTGGTATGAAATAAGGGCATCACTATTAGCAGACATTAGATTATATAGGTATAGATCTGCGAGCTGGCTAACGAAAGCCTAATAGATCTCTTCAGCTGTAGATATTTTAACTGACCAAGAGACCTGAATATACGTTGGCGTATGTCCAGTCATTCAGCTTCACAATGTAATTGCTTTTAGGATGATAGCTTAGGGCCCTATTGAAGTTTATTACCAACCTGGAGAGGCATGCTAAACTGCACAAATAAATCTTACACTTGGCATTTGGACTTTCATCATGTTGATGTTGTGCGATATCTGACCCGGAGGTGATGACCGCTATGAAACGTCCTGAATAACGATTGTATGGTAAACGACAACGTTTAAACTCATACTATATGTCATATCTTTTGCACATCAAGTAGAGATACAGTGGAATGAGCTGGGTTGCAACATGGATCTGTGAATATAAGAGTACTCCACGAGTTATTCATAAAACCATGTTATTAAATCCCCATCAAGGAACCTGCCTGCCTATAGATAAACTAAGACATACATCAATATTGATTATCCCTGTAACATGAATAGTTTCAGCATACAGCGGTTTAGAGGTTAAAGTAAAGATAAATACTTAAACTCTTTCCTACCTATGTAGGACGAGACCCAGATGCCTTTAACCCCTTCTAACCCCCTTGATGTTTGGAGAATGATACAATCTTTAAAAAAGAGCAATGACATCAACTGAGTATAGCTTTAAGTAGCTAAGCGAAACTATGGAAATGTAGTGTTCTATGGTGGAAGTGGACGATATACGTCCACTGGCACTCTAGTAAGGGGATAGCTGTAGATTGGTAATATCGGCTCTTAAGTTGGACCATGCTATAACTTCATGATATAATTTATAGGCCATGGTAATATGCAATGTACTAGAAAACGGAAGCCTCCTTATTTCGACAGGCTCACGCGGTCGTTTCCATAGTTTAAACCTAGTACAATGCCATTATCGACTTCTTAAGCGTATGATAACTCAAAAAACATGATATTATAGTATTAGTCTGAGACTGGTACGGCATTATTGCTTAAGACTGCCCTCGAGGTTTCCAAAGCGTAGTGAGAGGTCCTTTTATATCTAGCAGATAGATAAGTAGGTATCTAGTCTCCGGCACAACAACAATATGATCACCTATAAATCCTTGTTAGGTAGATGCCCTGTGATAGTTCCATATTAAGTTCGTACCAACATTCAAGTTCGTATCGTTGTATTATTATGTGGGGCTTTTTGATTTCATTGATACTACTTTGATGTAGATACTTACCAGACCTACTACCTAGGTAAGTAGGTAGCTATGAAGAAAATGCTTGTTTCAAGTTTCGGGGCTCATATAAACAGCATTTCCCTTCTCTAGAGGTTCGGATTTTTACATGTACTACTTTAACTTCGAAACGATGTTGATGCTTTCTCATAGCAATATGAAATATGCTACATCATGATGCATTAAGTTTCGTATAGGAAGAGAACATTTAACTTTCTTGATGCAATCATAATGTTGATAGTATCAATGTAGGTAGTTTAATTCTGAATATTCAGTTGTCTATTTTTAGCATCACTAGCTACACCGGACACTTGGTAGGTAGTTAGTGGATGCTTTCAGCCTTATATGTAGGTAGAATCCCTATGGTCCAAATTAGACGTTTTAGCAACTCTTACACATAGGTAGTTAGGTGTCGTATATAGTGATTATGAATATATTTAGTGTGTGCATGGTATCTTATTCTGCTGCATCTCCCAATCAAGTAATTTCCTAACTCAAGGTTAATACCAGACATACCAGACCCTTTCATGTTTGAATAATGTACACCTGGTAGGTAAGGTTAGAGCGATACTTAGTGTATATTTAGGTTAAGTTAGGTAGGTAATGTACCTGGGCAGGTAAGCTAGATGCACAGACCATAGGTACTAATTGCGAATTCTTAGCGGTTAAAAAAGCTTAAGGAATACGGAGTAGACGGGTCTGGTGTTCCTAGGTCGTACATCAATACCAGCACTACGGATTACATTCCACTAAGTTCCGGTGGCCATAGGTAACCCCTGTATGTAGTACGAGCTTACCAGTACGCTAGTATTGCGAAAGTTGGGGGGGAATGTTTATCTTTTACCAATCACGACTCTGCGCGAAACCCCTCTTCAACCATTTCATTCCAACTTTCCAACTTGGAAAATACATCGACAACTACAACAAAAAGATCGATCCAATTAACCAACCCCGACCCTCGCTCGCTCACCCACCACCACCAGCACCACTACCACTACGACGTTGCACTCCCTTGTCCACTGTCAGCCTTGCTTCTTGCTTCTTGCTTCCTGCTTTCTGCTTCCTGCTCTGGCTCGTATTGGTACCCGCAACCCGCCGCCGCATGACGACGACGCGACAGGACCTCACCACCATTGCGCATGTGCTTACGCTTGCCTCGTCACCGTCCCGGCTGCCAATACCGCCATCACCGCTCTCGCTCGCTTCTACACGCCCGAACATGGTTATCTGATCCCACCCCCAATTACGTCGGCCATGCTCCAACATCTGCGCTTCCACAGACGGGCCCCGTCGAATCCCACCTCCCCCATACCCGAGACAAGTCCATGGGATACCGCCTCGGCCCAGCTGGTCCCCAATGATGGAGTCCCGTCTCCAGATCCTCGCCCGCACTCTTCCACTTCTCTTCCTTTCACCCATCCGCACGGACAGCCGCCCTCCCAGCCCGCGCCTCCTACCTTGCCACCCATCACCAGCTTCGTACCCCCCCATTCCTCCGAGCTTGCTATAGACCTCACCGACTTCGACTCCGACTCGAAGCCCTACGACGAACCGAAGCCTCCGTCTCGCTCTCCTCGATCGTCACACAAAGAAGAGACCGGCTTCATTGGGGGCCTGGCCTTGCAGAATTACCGACGGGAGAAGGGGGCCAAGAAGCCAGCTTCGTCCGAACGAACCACCGCAACCTCGCCAGATGGCTCTACCTTCAAGCCAAGCCCATCTCCTGTGACAAACCCACCCAGCCGACCACCGCCTCTTAGGCCCTCTAAGACCACTTCCTTCGTCAGTCCAACTGATCTGCAGAATGCCGCTGCTACCGGGAAGCGCACACCAGGTACCAGAATGACATCAGAACCGCAGGTCTTATCGAACCAACCCGCCTTTCAGGAGCCTCCACGAGGCAGAAAGAGCCTCCCCTTCCTCAAGAACCCCGTGTCGACCTTGTTGCTGCGCAGGAAGGCATATCAAAATGTACCCGACCTCGCCTTGCCGCTTCGGAACAAATCTGAAGAGCCTTCCTATGATCCCCGAATTAGAGGCACTCGTGTTCACGATTTTAGTGCCCCGAGACCGCGAAGAGTCGTCTCTAGCATAGAACCGACTACGACTAGCTTTGGTGCCGACAAGCCTCGCCAGAGCCAGAATTCACCGGTTCTCAGCACCCAGGCGCCTATCGTAGAGGCGCCCCCTGTTCCGCCAAAAGATGAACAAACTACTTCTATACACGCACCCTCCTCGACGCATTCTAGGTCATTCTCGGTAGGCTCGGGGCCGACGATGAGGTCTCAGAACTCGATAAGTAGCCAGTCCCGAACTGACTCTTACAGCCAGTCAAACAGCCAACGTAGAAAAAGTTCCATACAGCCATCGCTGGCTTCAGTATCCCGCAATGTATCGCAGGCATCTTCCAAAGACGTCCTTTCTTCGTTGCCTAGGCACATGAAGAGCACCTCGTCTCGCTTTAGTTTCGATATGATTGGGGCTGCAAAACAGGAGAAGCTGTTAGAGGAGAGGCACCGGCAGCGCCAGCAAGATAAGAAGATAGATGAATCCATGGACCGACGAGATTCTCGTTTTGATGACTTCGACGAAGACGCGTTTGACTACGATGCAATGGACTTTGATGATGGTCTGGAAGAACGAATTCCAGGTGTGAACGCCGATTATGAGGACGAGGAAGGTTTCGACGCAGTAGATGATCCAGATAACGACCAGGAGAACTTTGCTGGATTCGTTTTCCAGCGTTCTAACCCGGAGTCTTCTATAACAAGTCCTCACAGTGCTGGCATACTTCCAACGCCGAGAGACGCAAACGGTGACATAATCGGCTATGCAACAACGGCAGTGACGCCAGACCTCAACACCCTCTCCCGGGGTTCGCCTGAAGAGTCTAATGAACGTCCACCGGAAAAGACAATCCACGAGAGCTCGACAACTGGCCTAGGGATCCAGATCCAGGGACTTCTCGAAACCGTCGCCGAAGCCCCTGAGCCGTCGATGTACCAACATGCTAACCAACATGTCGGTTTGATGCTAAAAACTCGTAAACAGTATGGCGTTGTCCCGAAACCAACCGATAAGGACGATGAGTTATACTTCGATGATGGGTTGATTCACGATTTCGATGGCGAAGGGGACGGTTCTACATTTGACGAGTCTATTTTTGACTTGGACGATACGGATCAGTACGGGAGACCCATCCCGGGTTTGTTTGCCAACGCGTTGGCACAGAGGAATGCCGCCCAGGAGGCTAAGAAGCGAGAATCTGATCTTACTTCGAGACTATCCGGACAGTCTGTTTTGTCGAAGTCTACTGCTCACACGTCGTTCAGTGTTGATGTGCAAGCTAAACCTGAGCAGCCTGCAGTGCAAAAGCCGGAAGAGCAAGAGACCAAGCATCTCAAGGCAGCACCGCCAGCACCGCCAGCCGAGCTGCCAACCGATCTGCCATCCGATCTGCCATCCGATCTGCCATCCGATCCGCCGGCCGACCTGTCATTATCAAATACGGGAGAAGATCAAGTCGCAGCGTACCAAGCTGCTTTAGCGGCTGCTGCTCATCAAGCTGCCGCCTCTGGCAAGTTTCGCCGGGACTCATCTTCACCGCCACCAGCACAGTTGACCATCACATCGCCGACAACGTCTGGATCTTCCCAGTGTCATTCTCATCCCGATGAAAACGACAATACCTTTGATAATGCAATTGATGATTACGATTACGATGGCTTCTCCGCAGAACTGGATGATTATGAGCTAGATGACGACGCTATCATCGCTGAAGCTAATGCCAGTGCTCTCGCGAATGATTCAGATGGTTGGTATGGCCAGGAGTTTGGGTTTTATTCTGCCCCAGTACCGCAGTATGTTCATCATGGCCCAAATCCACTTAGCGAGAAGAATCTTTACCAATACTCCCATGGCGGTTACTTTGGACCCAGCGGCATTAACCGTAGCACATCCGGTCGTGTGGTTTCGCGCGAGCCAAACCTTACCCCTATCACCGAACGGTCCGAATACTCGAACAGAAACTCTCTCATGAGCCTCGGTATGCCTCCTGGGCCTAGTAGTGCGCCGGTGCAGAGTCCAGGTCTGGCGCAGCTTGCCATGATGGCCGACGACGATAACATGTCATTGTCGGCGCTACTACGTCTTCGCTCGAAGGCTTGGGGCGGCTCTCAAGCCTCGCTCCCGAGCTCGCGTGATGGATCCCCAAATGACCGTAATGGTGCTACAAGTCCCTGGGGCCAGGACATTGGTGGTATCATGGGACCTTCACATGGGCGAAAGAACTCGGCCTTCTCAATCTACAGTCAAGAATCGACGACGGGACCGGGAAGTGCTTCGGGGAGCCCCACGCTGACTATGTCTATGCCAAACATACCTAATAACGCCATACCTCCACTTAATGTACCCGGAAACGCTAATACCACTTCTACTGCCTCTCCTATTTCAGCGCCAGTTTTCTCCCCGTTGCAACCATCATCGGCCTGCCCACCCGTTTTCGAAGACGACGAGACAAGTCCGGTAGAGTTCACTAATGCATCGGCAAAACCACGTGGTGGAAGCATGAGTCCGACCGTTGGCATTCCGTCTCAGAAAAAGCCAGGCATGGGCCACCGGCATAGGGGCAGCGCCGACAGTTTCTCTTATTCCAAGGAAGAAGAGAGCGGCGAGACACGATGGATACTCGAGCGTCGGCGGACTGCAGAATCGGGCGAGATCGAGATCCTCGGCCGCGAGATAGTAGAAAGCGGGCGGATATAGAATTTCCGGGCCCATCTCCCAGATCTATCTTTCGGGATATGGGGCCGCCATTCACACTGGTTCGCAACGAAGAATAAGACGAGATAAATATATTTACTATATGGGTATAAGCGGAGTAGGGATCAGAACATATAATTATCTAAACGTTCACTGTATGTATTTATCTTTTCTTTTTACCCTGCTCAGGGCACCTCAGTAGGGTGTGTGTTACCTGACGCGGGACTTTGTTATTTAGGAGAGGGGGGAGGAAGGAGGGCATAGCTAGATATATGGGGATTTTATTTTAGGAGTACACAAAATCGAGTGTAAGAGAGAGAGGCATGAAGGATCGAACGCCGGTTTCGCTATTTCTTTTCTCTGTCGGATCCGAGATGGAAGCGTATGGGAAATCATGGAACGGAGAAGAAAACAAATCATCTTACCTTTATGAAGGTTAGCAAGCGGATGGGACTATTCTTTGGGTATTCGAGTCATAACCACGCACCCGCGACTTTTTTTCTTTTCGTCTATGATGCGTCATAATTATCTCTAATTAATCTAGAGGGGCGGATGGGCCCATGGTTTAAGAGAGGTGAGGAAAGAATACAACAATAAGGAGAAGAAGAAAAAAAAGGCTCGATGGCTGGTTGGGGTTTTATATTACGCCCTTTTAGTAAATACATTATTTTGTGTTTCTCTGCGTTTGCTTGTGTGCGTGTGCGTCTTTGGACTGGGATAAGAGTGTCATGGGTTTTGAGTCGAGCATGAAGTAGATTCTACCTACGCTACACAGGTATGTTAATATGTAGGTGCGTTCAATGTTGTTATGCGAAGTGTCTAAGGGCTGGCTAGGTAGGTATATGACGACATTTATGGCAATGGAAGCAATACGGATCTGGATATTAAGGAATTTAGCTTAGCCCATGGATAGGAGATTGGATACTTCAGTAATGCGTACTAACATTGGTAGGTATACTAATGCTTAATTGACCTTGAGGTGAGTTGGTGTTGGTGTTGGTGTTAAAAAAGGGTAGGTTGATCAATGTTTAGGTACATCATAGGTATTGTCGATCACATTCCAAGAGCGCTGTGTAGGTCTGGTATTTGTAGCATTGTGTTTCCCGTGTTGTAGGTTTCGGTGATGCAAGTTTATATTGATACTTGGATAGATACATCAAATTGATACTGATCAATTTACTAGGGGTATGTATAATTGTCTATTGACTGGACCTATGAAATTGTGTGGTTCTATAACTATATGTAGTTCACTGAGGGGTTGTCAACTATAAGTTGCAAATGTCAATTACCTAGGTATTGCTTGACGTCCTTCAAATACCTAGGTAGATTAAGTGCTTAGGTACCTGGTTGCCAGGTTAGCATGAAATGAATATATATTGGCTGGCTTCGAGTTCTTTTAGGTAGTGCCCAGTGAGTGCTATGTAGATATTCTTTTTATCGAGATGTCAAGTCTCTTCTCTCTCAAGGTTCCAAGGTACAGTAGCAAGAAACAGAGAACTCGTTATGTTGTTGTTGTATTATCTCCACCACTTTACCTACCTAGGTACGCGTGATGTGATAAAAAAATAAAAATAAAAATAAACCCCATGTCAACCATACATAAAAGGTACATAAAAGTCGCTCGAGCGTTCGGTTAACACATGCGAGATGGGTTCATGCAGAGCGAGCGGATGCTGCGGCTTAGCTACTTAGGTAGGGCCACGGTCAGATGAGATGAGACGAGCATGATCATATGTATGTACTAACGTGGGTAGAGACCGGAAGAGGTGTCTGTGCTCGTATATGTATGTGTCTACCTAGGTAGGTAGGTTATGTGGATAGATAGATAGGTAGGTAAAAAGGGGTGGTTTTGCCCTGCCCTGCCCCATCGACAATCCATCATCATCGTATTACACCACTACGATGATGATGATGGATTTCCATGAATCAAAAAGAGCCGCCCCTGGTTCGCGGCTATATTCGCCCTGGGCGGCCGAGCTGATTGGCCCGCGTAGATCTGGGGTAAGTCGTCCCCTGGGGGGGGCTAAACTGGCTTTTCGGCGGGGAAGGTCGGCCGAAGTCTGTAGCGAGGAACGACGAGGCCCAGCGTCGGTGACATGCGCTCACCTTCCATTGGGCGGCCGCGGGCTCGGCGACGCGGTCCCAGCGGTCCCAGCGGTCCCCAGATGCAGATATATATATTGGACCCTGCCGCCACATGCTGTCTATGTATGTATGTGTATGTGTGTGTCGTCTCTGCATAGATTCGACATTGGTATCCCTATATATACCTACCTACCTATCTACCTATCTATAAATAAAGCCGTGATGCGCTACACATCGTGGGCGTTGGCCACCGCCGCCGCCACCGCCTTGTTCTCCGGCGGCGGCGTCTCGGCCGTCCAGGAGCTCTCCCAGGTGACCATCTTCACGCCGCCGAGCGACTACACCGACCCGCGGACGCTGTACGCGCGGACGGTGCAGCTGCCCAACAACGACCTGCTCGCGACGTGGGAGAACTACAGCCCGGAGCCGCCGGCGGTGTACTTCCCCATCTACAAGTCGACGGACCAGGGGGCGACGTGGACGGAGCTCTCGCGCGTCGAGGACCAAGGGGGGTACGGGTACGGGCTGCGGTACCAGCCGTTCCTGTACGTGCTGCCCGAGGCGATCGGGGGGTTCGCGGCCGGCACGGTGCTGCTGGCGGGGTCGTCGATCCCGACGGACCTGTCGAGCACGCAGCTGGACCTGTACGCGTCGACGGACGGGGGCGCGAGCTGGCAGTTCGTCAGCCACGTGGCGGCGGGCGGCGAGGCGCGGCCCAACAACGGGCTCACGCCCGTGTGGGAGCCCTTCCTGCTGCTGCACGCCGGCCGGCTGCTCTACTACTACTCGGACCAGCGCGCCAACGCCACGCACGGCCAGAAGATGGTGCACCAGGCCTCGGCCGACCTGCGCGCCTGGGGCCCCGTCGTCGACGACGTCGCCTACCCCACCTACACCGACCGCCCGGGCATGCCCACGCTGGCCCTCCTGCCCGACGGCCGGTACATCTACGTGTACGAGTACGGCGGGGGCGCGGACCCGACCGGCGCGCCGTCCACGGGCTACCGCTTCCCAGTGTACTACCGGCTGACGGCGGACCCGGAAGACATAGCGTCGGCGCCGCACCACGGCATCGCGAGCCGCAGCGCCGACGGCGCCACCACCACCGTGCCCAACGGGTCGCCCTACGTCGTCTGGAGCCCCGCCGGCGGCGCCAACGGCACCATCGTCGTCTCGTCCGGCTGCTGCTCCCAGGTCTTCGTCAACCGCGCCCTCGGCGCCGAGGACGCCTGGGAGACCGTCGACACCCCCGAGGCCGCCTCCTACACCCGCTCCCTGCACGTCTTCCAGGAGGACCCCAGCTACGTGCTGATCGCCGGCGGCGGCCGCCTGCCGCCCAGCACGACGAACAAAGTCACGATTAGCGTGATTCAGGTTTGACGGGAGAAAGAGAGAGAGAGAAAGATAGAAAGAGATGGGAGGAGGGAGGAGTGGATGTTAAATGTATATATAGGTACCTCCTAAATAAATAAATAGGGTCGTGTTATCCATTTGTTTGGTCTTGAGACAATGACAATGATGAACATATGTATAAGTCCTCATCAAGTTAAATTTATGTAAAGTAACCCCAACACTACGCGATGACCTGTTGAACATTAATTAATACAGTGATACCTATATAGTCACCTAGAGTCGGGATGACAAGCCATGTATATGCAGTTACCATTCTTGAGGGGTTTTTTTTTTCGCATTGATAACAACGAACTTTGTAGGAAGTGTAAAAAGATCGATCAATACACCAGACCGAATATTTGATCTCGAAAATTATAACTTGAACCAATTCTACAGAAAAGGGGGGAGGGTCTGAAGAGAACAGAAGAGTTTCTCGATGATAAAATACCTACCTAGTTAACTGAATAAAAGTATAAAAACAGAGGGTGACTTTTATTATATAATACGGGGAGGGAATGAATATATCTTTCATCTACACCACATCGAGCTAAAAGATAGGTTAGCACTGTACCTACACAATGTTATGCGCAGATGACCCAAAGAATACCAAGGTGCAGTGGGAAGAAATGTAAAAAGACGCCGCAATCTTGCCAAGGCCTCGAGACTCGTGTTATGTTATATTTACCTGGGTAACTTCATTACCATCCATCGAATAAGCACTGCCAAATCTGCCATTACTTCGTCGATTACATTTCTACATACATCATCATCATGAAGAGGTGGCACATTATCTACTTCTATTAACAGTAACATTTTTTTTAAATCCCGATCCTCTTCGCCCTGCCCATAAATATTTACATAACCTTTTTTTTCGCTTTCGTGGTAACGTATTAGACACTCCTTCTTCATACCCACTCCTTGGGCTCCCTGAGGACCTCAATGAGACGTTGTTCCCGGCTCTTGGGCTCGGGCTCGTACATGTACCGCCAGGAGGCGGTCAGCGGCAGACTCATCAGTATGCTCTCGACTCTCGACCCGGGCACGCTGAGCCCGAAAGCGGTCCCGCGGTCGTGGACCAGGTTGAACTCGACGTACCTGCCCCGGCGCACCTGCTGCCACTCCTTCTCCTTGGCAGTGAAGGGCATGTTCTTTCGCTTGTTGATGATGGGTAGGTAGGACGGCAGGAAGCTCTTGAGGCAGTCCTGGACGAAGGCGAACGTGTTGTCGGCGTCGGCGACGGTCTCGTCGAGGTCGTCAAAGAAGATGCCCCCCACGCCTCTGGATTCGTTGCGGTGCTTGTTCGAGAAGTAGTCGTCACACCACCTCTTGAACCGGGGGTAATAGTCCTTGTCGTGCTTGTCACAAGCCTCCTTCAGCGTCTTGTGGAAGTGCACAGCGTCCTCGTCGAACAGGTAGCTCGGGGTCAGGTCGCTACCTCCACCGAACCACCAGGCCTGCGATGTGCCGTCTGGCAGCATGGTCTCGAAGTATCTGTAATTCAGATGTACGGTGGGTGCCATGGGGTTCGAAGGGTGCAAGACCATGCTCAGTCCCAGAGCATAGAAGTCGAGCTGCTCGACATCGGCGTCGAGCATCTTGTGGTTGACCCTCATCTTCCCCATGGCGGCCTTGGGCAGGGTGCCGTAGACTACGCTGATGTTGACACCGGCCTTCTCGAAGACATTGCCCTCCTGCAAGACGCAGGAGAGGCCGCCTCCGCCGTCGGGACGTGTCCACTCATCGGCGCGGAACTTCTTGCCGTCTACCTCCTCGAGGGCCGAGACAATGGCCTTCTGCTGCTCGCGGATGAACTTCTCCATGCGCAGGCGCATGGGCGACTGCTCGTTGATGCCCTTTTCTCGCTTGGTGCGCTCGTCGAGTTCGGCCAGGGAGCGGGCATCGAACTTGGTGGGTTTCTGGGAAGCCTGCAGAGTCAGTTGGTCAACCTCAGTTCTACTGCTTGCGGGGGTCAAGGGGTGCCATACTACCGTGTAGGCCGCAGCCGACACAGCGACGACACCGACGCCAGCGAGGGCGGCGACATTGGAGACACGAGAGCTGCTGGTGTTGCCGCTCTTTGCGCTGCTGCTAGCAAAGGTGCGTCGGAGTGGCTGCGCAGCCCGTGGCAGCCGTGACCGCAGTAGAATGAGCTGACCCAATTGCCGCCTCGACATGGTCTACGATCTTCTGCTTCTTCTCTTCTCTTCTCTTCTCTTGTCTATTTGACCCAGTTCAGTTGAAAACCTTCCTAAAGGGTTTGGCGCATAGAAAAGAGGAAGAGAGAAAAGAAGAAAAAGAAAGAAAAAAGAGGCTTTAGGCAATCGAGTCAACAGGGAAACAGAAAAATGGTCAGAATAAATAATACAAGATCAAATAATCTATATCTATCGTTCGTTCGTTCAGTTGTGGTCGTAAGATTTTCAATGGGTCCAGAAGATGAAGTGGGAAGCTCTCGGAGCTCAGCACAGCTCAGCTTTTAGGACAGGACGCCTTACCTTGACGGCGGTATCGGCCGGTACCACCCCGCTTCAGCTGTCTGGCCATTATCGTCTACCCTCCTTGTCAGCTGCTACCAATTTTCTGTCACCCCTGCTATATAATACCTAACCTAGGTACCTTACCTACTTAGTTGTGCTAACCTAGGTGAGAAGTTCCCTTTCCCGGAAAGCCGGAACTGCACTAACCTTGCCTAGGTCAAGTAAGTACCTACAGTACCTAGGGACACCCACCAAGCATCTCACTCTCTCTCATCATCCCCTCCCTCCCCACCGACTTACAACAGCTTACAACTCAAAGTCAGGTCATCCGTAAAGTCCCCATTCACAACAATGGGCTGACTTTATGCCCATTCCGACCCTGCATTAGTACTACTACCACTAATAATACCTACATCAAATATTCGGCCATTTAATTCCCATCATTTTGTCTTGTGTTGTATTCTACCAGTCTGTCGGGAACATCAATAAATCCATACCTCAGGTACACCTACATAACCTACCCTTGACATGTCTCCGTCGGTGCACTCACAAAGTCCGAGTGAGAGACCCTTAACCCGGAGTCCCTTGGCGGCAAACAGAAGAAGGCAAAATACCTACAACTACCTAGGTAACCTAGAACAGAAGACGTATGTAGGTAGTAGGTAATATCTCGAGGTGGTGGCTTTTTCTTCAAAGCGCAAGATCTAGGTACCTACCTACTACTATTACTACTCGAATCACATCAAGAATAAAAGGTCATTGCAGGACGGTTGTCGTTATTTTCTTTTATCACTTGAGCATGTTGAGTTTATAATCTATAACCTGCCCCGTCTAAAATCCCGCTTCCTAGCTACAAGCTTCTTCCCTACATCCCCCCCCCCCCCCCCCCCCTGCCTACCTCCTTTTCTTTTTCCTTTACACCATTCAATATATCCCAAACCCAAACCCAATCCTAATCCCAAATCTCCCAAACTTACCTCCCTTCCCCTTGATGCCTCGCCATCCACCGGTTTCTCCGGACCAGCGTCACCGTCTTAGTCACCGTCTCCGGCCCCTCTCCCTTCTCGACCTCTCTCAGCCGGCCCCCCGCCGCGTCGACTACGGCTCGCTCGCTTATGGGCGCGGGGTGGTCGTCCATGGTGATGGTCGGGATCCGCACCGGTAGCGTGGTGGCGGTGGTGGATGGGCGGAGGGGGGCAGCTCCGGGCGTCAGGGCGGGCGAGGGGGCGGTGACCATGTTCTGCCCCTTTTTCAGGCCTGGCTCGGCGATGGCGAGTGTGGCAGTAGTAGTAATAGTAGGAATCGGGTCTACGTCCTCTGGCGGCTCTGTTATGGACGGGGGCACGGCGAGGGCCTCGTTGCGCGGCGTGCTGCTTGTGCCGACGCAATACCTGAGGTTTTCGTGATGGTGCTGGTTAGCGGTTCTGTCCTGCTCCTGAGAAGAACACATAACTAGGTAGGTAGGTAGGTAGTCTGTAGGCAAGCTTGGAAGCGCTGGGGTAGTAGGGTCTTGAGCGATTTTTCTGAGATGATGTCTAGGCTCTCAGAGCAACTACCTAGGAGCCTGGGGGTGGAACTCGGGGATATTAGTAAATGACGAACCAGTAATTAGGCAAGAAATCCGCCGCACAGTTCTCTCCGTCTTCTCCCAGGAACGGGTTGTACTCATACAGGTCCGTCGGTTGTATGCCGGCCCGGTCCGCGAGCCACGAGCACGAGTCCTCTTTGGCGAAGGCCTGCAGCCACGACACGCAGTCGGGGACGATCCCCGCCTGTATAGGGAACGGGGGTTCCGCTGGGCTCTGGAGGACCGAGTATGTCGCCGGCATTGTGTTTTCTTATTCCGATAGTCCGATAGCTAGTAAGGGGAGATTTTACCATATGCGTCTGAAACCTGCAAAGCTCAAGTCCGTTTAGATGTATGTATGCCGATATCTTGCCTAAGGTTGAGAGTGATAAAGCATATTTACCTCTTTGTCCAGTGCTGCGAGAGCTCCTCTACGGTTCCTTCGGCTGGCATAGAGGAGTTGACAAAGAGCTTTTTGTGCCAAGCTCACCTTGCTCTTCTAATTTGATATAAAGCAGAGCTATTCAGATTGCATCAAGTACAATCATTATTAATGGATATTCCCTAGGTAATTAAACAAAGGGGCTGCTTAGCAAGTATAATAGGAGATAGATATATGCAATTAGCTATTCTGTTGCTCCAGTGAATTTTTCACTATGTCGTTCTTACTCCCACATCAATACTCGTAAGGAAGGGTTCACATAGTCGTCACATTTGATGTATAACATAGCTCTACATCAGGAAATCTAGATACCTTCAAGTCAATAAAGCCCCTTACATAACTCACTACCTGGGCAAAAAGAAACAATAATCATTCTGCACAGTGGTAAGATGAGCTTCAAAAGGGGTTTCTGTGTAAATAAGCACGCCCTACAACTGCTAGTTCACGGCTCCTGGCACTGATTTTTCCCATCATGCCTCGTGTTTAAATTCTCACGCAAGGGGAATGTAAAGATCACATCGTTGTCTATAAACCCCAAATAGTCCCATATAGGTTTCAAGGCATTCATGGATCATCTTACAACAAATAATGCAGATTTAAGCTCTCGTTCTTCCAAGCCCCTATTATCATGTTCATCAGTAAGACATGAGACTCGTAAGATATTGGAACTTAAGGAAGCTTCTCGTAACCAGTTATCCAAATATTTTAGTGATTATATGTTCTCATCTTCTTTAGACTTCCCACGCTCCCCCTTTTTTTCTTGACAAGCCCCTATATTAATGTTTTGACTTTACCCTTTCACAATTCATCTTCACCCCCATGTATTAGTCCCAGTTGTAGCAACTTGTCAGCAGATGTGAATATATGGGACATGATGTCCTTTGCTATGGATGAAGGCCCGTAGTCGTCTCTTTTCTCTCAAGTGATGTTATCAATATATTTGTGGAGCTGTCGACTATAAAACGGGAAAGAGCTACACATCACGAAGTTTACGGCAACTCTATTATCTAACCTTGTTGCTACCAAACGTAAAGCGTTTTCTGAGAGAACAATAGGCTGTATGGATTCAATTGTTTACTTCAATGTTGTTTGTATTGCTAGCCCCATCTATAGTTCTATTGTTTAACCAGATATCACGTACCATGCTGGTGATCACGGAGCCAAAGGTCTTATTGTAAAAGCACCCAACATTAAGGAAAACGCACCTCCCAATGCCCATGGCAACAAGCAACAAGACAACCTCTCCGCATTTTCTATACAAGTTACTCTTCTGCTCCCGCGGAGACCACACCTGGGCCCACGTTTACGGTTGTGAAGTCACGATAATTTCACGTCCAGCCCAAAAAATAATTCATATATAAGCAGCAAAGACAACCCCAACTCTTTTCCCTTCCCTTCCCTTTCCTTTACACATCACCCACCTTCTTGCTTCTGTGCTATTTTCAGTCTCCGGTTGTTGCCAACACCGTGAGAATAGCTAAGGGCAGGACCGAGTTACCTTCCCTTCATCATCAACTGCAGCCCAGTTCTAGGATAAGAGTGTGAGTACTGAACTTCTTATAGCCTTGTCTTTTTCTTTTTTTCTTTTATTTTCTTTTCAGATTTTCTACAGTCCACTTCTATATCAACCAACTATCTCTTCCCCTTCCTAAAGCTTACCCCCCCCCCTTTCTAATATACTACTAACACATCTATAAAAAGCAATAATCCTACTGCGAGCTATAACACGATGTCGGATAACGTGGCACCCATTGCCACTGTGGGTCGTTTCCTTCCAAGGGAGATCTGTCTGAGTAAGTGATTTTGCGCGCCATTCACTACCCCCTTCGACCGGTCCCGGGGGGCCGTGATTACTTATCCCGGCCAAGCGTATGAGTTTGGACTCCCGAGACACAAGGTCAAGAGGGAAAAAAAAACGTACTCAACATGGCAAGTACTAACTCGCTCTGTCACAGTGTTGATCGATATGGCTGTCAGAAAGGATCCATTGGATGCGTGGCGCAACATCCGGCAGGCTTCTTCCTGGTGGAAGAGCATGACAGAGGAGGCCTTCGCCCAGAACCATCTGCCCCAGCTCCGTGTCGATTTCTATAGAGCAAATGATCGTGTAGGACGACTTGTCTTCGATCGACTCTCCGATGATGGAACACGCGCTATCTTCAGAGTGAAAGACGACATTCAAGAGGAACCCCGAAACGAGACCAGCGCACCTCAATATTACCACCATGTGTTGGTACTCGAGGGCGTTGCGATAAACGAAACCCCGCTTTATGGATTCGAGCACGATGAGCAGGCTCGGGAAGCCTCATTCTTCTGGATCCCTACGTTCAACATCCTGTTGACCGCGGAGGCCCGGCTTCGACGGATCCTGGAAGGTCTTATCGACGATGAGTTCCGACGAGTCGCGGAGACTGGATTGGTCGACCGGGGCCCATACGGGGAAACAAACATGAGGAAGATTATCTTCTACACAATGCGGGCAAGCATGCAGTATCGTGAGGCTACCCGAGCTGAGCGGGATAACTGGTTCGCTCGCCTCGGTCCCCTAGCCAACCCCCTTCCCGCAAATAATGGGCCTCACACTCTGGTATGGACTCCCACGATTTACGACAATGGATGGATCCACATGCTACGTCGGCATCACTTCTGGCACTGATAGAGGATGTCACTTGGTTGCCAGAGAGGGAACAAGGTGGCATCATTGGTGTGTAGCTATGAGAGGGCTTAAGCCGAAGACGCGGGAGTACCAGATATGGATGGTTACGGGCAAAAGGGGAGACGGCTGTCGTACACAAAAAATGGGGGAAAAGTTAGTATTGCTTGACGTGTGAAGTCAATTCATCCAGTTCATCATGACGTTGGTGTCGAGGACCTGGGCTTAGAGAAGACTAAGAGAGAGACACTAATTTCATGAAGTTACGACTATGCACGAAATATTTCCCCGGTGAAAAGTGGTTATAGGCAGAAATGCAATATGTCGTCCGTGCCAGTGTGTTGTGCCCCGTAGAGAAAACCAAGTCAAAGCTGGTAAGAAAAAAGGATGTAGTGCTAACGTAGAAAAGATACCCATACAATAGTACATTCCCATAGTACGTACCTCCTATTCAGGGGCATAGCAACATCACTGCCGAGAGCAAGAATAGGCTGCTCTAAGCAGTGTTTTACCCAGCCCATCCCATAGACGTACCCCTATTCCCTCACCAATATCTCTGCCCTTCCTATACTCCCTAGAGGTAGATCTCATGCTGTCCATTCTGGTCTTCTTGCCACAATGCCACTCTTACACAGCACTTTCCAGGATTCCGAACTTGACCTGACACCCAATCATACACCAAAGAGGTGTGCTCCAGAATCTTTCCGCGATACCCTAAGTTGAAGGTTAAGCCCAAGGGCCAAAGGTCATCCATGCATTATTTCCAACTCTCCAAGGCCTCCTTTCTCCAAAAATGAATAACAGGGTAGCCCATTCGTATAGGTGTAATATCGACGGGTATAGGGCCGGCTTGCTCGCAGGTAGTAGCGCTGGCGCGGCGCCGGGGACCTAGAGCTGGACGGCGCCGACCCATCCCAAGCTCACGAGCGTCGTAGTCTCGGACTACGGCGAGGATGCGAGGTGGGAGTTCGCGGTGTGCATACGGTTCGTGTTACTGCCTTCCCCCTTTTCCCCTTTTTTTCTCACTACCTCCAACCTCTACCCCGATGAAAAAGTTGCGTAACTAGTGAGTTATATAAAAAAAGGGAGGATAATAATAATAGTAATGAACAGGACCGTAGCTATCTCACCGACCAAGTCGAAATTGTACGACTTCCAGGAGGTCCGGCGCATGTGCCAGACGTCCACACTGGCGGCGCCGACATCCCCTGCCCTTCCGCTTCCTGTACGTGAGCGGCGCGGGCGTGGAGCGCGAGCAGGAAAAGGCGCCGCGGCGGAGTATCTGCAGATGCGGGTAAGGGGAACAAGTTTTTCTTTTTCTTTTTCCCTTCCGCCCCCAATTCTCAGCCCCCACAACCCAAACCCCTACCCCTTTTCTTATCGGATAACATTCATTACCTACATATATCCGATTATACAACACTACTAACACGAACCTGAAAAAAAAAATCCCCCACCGACTAAAGGGTGAAACCGAGAGCAAGCTCCCAGCGCTAGCTTCTGAGCTCGGCGGCGTCGAGGTGGGCATCGCGCGGCCGGGCCTCATCTCGGCGCCGGGGGCGATCGTCCGGTCCGTCCTGGTCGCGGGGGTGGGCTGGGCGAGCGGCGTGTCCAGCATCAGCGTTACGGAGATCGCCGCCGTGATGCTAGACCAGGTGGTCGGGGGGCTCGACAAGGAGCCCCTGAATCCGGCGGACTTGGCGAGGCTCGCCGCGAAGAGTGGTGAAGGAGGCGTAGCTTAGGAGTTTTTCTTTCTTGAAGAGAGAGGCGGGGAGGGATAGATAGATAGATAGGTTTAGGCTGGAAGGGCATATAGTTTCTATACCCTATCGCTGTATCTATACTATCTTAGATGAGGTGGATGACCTTACTAGGTAATACTATGTCTCATCGGACGGGACTGCTGTAGTCCATCATCAAATGTTTGCTTTAGCTTTCACTTATCGAGATCTACTATATATCCAAGTAAACATAGAGTCTGATCTCGAACTGCTCTGGTGCCTTCCTGTTAATAACTGTAATGGGCCTGGCCCGTTCTATCTCATGTGCATATTAAGATGTAAGATAGAGATCTCTCACCGGAATGCAACGTCCTGTAGGCCAATAACTCCATATCCAAGAACTACTGTTCTATTTAGAATCTCCATATTAGCCCAACCGAGGGGCGGGGGCCAAGTCTGTTGTGCAGCAAATAGAGGAGTTAGATAGGGACGTACCATATTAGAGCTGTCCCTCCGCGCTCCAATTTTCCCGTCTCATTCTCCCGGTGCCGGTAGAGTCCCTGGGTGAACCCCCTGAAAGTTATACGACGGCAATTGCTTTTCTTTGAAATGTTTGGCGTTGTATATATTATCGGGAGATCTCATCTCAAGGATAGGAGGGAAGAGATTAAGTTACGAGACCCATCGAGATATAGAAGTAGGGATTCATATATTTACCTTCTCGCCGCACAATCATGACGATGCTCGCGCGGTTTTATATCGGCCTTGTTGCTGGCACGGCCTTTTTGCCTGCTGTTCTAGCAGAATGCGACCGAACTCGGCTCCTAGAATTCGCAGACTCGTATGTAGAGGCTCACGAATCAGGTTAGTAACCAGGAAACCTTTCTTTGAATATCATCTAAAGGATCTCTTCCATAGAGAGTTCCTACGAGACATGGTTGAACGCCACACTAACTCTGTGATGTGATACTAGGGTCGGTCAGCTACCTTGAGAACATCGCAGACAACTTCACATACGTGGAGAACAACCAGACGCGGGAGATAACGGGAGGGATATTCTTCAATGCGTTCAAGATCGACCACCGTCACACCATCGCCGACACCGTCGAGTGCGCCACCTTCACGGAGCTCATCATCACACATAACATCTCGGACGCGCCCACGCCGCATGTCATCGGCACCCAGATACGTC
The DNA here is from genome assembly GCA_022544895.1 of Biscogniauxia sp. FL1348. Taxonomy (NCBI): domain Eukaryota; kingdom Fungi; phylum Ascomycota; class Sordariomycetes; order Xylariales; family Xylariaceae; genus Biscogniauxia; species Biscogniauxia sp. FL1348. The sequence continues at coordinate 537,035 of JAJNNV010000021.1, forward strand.
ACAACCCGGAGGATATGAGCTGTTATCTCATCGACCTCATCGTATCGAGCCCTGGCTCATGGCTCTTCAACGCGACACAGACCCTGTATTATGCTGAGCGGGAGGACTGGGGAGAGATCGAAGAGGCAGCCCGTGACAGTCGTGAACTGCTGCGGCAGGCTGCGGATGCGTACCTCGACATGTGGAGTAACGCGAGTGCTATCGACGCGGTGCCTTGGGGCACGCCGTGCGATCGCCTGGAAGGATCAGTGTACACTGGCCAAGGGCTGGAGACGGATTCTTGCAAAGTCGGTATCCCGACCAACAACAACCAAGAGCCTAACACACACCGTCGCTATGTCATTGACGAGTCATATGGTGCCATCAGCGTGCTCTGTATTTTTGAGCATCTGCAGCACGCACCGGATAGCCATGAATTCCGTCTCGAGGGGGGCAAGGTACGTTATATTCACACGATCACGCTGGCGGACAGCTCCAATGGGTTGCCACCAGCACGCAGAGGAGGTCCTTCGGCTCGCCTGAGGTCTTTAACCTCAGGCTCTTCGTAGACTTGGATCCAGCCCGTGGAGGCATGTGGTTTCTGCCGTACCGCTGGCTAAGGTGGCGGTAGATAGTGGTTATACTGTAAATCCAATATATAACGTTCTATTAGGAATGTCTTCTATTGAGTTACATATGTTGCTTATTTGTGATATATATTTTGCCAGGGATTCACGTACATACCATTCAGTTTACTCGTGATCCAGAACTTCTTTATTCACGTTTCGATGGCCTATTCCCCTAGAGAACTGCTGTCAGGTATTGTAACCCATATTAGTCAATGGACTCGACCCCCTATCCTACCTTGTGAACCCAGAATGTTAGTTTGAACTTCATACAGTAGCATGATTGTATGTAGCTAGGTATTGGAGGCCTATGCGGTATGAGATCTTGGTAGACGTGGGAATAAACTGGAGTGGTATAGGTACACGTATCCATAGTACCTAGGTACGTACAAATACTAGGTACATATACCATGTGTGGACACTATCAATAGTAATGTTTCCAGCGGTTGTAAGCATACTTATGATCCATAGGTACGAATCATGAACTCACCTCGAGCCTTTTCTTCTTCTTTGGACTTTCTTATCTCACTCACCGTTGGGCAATTCGTATTTCCATTATCAAAATGTTCACCTCAACACTAACACGTAAGACGAGCCAAGTAGGTAGGTAGTCCTGCATGATCCAACCCATATCATACGAGGAGAAGGACGGATGTATACTCGTGGGGAAGCTGGTCCGTGTCCATCAATAAAGGTCAAGGCATACCGCCAAAGGGATGGTGGATATGATGGTCGTGGAGGGAAACACTACCTAGGTAGATACATAGATCAGATGGCAACCAACCCCTTTCTTCGGCTGGGCTTAAGGGTTCTGGCGCGATGGTCCTTGCATCGCACTAGGTAGGTAGATGAGATACCCGTAGCGTAGGTCTACCTAGGATGTGGTGGTAATAACTGTACCGACTACCTAGTAGCACAGATAAATGGAAGTGATAAAGTTTATGAGTATAGAGGTTTGAACCATTTAAAAGTAGGTTCATAGCCTGAATATTCTTGTTCAAAAGACAAGACAATCTATCCAAGTCCAACTAGGTAGGTGTCTAAACAAGAGGGAAAGGAGTTGCTGGTCAGTGGACTACCTACCAGTGACCTACATCGATAGATGGACTGTTGATGTTTCAATTGTATCAACTACCGTGCTACACAGAATCCTAAGGTTAGGTAGTGTAGTGTAAACTCAAATATTTGGGTTGTGACACCCGATTTGATTCCTGGTTCCGTGGTCCCAGGGCATTGGCCAATCCTACACTAGATAGGTAACTCGGAGCAAACCCTTTCCCTCATCGTCCTCTTCAGATGATTTTAAGGTTCGATTGTATCTACGCGAAAGTTTAGAGTTGGCTCTAGTGTAACAGAAGTCGGTTGGACAATGCCTTCCTACCCAGACAAATGGCATTAGCCGTGACATATCTGCCAATTTTTAAAGGGGATGGTACGCCCACCCGTAGATTATCAAGCATGTCTGTGGGTGGAGGATCAAAGGCAGTCACCGCCTCGGTATTATTAGTATCTTAACACCGACTTCCTATTATCTAAGCGGCGTCTGTCCATATTCTAAACTTCCCACCCCTCCATGCGATTTGTGAGTTGGTCTCTAGTAATGTTATGGGTGAAACAGGCGTCATCTAACGAGTAAGGCACAGAGAGAGATCTTGGGCTACCTGACGGAGTAGATGCGACTAAATTAGATCCGGCATCTAGGATCGGGTAAAGGACTCGGTGCCGATAGGGTTATCTATCTACTTAGATAGTTCTTTGAAGTTCCAATTGTGGTGTAAAGCTACCAAGAATGATTGGAATATTACATAGTTACCTACATACTAACCTTACATTACCTACTAAACTTCTACCTACTACTATTTGTTAGTCATCGGAGGAGATCTCGTATATGACGCGGCAGAACTACAACCCTAGATTGATTGGGTAATCTGCAAGTCGCATGCATATTACATACCTACCTGCTTGACGTCGTCATGGCCGTTGTCAGATACTTATAATGCTGGCATGCTGCATGCATTGTTGATGTCTGTAATGGATCTATCATTGCCGATACTTATCTTATACTTAACTTAGTATAGGTACTAGTGTACACACTTATAGGTAGGTACTGCATGTGGGTAGGGGGTCAAGGTTAAAAAAGAGTTACTATTTGCGCTTCACTTATTTCAATGCTATTGATACCACACTCAACAGCTAAGAAAATGAAAAAAAAGTTAAAATGATTTGATTTAATTGATTCTTTTTCTTTTCTTTTTTTTGCTTGTTCTCCTCTCTTGTTCTTTCCCACTGAATTATTTTCCCCTACCTAGGTATCTTGTTAGTTAGTGGAGTTTGTCGGTGGGGCTGTATAGACGGTGTTAAGATGGTACAATCTGCCCGTCTTGTCGTATAGGTAGCTCTGCGGCTGGCTCGTTCCTCGGCCCCTCTTTGCCCCCTCTGTCTATTATTAATAATTAAAGGTTTTTTTTTGCCTGCCCAACCATCACAGTATTCCTGCCTGCGGAATAGGTATGGCACAGTGAAAGGATTCGATCAGGCACCTATGCTAGGTACACTACAGGGGCTACAGTTTGTATCCCGTCACTAAATTTTTAATTTGAGTAGTTCTGTGTTAGTGTATAGTATGGCCTCATAGGTATTTCAAGTCAGGTTCTCGGGCTTTCACCTTTCACCTACTTATAACCTGACTCACCCAGGATGGTGGTTCGCATAGAATTGTGTATGTCTTGGTAGGTGGCCAACTGTGGATATCCAAGAAAGAAAAAAGATCCCGTTATCCATTCGGGGTTCGCGCCCAATATTAAGATCCGTGTTCGCTCACCCGTTTACTGTAGGTATTGTAAGACGCATGTATTTTTCTTTTCACTGTCTTACTCGCCCTTCTCGATCATTCTAGTGGTGTCGCGCGTTACCTAGTGTGATTTGCTAGTTTGATCCCAGTCTGATCAGTATGTGCATATTAAGTAGGTAAGTAAGTATGTAAGGTTAGTAGGTAGGTAACATTTGGTGGTGGTACTGCTGCTATTGGATATTGAGTACAGTGCTTATACAGAATATGGAACACCAGACCTACTTAGCCTACCTATGTACGCTGGGCGGAGTTAATTGGCCACTCGGAGCGGAGGGTGCTGCAACCACTTATATGGATAGGTAATCGAGTCAATCGAGTATTAACTCGGTTGAAGACGGTCACTTCCTGGGCAAGTTTTCCCTCGGCACAACCCTGCGGCAATCTTCACAAACCCCTGGAACCATAACCCAAGCCGACCGCCCTTAGCAAGTAACCCCCGGTCTGTCTAGCTCAAGCTTTCGTCATACAAAGTCCCAATGCAGTGTCAAGCTCTCACCAAGTTCCTCTTACCCCATATTAAAAGTAAAAGAGCGAAGGGCCGAACTTGCCCACCCGTCCCGTTGCCCTCAGCGTTAAGCCTGCTCCAGAATCTTAATAGTCGGATGCTACAATGCTCCTACCTATATCCATCCCGCACCAGGGACTCTTGCAAAAATTTTTCTTTTTATTTCCCCCTACCCTTTATTATACCTTGTAGTGCCCAGAACTTATTCCATCTTGTTTTATTTTAAACCTACACTTATACTTCCACCGTAAACTTCAGTGAACCTCTTCCTCTCTTATTAATAACATTGAACAACCCTTATTATTCCATACCTTACTAATTACTACCGGTATACACATTGTAATTAATACGATAGGGTACACTGTTCTATTTCCAATCACATATATGCCTACATACACGCTCTGTATATAAAGTGTGTGGGAAAGTATAGGCCGTAGCCGGAAACTGAAGGCTCACAAAGAGAAACTGAGACATTCGATACCCATCTTGAGCATACTTCACATTCACCCGAGGAAGATAAACACGCCCAGGGTTGCGCGTCCATGATGAACATGGACGAACTCGACCGCGAGCTCATAGAAGCACAGCAAGATGCCGCCCACCCCAGCAGCCCGGCGGCGCACCACTCAAACCATCGCCGCGCCAGCGATGAGGTTGAGCGCGTCGTATCGGCCTCCTCCGTCTCGACCACCGCCTCCAGCGAAGGGGCCGCGCGGAGAACCATCGGCATGAGCCGTGTGCCCACCCAGCGAGATCTCGAACGACACCCCACGGAGTTGAGCCGTATACATACCGCCCGCAGTCAACACAGCGCCACCGTCGGCCGGAGCCTGAGGAACCGCGAGTCTAGAAAGCCGTTGCCTGCCTTCGGCGCCGGCAAGCCCTTCCCCCCTCCGCTCCCGGACCAGGAAGAATACGTGGTCGAGTTTGACGGGCCCGATGACCCCTATCATGCCCAGAACTGGCCGACCAAGAAGAAGTAAGTTGTTCCTCTTCGCGCGCATGCTTTCCGGGGCCCGGCCTCTCTCTTTCGCCATAGATTATGGTAATGTTAGCTAACCCCTATTCCTCCCCCCCCTTTTCCTGTAGGTTATTGACTGCTGCTATGCTCGGCTATACGACTATGACGTCTGCCTTCACGTCCAGTATCTTCTCGGCGGCGACCGCGTACGTCGCCCGTGAATTCAATGTTAGCACAGAGGTTGCCTTGTTGGGCACCTCGTTCTTCGTCCTGGGGTTCGCAACTGGTCCTACGCTCTGGGCTCCATTGTCTGAGCTGAAGGGCCGACGTCTGCCTATCGTCATCGCTATGTTCGGCTTCTCGGTCTTCTCGGTTGCTTGCGCTACGGCGAAGGACTTGCAAACGCTGCTAATTTGCCGTTTCTTTGCTGGTTTCTTCGGCGCTTGTCCCTTGGCTGTGGTCGCTGCTGTCTTCTCTGACATGTTCAACAATGCTACTCGAGGTGTAGCTATTACCGTTTTCTCCATGGCCGTTTTCACTGGTCCGCTGCTGGCCCCTTTCATTGGCGGTTTTATCGTCGCCTCTGATCTGGGATGGCGATGGACCATGTATCTGGCAGCCATTATGGGCTTCGCAGCATTTGGTCTCGACTTGTTCTTCCTCGAGGAGACATACCCCCCAGTGATCCTAGTTGAAAAGGCAGCAGAGCTCCGTCGTCGTACTCTAAACTGGGGTATCCACGCTAAGCAGGAGGAAATCGAGATCGACTTCAAGGAGCTTCTGCAGAAGAACTTTAGCCGTCCAATGAGGCTCCTGTTTTTGGAGCCCATCGTTACGGCACTTTCTGTCTATATGGCTTTCATATACGGCTTGCTCTATCTCTTCTTAACCGCATATCCGTTTGTGTTCCAGGGAGTCCATGGATTTAATGCAGGCCAATCAGGCCTGGCCTTCTTTGGCATGATCGCTGGCCAGTTGATTGCCGGTACCGTCGTGCTACTGACGCAGCCCGCCTACCAGCGCAAACTTGCTGCCAATAACGGAGTGCCAGTCCCCGAATGGCGTCTCCCTGTCGTTATCGCTGGTGGTGTCTCCTTCACCTGTGGTATCTTTTGGTTTGGATGGTCTGGGTACCGCGCCGACGTTCACTGGGTTGTACCGGCCGCCTCTGGTCTTATGACCGGGTTTGGACTGATGGCTATCTTCCTCCAGTCCATGAACTATCTCGTTGATGCCTACCTTATGTTGTAAGTTTTACCTACTATTCTCAAATCAAGTGATGCCATCTAACATTGCAACAACAGTGCTGCTTCGGCCATTGCGGGCAACACATTTTTGCGTTCCCTCTGTGGAGCTGGTTTCCCGCTGTTCGCGACATACATGTTCAACGGACTAGGAATTCAGTGGGCAGCTACCCTGCTCGGCTGCGTGGCTGGTGTGCTGGTGCCTATCCCCGTGATCTTCTACCTCTATGGCCACAAGATCCGACAAAAGAGCCGATTTGCTCCAGCCCCTGACGCCATGGCGAGCGGTAGCCGAGACTCTAACAACGAGACGGAGAAAGATGATATCGACCACGCCGCAGCGTCGAACGTCCCAAGGCAGATGAGCGGTGCTACGGAGAAAGCATGAAACCTACCTAGGTTTTTGGTTTAATAATGTTAACAAATAATTATTTTGGGAGCGCATTGCTTATAGATGATAGAAACAGGAGTATAAACTAGCCAGCCTGGGCCAGACTAAATGATATCAACACAGGCATTTAGCATACATGGTAATCCATGACGGTGACGACGCCATTAGGGCTGATATCTGGGGTGCCAGAGCGTGTATATGAACGGGGGCAGGCTTTGGGGGTAGGGAGATGAAGCTCGGAAGTGCAGGTTATCAATGTGGGATATGTGTCATGAGGTTTAAGATGACAACTAAGGATTCAAATCAAGTCCCTAAGGGCTGCCCTAAGAAAAGCGAGCGTGGCTTGCGCTAGCGAAGTTCCATGTTTCTTAGAAGACATCATATTGGTGTTTATAATCCCAAGTTCCTGGTAACATAGCGAGAAGTAATGATATAAATACATCAGATTCATCAGACGAACTAGAGAAGATACATCAATCTGAAGTATGTGGCCAAGCTTTTACGCCACGTTCTTACTTGCATGCCCAGACTTAATATTGAATCCCGTAATCCGTTTTAGCTTTTTCTGCAGCCCTTCTACAAACCTAGGTATGTTCCGGACTTCGCCTTAACCTAACCTTACCAGGAAAAGCGGACAGTGGCGGCATCCCCCCCCCCCAAAAATCTACCTGTCAGAGGGTGCTCGGGACGTCCGATCGATCAAGCCTCTTCTGCTGCGGTACCCTTCCCGACTGGCCGGGGCGATAGGGTCGTATGATGGGATGGCCGGATTATGTAAGTGGCGGTAATACTACTTATTGACCTATTTGTCAAGTACTACACATGTCTGGTAGGTAGGTAGTATAAACACTTATGTATGTATGTATGTACCTATTGAGTACTGTACTTCACTGAGCCAATCAAAAAGGACGGGATATAACTACTTATTTATATTGATACTTGTATATCGATGTACCAGCTTGGGCTTTCAACTACATCCCCTCCCTCTTTTTTTCTTATAAAATAGATGACATAACTTAAGATGTACTTAGTTCTCATGTGTGGCTTTCCATAATCTAGGCAGGTATATATCAAATGCTCGTTTTTTGTTGTACCATATCGAAAAGGCAGGTGTGTGAGCTACCTATCTTCCTTTTTTTGAAGCTCAATAAAGAGGAAAGAAAAAGCCCCTAACCTACATAGCATAAGAACCATAGATACAGGTTGCATACCTGACTATGTATGTACGAACGAAAGAGAGATCTCATACCTATAAATCTTGCTATCATATGTGTGTATAGCTAATAAGCGCTCTCTTGGTTTAATACTTCTAAAATCACACTATATGTCTCCTCAACTTATACTAACGCGGGTACAATTAAGGGGGGGAGGGTGTGAAGGGTAGGAGAGACAATAGATACCAGCCCCTATAGTTAAGTCTTTTGTTTTCGGTTTCATCTGCTCTCTCTCTCTCTTCTTCCTTCTGTCTAGTCCACTTCACAACTAACAAACCAGCTGGACGATCAATTTGATTGATACTCCATAACATACCTCCCCCTCCCCCCCCTTTCTCTCGATCTAACATACCTAAGTAAGTTATACACATAACAGTAAAAGAAAAGGAAAAGGGGAATAAAAAGAAAGAAAGAAAGAAATCCCCTAACCTAGATCTCCCCCCTATTGCCTCAACACTGTAGATATTTTTAATGAACCTACCTAGTTAGGTATTTTAACACTTTGCCAGGGAAAAAAAAACAGGAAACAACTCAAACCTAACAAGCAAAACACAAAAAAGAAAACCTGTGCAAAATCGATTAACTTATATTGATATAACATAAGAGAGAGAGAGACGGAGCACCTTAGTGTACTCAACTTCTATTTCCCATACTCATCCAATCCCTCCCCTCCCACTCCCACCACGACCTCAACAATATCTACCCCCATTGCTACCCCCCCCTCGAGTCAAAGCAGCAGCAGCCACCACAAAGCAAGCAGGTACACCAAGTCGTTCACCGCGACCCTGACCCTAACCCTGACACCCGCGCTGCCCTCGTACCCAAGAGTAATAAGATCGTGTGCGCTACCTGTGGTTTAGGTAGGTATCTCAAGCTGCTCATCTGTTCATCTGTCCTTATCCTCTCTCTCTCTCTCTCTCTTGCCCCCCTCCCTTCCCCCCTCCCCCCTTTTTTTCTTTGCCGTTGTTATAATTATCAAACTTGTAGATTTGAGATTCATCACGTTTTCCCCCTTTTCTAGGTTACTCTCTCATATGCCTTCTCGATCTTTTTGTTGTTCATGGTTCAAAAAGAAAAAAAAAAGAAAGAGAAAGAGGATAGAGAAGTGGGAGAGGGGGATAAGGGGGGAGGGGGGAGGGGGAGAAGGTCTTTTGAAAAATGCTCCAAGTCAGACAGATACTTAGGTCTCACTTTTCTCTACCTGATCTGGGTTTGAAACGTTTTCGATTTTTCATCGCTGTATCTATTTTATCCCCCCTTCCTAGGTAATATCAACCTCCCTTCCCCCCTTAACCCGCACCCCCCAAGTTCCTATATCCTTCCCTTCCCTTTTTCCTTTTATCCCCTTTACTCCCCTCGACTATTTTGATGCTGGTTCTTTCATTTTTTCTGCCTCTTCGCGTACAGGTTCTCCGCCGACGTAATGCATTGCATGTTGGCGCCGAGCTTGTTCATCGTCTCCATCCACTCCTCGTACTCGTCCGAGTCGAAGACGATGCCGCCACCTGGAAAGGGGGGAGTTGGTTAGTATACATATTCCAACATAGGATATGTTATAAATAACGGATTGTATCAGTCAAGAATTAGGTCTCTCCTCATAGAAGAGAGGACATTAAAGCATAGAAGGAAAGCAAGAGAAAGGGGTAGTCAGGCTCGTGGATGGAAAAATAAAAATAAAGCAAATAATAACCACTTACCAGCTTGCAAATATGCCACATCGTCTTTGACCATCATGGTCCGCAGCGCGATACACGTGTCCATCGCTCCCTCCCTCTCAGCCCCGTCCGCGTCCACACCGCCGTACCCGAAATACCCCACGGCGCCGGCGTACACGCCGCGCTTCTCGCGTTCCAGTTCGGCGATGAGCTCCATGGCCTTCACCTTGGGCGCGCCCGATACGGTGCCGGCCGGGAATATGGACCGGAAGGCGTCGAAGCGCGACTGGCCCGGCCGTAGCACGCCCGATACTTGCGACACCAGGTGCTGCACGTGGCTGAACTTCTCCACCACCATCAGCCGGTCGACGCGCGTCGTTAGGGGGTCGCACACTCGGTTGATGTCGTTGCGCGCTAGGTCGACGAGCATGACGTGCTCGGCGCGGTCCTTGAGCGAGCCCCGCAGCTCGGCGGCCAGGCGCTCGTCCTCCTCGGGCGTGCCCCCGCGCTTGACGGTGCCGGCGATGGGGTGCGTGATGATGCGCCCATCCTCCTCCTTGACTAGTAGCTCGGGAGAGGCCCCGACGATCTGGAAGTCCTTGCAGTTGATGTAGAAAAGGTAAGGCGAGGGGTTGACGGTGCGCAGGTGGCGGTAGATATTGAAGGGGTGTAAGGTGGTCGGGCGGGCGAAGCGCTGCGAGGGCACGGCCTGGATGATGTCGCCCGATACAATGTGCTTCTTGAGCTCGGTGACGTGCCCCTCGTAGCCGGCACGGCCGATGTTGGAGGTGTACTCCTGACCCAGCTTGATGGGCTTCTGCTCGGGGATGGGTATCTCCGGGGAGTTGAGGACTTCAATGAGTTCGTGGATGGTGGTGGTCGCTTTCGCGTACTCGTCGGGCAGGGTGTCTAGGTTCTCGGGGATGGTTAGGTAGGTTATGACCTTGATGACGCCATAAAACCGGTCGAAGGCTACGATGGTGTCGAACAGCATGAATAGAGACTCGGGTATCTTGAGGACATCTTTCATGGGCCGCGCCGTCTTGGGCTCGAAGTACCGCACACAGTCGTAGCCCACGTAACCAATCGCACCGCCGGTCAAGGGCGGCAGTCTGAGGCCGGGCACGTTGGCGACGACATGCTGCGACAGCTCCTTCTCCAGGGCGGGCAGGGGGTCTACCGACTCGCCATGGCCTTCTCCCGTCTTCAGGACCTTGCGCGGGCCTGCACCGACGAAGCTATACCGGCCGATCTGCTCGGTGGCAGCGCTTTCGAAGAGGAAGGAGAAATCGGATTTGGAATGCGCCGAGACCTTGAGGTAGGCGGCGGAGGGTGTGATCAGGTCTGCAGATATCTGGCCGTATATGGGGACTATGTTGGGTTTCTTGGGGCCCTTTGGGGGTTGTGAGAGAAGGTCTCGCACCGCTTCGAGGGACGGGAGTGTGGCATCCTACGCGGACTTGTCAGCGTCGCCATTCGTCATTCGTCATTCGGCGTTTCTCGTTCGTCGTTCATCATCTCACGTCAATTGGGCGGGTCAATTGGAGGTGGTAAGGTGGTAAGATGGTGAGGTGCTTACTTACTGCTTGGGCCATCGTGAGTTTGGAGGAGCTGTGTTGGAATCCAGGTGAGCAAGCTAACGTGGAGACGATGTTCGCATCCTGGGTTTCTCTGTTTGTATATAACGGTTATATATGTTTGTGTGAGTGTCTGGTGTGTGTTTATATAAATTAATTATGTTGACTCATCCCTAATCAATCTCCCCCTGGCTGGCTGACTGGTTGATAGTGAGATTAGGTAGGTAGTAGAAGTTGCATTCTTGTGCCCGTCTCATTTTGACATGCGAGGGGCAGAGCCAGAGGCGGCACGAGGGGTTCCTGTGGAAAATACAGTAATCAGACTCCCTATTGACACGGACTCAGCAGGTCCTACACTGCCAGATCAAGCTGTGTAACCCACCCAAACACATAAAACCGGACAGTAGAAAATACAGTACGCCCAAGCTTTTTTGGCACTAACACATCCCACTATCAGTCCGTACCTACATACCTAACCTTACATACCTACCCCGCCGTCCTCCTCTCCTCTCCTCTCCTTCTCCCCTCCTCATCTCTTCAGCTGCCACATTCCACTGGAGGTACCCCGAACACGATCAACTCTCAATCGCCAACGCCTTGGCTCCCACCAACTTCGCATTCGCCCCTTTACCCTCCGTCGTCACCACCCAATACTCGACCCTGACCCCTCCCTTAGCGACCCGATACACTCGTACATCGTTCCCCTTGCCCGCCTTGCGCACCGCGTCCAGCACCGTCTTGTACTGGCCCTGCGTGTCCCAGTCCGCCGGGTCCTGGATCTCGATCTCCGCCTTCGACGGGTCGGGGTGATGTATCAAGGATGCAAACTCCTCTGTTTGACCGCCAGCCTTCATTAGCTTTTGCTTCTTTTTTCTTTCTTTCTCCGTGTCATTGTGTAGAGGCGCATATATATATATATATCGAAAAGAAAGCATGTAGGTAGACGCAGAAGGAAAAAAAAATAAAGAGTGAGAATATGTTTGAATAGGAACAATTTTAGAAAACAAGAGAAACAATAAAAGGAAGAGAAGAAAGACGAAAAAAAAGAGAGAGAATGTTCTATCCCACAGCAAAAGGAAAAGAAAAAAACATACCCTCATCTGGCAACCCCTTGCCGCCCTCATCCCACGCCAGGTAGACGGGAACAAACGGCTCATCCGCGTCGCTCACGTAGAAGCTGTCCCTCGTGGCCTCCTGGATCGCCGCGGGGATCACCGCGCCCTCGTCGGCAGCCTTGAACTCGCCCGGCTTGTTGCCCTGCTGCTGCTGCTGGGTCGCCTTGGTGTTGTATCCCTCGCTCGGGTCCCTGTTCGCCTTGTCCAGGAAGGCCATGTAATCCTCGTCCGACGCCATGTTGGTGCGCGATGGGGCTAGTGCCCTGGTCGTCGTTGTCGTGAAGTGGCGGCAGCGGCGGCGGCGACGACTCGCCGTGGGTAGTGATAGTGATAGTGATAGTGGTGATCGTATGTTGTTGATCTGAGGCAGCAGCAGCAATTTGAGGGGCCGGTTAAGTGACTTGGCCGTGGTGTCTGAGCTGCGATTGGCTAGGCCGGAGTGGTGGTGATAATCGTGGTGGTAGCACGTCAACCAAGAAGAAGACGACGAGCCAGAATCCTTCTTCGGAACTAACAGTCCTGTAGAATAGGAGTGGAAAGTGGAGGAGGGGCAGACACGACCACGAAAGGTGCAGTTCCAGCTTATTTGTAAATGTTTCATTGATTCGAAAGGTCTAGGCTGGAGGTACAAGGCTCTTGGTATTTCATGTTAGTTTATATCAGTTTCGGCTTTGCCCTTTCAATCAAGCTTTAAAGGCATGTCTTCCAATACCAGGACCTAGCTTTAGCTTGGTTACATCATTCCCCGACATTTCCACGCTACTTGGATCGTGGCGAAGTACGTAAGTAGGTACTTTTGACTTTCTTCCTTCTTTGAGAATACCTACCAGTTGACCTCCCCTCCCTAATCTTAGTAGCCTATACCTAATTAAGAAGTTTTCTTCACTTCTAGAGAAAATTGCCTACCAATTCTTTTCCTTCATATGAAAGCTATGAGAACCAGTAGGCAGTACAAAATGAAAAGAAGAAGAAAAATTACAAGAACATGCCATATGATCTACAATCTCTCGAGGGCCACCTAGACAGGTACGGTATGTACCTAGCTTGTGCACTTTCAACTACAACTATGCAGGCAGAATAAGTTGGAGGGCATGGAATAACTTCTTCGCAATATCACATTCATAGGGACGCATATATAGTTCAGGACTCTTCATGGATTTCACTTCTTTTTTTTTCCGTTCTCATGCAGGTTTTTTTCATTAGCTGCAACTCAAATGCCAATCCCTAGACCACGCCCTACGCGGTAGCCGAAAAGTGAACCAGGAACACCAATGCAAAGCCCAGATAGATAGGTACAAGGAAATGTCTCGCTCTTTTACGAGCTCTGGACAAGATCCTTCTTGAGGGTACCCTGGTATTGCTTCTTCTCTGCCGGTGTCTGGAAGGCACCGTGACCAAACTCCGAAGAGGTGTCGATCCACTTCAACTGCACCTTCTCCAGAGCCCGTCTCGATGTGTGCGTGAACATCGACTTGCGCAGAGTCATGACCCGCTTCTTCACACCAGGGATCGAGCCCTTGACCATGACGAAGTCATTCTTGACCTCACCATATCGGACAAAGCCACCCAGACTAGAGCTAAGTTAGTATAGAATCGATTGGCTCGGGACATACGGTAACTTACGGAGTGATCGTCTTCTTGGTAACGTCCTGGTCCGTCGAAGCGTTGCCGTCATCGTCGCCCTTGCCGATGCGGTAGATCTTGTGGTTGACCGAGGTACGGTGGTGGTAACCCATCTGACCAGCACGGGCAACAGTCCACTGCACGTGGGACGGATGCCAGGCACCGATACAAGCAACCTTGCGGAGACCCTTGTGGGTCTTTCGCGGGAGCTTCTTGGTACCCCAACGGGCAGTGACACCGTTGAAACCGTGACCCTTGGTGACGGCGATGACGTCGATCATCTCGTCCTGCTCGAAGATGGAGTCGATGCTGACGGGCTTCTCGAAGAGACCGTGGGCGAAGGCAACCTTGTCAGCGACGGAGCCGCCGTTGACCTGGACCTCCATGAGGTGGGCCTTCTTCTGCTTCAGGGGAGTCTTGCGGATCTGGGTGTGGGCGAGGACCCGGATAACGGTGCAGTACTTCTTCATGCGCTCGAGCTCACGGGTGATGGAGCTGCTGCTCTCCGAGTGCTTCTTGGCGTACTTGGTGAAGGCCTTCTTCTTGCTCTTGTACCAGTTCTTGTAGAAGCGGCGCTTGAGCTCGTCGCTCAAGTGTTCGGCCCAGACGGTGGTGAGGGATCGCAGACCGCGGGGGGTCTCGATGTAGCCCACAAGACCAACAACGATCATCTGTTCATAGATGTTAGCCATAGGCACAGAGCCAAGCGGGCTGCGTTGTTCGTACAGGTGGAGTGTCAATAATCGAGACGGCCTCGACGATTTCCTTCTTGTGCGACTTGGCGCCAGGTCGGTCGAGGTCACGGACGATCGTCGTCATACCGGCCTTGTAGCCCATGGCAGCGGTAAGGTGGACGGGCTTCTTGGGGTCATCCTTGGGGAAGCTGTGGGCAGGAACGGGTGGTTAGCACTGAGCCTTGAGGTCGTTGTGTAGGTAGTAGAACTGAGCATTACAACGACAGAGAGAGATTCAGCATGTGCGAGAACAGCAGCTTCACTTACGACTTGACCTTTCCCCGGTGACGGGCAGCACGCTTTCTCGGCAAGAAAGCCAGAGAGCCGTGGCGAGGAGCCTCGAACTTACGGTGCGACATCTTGGATTGATTCCCTGGTGTTAGTAGAAGATGTCAATCGTAGGGTCGTGGGTTGGGGAGAATGGGTGGGAGGGTGTAGAAAAAGTTCGCTGGTACGAAAAAAGTTGGCTTTGCTTTTCGCACCCAAAACGATTGTGGGTGGGCGGGAAATCCGGGAATTAGCCGAAACCAAGCACGTAAGTATAGACCTTAAGTGGTGCAGAACCCTAAATTCTCTCTAATCACATGACCTACCTAGCCCCCCGTTAGGTCTGATTTCCTGAGCAACAGCTAATATGGATCTCTGCAAGGGATTACTAACCTACTACCCACTAACCTATTAGCTATATGTATATCAAATAGACACTACCTACATATGTAGGTAGGTAGTAAATAAGGGAGTAGGGTACATATGTACCTACGTCTGGTATTTGTTCTTTACTGAAAGCTCACCTTAGAGGTAGGCACATGTCACTGTATAAGCACAAAACACCAAGACCAAATTTCAGAGGTAGGTACAATAATCACAGAGGAAGAATAGTACTACCTAGGTAATCAAAATACACAAATATTTGTTTCATCACACTGATAAAAGTAAACACTCGAATGATGGACAGACTGTGAAAAGTGATTGCCCCGACGGTTGAAAACCATCATAAGCATCTCCACATCGCGTTTTTATACACTCCAACACAATCCTGAACAGTGAAGAAAAAGGGTATGCGTTCATAGCTGATTCCCGCTCGCAAGAACCATTCAGTAGTAATAGTGGTAGTAATGAAATGGCAGATTATGCAGTTCCTTCCGCCTTTGGTGCGGGCCCCATTATCCCATTTATCCCAGCACTTGTTGGCGTCGTAGTTTTCAGCTCCCCCGTAACTGAACCAGGCCCAGATGTAGGTCCACCCAGCGGCAACTTCTTCTCCTCCTCTCCACTGTCGTCATAATCGTCGTCGACATCCATCTTCCTGGCTGCACGTTCAGGCTCGTTCATCTGAGGGGGCACCGGAGCCGAGGGATGCTCGAGCCTTTGCCGCTCATCCGGGGGGGGATAATCTTTAGAAGCAGGACTCGGTTGCGGCGGCACTTCATGAATAAGGCCTTGCATTGGCGATGGACCTTGCTGCATAGGAGGAAGATGGTTTGGGGGCACAGAGTGCGTCGGAGGGTGATGGGCTGCTTCAGAGGGGTGATAATTCTCATTAGCATGCCTCTGATCATCAGCACGACGAAGCTCTTCAACACGTCGGGGGTCATCAACACGCCTTTGTTCATCCATGCGACGCTGCTCCTCAAAACGATGACCATCTGGAGAACGACGGTAAGGATCCCGTGGTGGGGTAGAAGGCCGGCGATGGCCGATTTCTTGCATGCGCGAGCGGTTCTCCTCATTAGCAGGCTTCTTTATCGCTGGCTCATCCTCCCACTCTCGCAATCTCTTTGAGGCCACAGAAGGCGGGCGGTCATCTCGGTGTAGATCAGGTCCCATCGGGCCTTTTGGGCCCAGGGGAACGCCCGATTCTATGCCACTGGGTAGCCCTGGCTCTGGGTGATGCGCGTAGGGGGGCTGGTGCTGCGGGTAAGCAGACTTGGGAGACGGCATGCGGTTGTCATGCATCGGCCGTGACTCAGAGCGAGGGGAACCAGCCCGGTAAGGCATCAAGGGGTGGGGAGGGGGCCCCCCATTAGGCGCGCCGTTTGTAGGTGCCATGCTCGAAGGCGCTGGAGTATAGTTAGGATTCGTAACGCGAGCTGGACCTTGAGCAGGTGGAGGAGGCTGCTGAGGTCCCGGCGGTGGAGGGCCATACTGTGCTGTTGGGCCAGGGGAAGGGCCTCTACGAATTGGCGCCGGACCAGGCCGGCTTGCTTCTCCGTAAGGTCTTATCTCTTGTCGCGGACTAGGCTGACGTGGGAGAGGGGGCGGAGGTCCACCACGAAAAGGCTCTCGTTGCTCATAGGGGTTAGGCGGCTGAGGGGGGTTTATATCACTCGTTCGCTGACCCCAGCCGTTAGCGGCAGCAGGTCCAGGAGGTCGATGAGCTGTGCCGGGTCCGGATTGCTGAATCGGCCCAGAGCCGGGCCAGGCAGGGGCCTGTGGACCCTGGGCACCGTAAGACTGAGGATGCACGTCAGTTGGCACAGCTTGTCCTGGAGTCTGACCAGCTCGCAATAATTGGAGCCTGGCCTTGATGTGTGGATTGGTTGGGTCCAGCTCTGCGGCCCTTTGGTATGCGTCGAGCGCATCACTGATCTGGTTGTTGCAAGATTCGTACTAAGTCGCGGTCAGTTTGGCGTTACGTACGAAATAGAATGGGAAAGCAAACTTACGAGAGTGCCTAGGTCATACCAAACCTCGGAGATGTACGGGTTCAGGCGTATGGCGCGGGAGTATGCATCTAGCGCATCTCGGTACTGATTGATCTGGTAGTATAGAACACCAATCGAGCACCAGAATGTAGGGTTCCGGCCGTCGCGGTACACCGCCTGCTGATAGGCCTCATACGCTTTGGGGTATTTCTGCTGTGACATGTAACAGCGGCCGAGGAGATACCAACTTTGGGCATCGTTATTGTCTGCCACGTGTGAGTTGCGAGAAAACGCTGGGTGTCTTGGTCACAAAACCACTTACCTGAAGACACAGATTTTTCGAGATACTCAATAGCACGCTCCTGGGTCTGGAAGCTGTTGCTCTGCTGGTGATGGAGCCAGCCCAATTGCTGCAAAACCTTGGCATGAGTTGGGTCGCGTTCCAGCACCCTTCCATATGCAGCTTTGGCGCTGTCATACTGCGACGAGGTTAGCGAATGTCGCGCGTAGAGATTCAATGACACATACATCTTTTTGCTGCTCATGCACATGACCAATCTGAAACCAGATATCCTCCTCGGTCAAGGGCGGCGGAGGCGAGTTGACTATATATTTGAAGCACTATATATCATGTCGTGTTAGAGCAAGTCATAGGGTAAAGCAAAGGTAGTCGTATATGTGAATCATACCTCTAAACTTTGGCCAAAGTTGGATTGTTGCTTATATATTATACCAAGGCGGAAGTAGATCTCGTTGGCTTTCTCAAAATCAGGTTGCATCTGCATGACCTGAGAGAAGGCCTCTTCGGCATGATCTAACGACCCATATCTATCATAGAGGATACCAATGCCGTACCATAATTTCGGTTCCTGTCAGGGTGTTAGCCAATCCACATGTTCATTCCAGGAGGGATCCCAAGACGGAGGCTCTTCTTTTTGGCTTACCTTTGGATTTGGTAGGTTTAGAAGAGCGGACTGATAAGCGGCATATGCTTGCTGCAAATCATCCATCATGAGATAGCAGTGTCCTGGTCATATGGGTCAGCGGCACGATCAACACGCAATACTGTTTACGCTGGACATACCAAGGCTTCCCCAGACCTCGCCGTTGGTGTTCTCTATCTTCAAGATCGCTTGTAGGTATTCCACCGCCTTGGGGAAGTCCTCGCGAGTTCGCAGGATCAAGCTGATCGCGTTCATCGCGGGAACCGAGTTCGGGTTCGCGCTCAGAGCGCGCTCGTATGCGACCATGGCATCATCGTAATTGCCAAGGAGCTCGGAGAAACTCCCTGTTTGTCACGTCAATCAATTGCACGAAGGAGGGTTTGCACAGAGCGACATACCTATTTGCATCCACAAAGCCTCGTTAACAGCGATGATGTGTCGCGACGGCGTCCATTGACCCCCCTGGGCAGGTCCAGGAGGCGGCGCGGGCGGACCATGGTGCTGCATCTGCATCGCCATCTGTGGCGAGGGGTGGTGGTTCGCCATGGTCATGAGAAACCGTCAAGATGAAGGTCGACTACAACCGGCCAGTTCGATAAGGCAGCGTCTAAGCCGTCTCTTGGGTGTATAACTTAAGGCGATTCCCGCGAGAAAGGCTGAGGCAAGCAACCCTAAGCCTCGCAAGATGTGGAGACGATATTCAGGTTTTTTCTGCTACGGAGAACAAGAAATGGATGGATAAACAGATGAAAGTATAAAAAGAAATGGTCTTAGATAGAGAAGGCTACGCGCGGCTGCGGTGCGAATTGATGATAAATACAGACAAGATAATAGACGGATGTGACGGACAGGAGCAGCCCAACGGTCGCGACCGGTGATGGCAGGCTCGCAGGATGCTTTAGAGCTTACCCGCCGACGACCTCGCGGATGTATGTAGCAGTAAGAGCCCAAAAGAGTACAGAGTCAGGGACGGGCGCGGGGATGAGGTGTCGGAATAGGATGAAAGCAGTGTGTTTGAAGCGTGATGCCTCAGTGTCTAAACATCGCAGCGCTGGTGAAGAGGGGGAGGAAGAATTGGCGGTGGAGAGACGACGGGAGGACGACAAGAGAAGGTCGGATGGCCCAAGGAGATTTCGAATGGGCAATGCTCTTACTCAGACTCAACTCCCCTAACCCACGTCGACAAGCGCAGCTCGACAAGACAACAGGGGCGTAAAGTGGACTTGTGGAGCGAGGGACCAGGCAGAGTTCCTGGGACAAGATGTGGTGAAGCACCAAGTAGATTGCATGTACCCGTTCCGTAGACTTTGCGCATACTAGAGTGGGTCTCGGCTTATAGTGGGCCAAATACCCGCATTTTGTTGTCCCTTCCTTGCGCCTGTCAGGTACGTACCCCAGCTGCTCTGTTAGGTACCTAGGTACTTTTACCTTACCTTTTTACCTCCCTCCCTCGGTTTTTTCCCTCTCTTTTTTTTGTCTTTTTTTTTTTCCTTTTTCGCCTGACACGCCTCAAGCCATCCTCACGATTAGGTACGATCACAGCCCCCGCTTCGACAAGCCGGCCTCCTAGCCCCCCCCCCCCTTCTCCTCCCCTTGATGATGCATCTAAGGTGATATTATTATGTACCTATTTACCTATGTATGCCACCACAATTGTCGCTATCCACTGACATAATTACCCCAACCTACCGAATGATCTACCTATGTCGGGTAGGTAGGTTGGTAGGTATTATCACTTGTTTTTTCTTGTCAAGTCACTTGACTCGGTGTATGGTATGTGCGTAGTATGAACCATTCATATTGACAGAGTCCCCCTTTTTGACTCGATAGAAGGAAGTAGGTAGGTACCTATCGTAGGTATATTATGTAGATTTGGATCTCCTCCCGACCGCCCAATATTTTGAGGGTGTACTTTCGGACAGAAAAAGAAGATCATCTAGACCGCCCGAGCTTCCAGTTGGTCAAGGGTGGTGGTGTATGATGCTTTCCTGCCCTACCTAGTAAGTAATCCAGTATCGATAGGGTATGTTTATATGTACACTATGGTTTTTTATCTTTTTTAGATCTGCCCAGGCCATAGTCGCTCATGTCCTGGGACTCTATTCTTGCAAAGTCATTCTCGAAAGTTTCTGTGGTGGGTGGTGTGGCGAGTCATATACGAAAAGACAGGCTGGCTGGCTGGCTGGCTGAAAGACGATGCGTGCGGCTGGGTCCCACGTTAGATACATTACATAAACCTTGATCGAACCCAAACTCGCAGGGCCCGTTCCTGGTAGAATTACTTGCGAGGTACTTCACGCCACCTGGAGAAACCTGCCACCAAAGTTCCGAAACACTCCCAAATTTGGTCTCCTCCGCCGGGTCGCGGCTCGGACGGATTCGCTTTTACCTCGCCGCTTGGCCTGGGCGTGCCCCAGAAGATAATTGTTTGGTAGGCTTACAGACCCTGGCAGGGGGGGTACCTAATGTAGGGGGGGGGGAGGGGGCGTGTGGGCGGTCATATTGCAGGTCTTGGCAGAGTGATGCCACACACCCTCATCATTCCTTAAAGGAACCTTAAGCATGGGCCATCTGAAATTGACGGCGTGTCCAAAGTAACTGTGTTTTTCGGTAAAGTAACTGTATCCCCACCCAGCTAAACCAGATATCGCTAGCCGGACTTGGCACCCCATATTAGGTAGATACAGAGGCTACAAGAACAGAGGTAGGTATTACAGTTACCTATTGACTGATATCTCAATAAGCGGGACATAACTAGGTGCGGCTTCTACAACTTTAATAAAAGGGGTTATCGGAGGCTGAAAGAAGTAGTAGTCCGGAAGCCAGGGAAGTTATTCTGGTGAAAGCAGCGCTTAATTAGGAGTTTGCTTCTTATTACAGTTTTCGCTGGATTAAAGATAATGAAATCGTTTTCACCCACATACTAGATAGAAGTGATTTGGAGTGATTAGCAACGTGTTGTTTGTACTGACTTACCTAACCTATGTAGTATGTTGAGACAAAATGGGTACCTCTGTTTCTGTGGACTTTGTACCTAATATGGGGGTACCCGGGCTGACCAGCGATATCAGGCTTACTATTAGGGTGGAGGTACGGTCAGTTTAGGGAAAACACAGTCACTTTAGACATCCCGGAAATTGAGGGACGCTTATCTCCCTTCGGGGCATTTATCCTCATCAAACGCTTTATGACGAGACTCGACGTATAGGAATCCAGCTACCTAAGACAGCTAGACCCTTCTAGCACTACTGTACGTAATTCCCCAAAAACACCCACTCGACAACGCATCAGCACCGCATTTTGCGCATGTGGCTGGCAAACAAAATGCCCGACCGCGATCACGAGCCTGGTCAAAATAGCACCTAGAGCCTGTATAAATAAAAGGAAAGAAGGGAAATCAAAATATATTTTGTTACTTTTTTTAAGTGAGAGAGAGAGAGACTGACTTTTTTTTTTGGCTTTTTTTCTTGTTTTTATAGCCAACCCAATTTGGCATAGGTAGGTTAGATGGTTCTCACCCAGTGACGTTGCCGCTCCGCACCTACATTATAGATGGGTAGATCCTGCTAATAGGAACGTGCGCAAGATCTCCATGTCTCCGTAATACAGAAAATAAATTGAATACCCGTTGTTGCTACCTGTTCGTTAGTCAGTGGGCCTTTTCGTATCAGGTGAGCCGCTATTGCCGGGCTTTTCTTATGTCGGGGGCAGCTGTCGAGTACAAAAAAAAAAATACAAAATCCTGTCCCTACCTACTATCTACCTACAATACGTACATACGTAGATCTCCCCGTCGCTTAAAAAGGAGCAATAGGCGATGAAGCACTAAAACCCCATCAAGCAGCAGGGGAAGCGATCCGGCATTCATTCCCAGGTCACATCATCTACTACTGCAATGCAATCTCAATCTGTCAAGCCAGTGATAGGGAGAGGGAATGATAAACTGGGGAAATACGGAATGGTTATAAAGACGACACGTGAGATGTTGTGTAGAACACTAAAAGGGGGGAGGCTGGGTTAGCTGAGGAGGAGGAGGAGGAGGGAAGGAGAAAAAGTTCATCGTGCCGCTAAAGTTTGAAGTTGCAGTGGTAGTAGGTAATAAATATCATCCCAGGTAGCCAAGAGCCAATCTCGTCATCTCCCGAAGATCGAGAGGTAAAGAAACACCGACAATGTGGCACTAATTCTTAAGATTTTGAGGGGAGGGGGGGGGGGGAGAGAGTGGCAGGGAGGGATGGTTGCATCGTAAAAAAAAAAAAGAAAAAAAGAAAAAAGATTAATAATAATAGTCAAAAAATAATAAATAAGAAGGGGGAAGACGAAAAAGAATTGGTCATTCCTCTTCAGGCAAAGTGGGCTCAGCACGCTATCACTCTTCTAGAAAGCCCACGTGTCAGGGGGTCGCCGGCTGTTAGTACGTTTCGCTCAGGGCCAAGATGGCCTTGCAGTGGCTTACCTCTTACGAAGCCTATATAATAAAGTACACTAGGTTAGGTAAGTAGATAACCAACGATATAGACCGGGTGATCCATTTATTTTTATTAGTAGCAACTAGGTTTAGTATTTCATCATCAGGCGTTTGACGAGGGTTTTTTTCTTTCTCCTTCTTCTATTCTCTTCCCCTCCCCTCCCCTCCCTCCTCCTCTCCCTAGTAAGGTATCTTGTCTTTGCCTCTTTTAAAACAAGTCTGCCAATAATTTTTATTCTTATTTTATTTTAATTTTTTGGTATGGAAACGTTGGTTTGGTTTGTGCAACGAGACTTTGTCCCATCATTTCTAGCCCGGGCGCTAAGTTAGACGATAACGACAGCCGCAATAATGGAGACGACGAACTAGTTATCTATATCAATCTATGCATGACCTACCTACATAATAAGTTCTTTTTAATAGGTATTTAAGTATCTTTTTTTTGGTTGGTGGCTTGAAGTCTTGTTCACTGGTTCATACCCGAGGGCTCTTCGTGGATTAATATACTTTTCTTTGATCGATCGACTATATAAATATATTATGGTTGATGGCAGGCAATGCAGACAGGGGTTTGTGAATGGGATGGTGAGATGGCGTGTGAAACATGATTGTCATGGCTGTTGAGGCTTTTCCCCGTAACCAGCGCATATGAAAAGCTGCGGGATTGCCCCGGCATAAGCGTTAGGTGGAGGGCAGACGAGGGTCTGACGCTAAATAAGGTGAGGAGTGAGTTCAGAGGCGCCCGCCCCCCCTTGCCCCCAGGAAAAGAAGGAAAATAGGGGAGGGGGGGTAGGGTAGGGTAGTGCCAATTTAGGTAGATGGGAGAGGCGAACCCTCTTTGGTTAGAAATTGCCCAAAAAGTAAAGAGGGTAAGGGGAAGAAAGAGGAGAAGGCAAGAAATAAAAATAAAAATAAATAAATAAAATATAAAATAAAAAAGAACACCCCCATCCCATTTCCATTCCCATGCCCATGCCCATGCCTATTCCCACTCACACTCACAAGGGGGTATAAGTTGCTTTACCCCATCGTCCACGGACCATAGGTATCGTATGGAGCTTACCTACCTACCCTACCCTACCTACCCTACCTACCCTACCTAGGTACCTACCTAGGTACTTGATCCCAACCAAACCCAGATTAAGCCCATGTAACAATACCGAGGTACATTGTGTACGGAGAAGCATTTGGTGTGGGTGTGTGTGTGGATGCGTGTGTGTGGATGTTGTGTGCTGCATCTCGCACATATGCAAGCCGTTGGTGCGTTGCTATCATTCGCCAAGTCAAAACCGCAGTCGGTACGGGTTGACGTGCCACACCATCCAGATACAGATCCCACACCCTACCAACCCGGACGCCTTCCAGGTGTAATATATGCGATGTGTATATGTGGTGTGTAGTAGCTAGGTATGTGTGTGCGTGTGTATGTATGTATGTGTGTGTGTGTGGATCCCCCTCGACCCTGCTGCCAGTCCTGTCTGTCCGCCTGCCTGCCTGCATTGCTGCTGATGTGGGCGTCCGTTGACCGGGCCCCGGCTTGGTACAGTGACGATGATGGGTATAAGTATGATGATGGTGATGGTGATGATGTTGGTTTGGTTGTGTGCTTGTCATTTGAGGATGTACGTGGGTACTTTTGTACATACTCTGTTCTAGGACCCAGTTCATTAGGTATGTATGTCCATGTCTATGTATATGCCCATGTACGTATGCATGTATGTATGTATTCCGTCTGTATGTACATATGTGGGTAGAGATATGTACGTCTATGTATGTACGTATGCAGTTGTCGCTGTCTCAACCGCCGCTCTCTTTGATCCATCACCAACCAAGTGATTGTACAGAGGAGAGATGTATGTATGTATGTGTGTGTGTCTGTGTGTCTACACAGGTGTGCCTGTGTGTCTGTGTGGGTAAGAGCCACTACATAGGTAAGGAAAAGAGAGAACAACAACCTTACAAGGCAGTCTCCGAACGGCTCTGACCACATACGTACATACATACCTGACCTTACTTAGGTTAGTACCACAGCTATCATCCATCGGGGCAAGCCGCAGGAGGTAAGCCACAAATTTAAATAACTGCTTTCTGCACCCTCCCTTTCCCAGGATTGAGTTGGTCGTAGATCGGGATGGTTCTTCGGGCTTTTGTTTTATTATTACTATTTTGTTTTCTTCATCGATATTTCGCGCTGAGGAGTGGGAGTGGGTATGACGGTGTGTCCAGTCCCACCTTTCGGGGGAGGGGGGAGGGATGATTTCCATCTCCCTTGTATTGATCCTGGGAGCCTCAGTCATCACCAATCGACGGGGCGGCACTGCTATTGATGGATCCCGTTCTGGGGATAGGCTGCTGGGAACAGCCGACAGTGAGGGCTACATACGATATGGTTAGCCCTGCGATACCCGTTTGCCGGCAGCAAGGGGGGAAAAAGGTGTAGTGTAAGTTAGAAACCGGGCCATCTTGTTTTAGGTAGGTCAGGCCTGTCAGGCTGCCAGGGACGTGGGAAAGGGCAAGAGAAAAAGGTCGTCAGCGATGAGAAAGAGCTTGGGTTGCTGTGATCGTTACACCTGAAGGAGGATCAAGACGCCGAGATGCTGAGCAACAGAAAGGTGTGACGCACAGGGATCCGCGTAGATCGAATCGTTTAGTTAGAGGGAACAGCATGGGCATTTAAAACATGTCGTTCCCGAAGATTGCGTGAGACCTACCATCTTAGCACACGCTCACACATGTTCACATACACACATACATACACACGCGCACACACACATACATATATATATACCTACATACATATATGCACGCGTATTTATATTTATATACCTACCTGCCTATATACACATATATACAGGCGAAAAGAAGATCACACATAAGCAGGCGTCCATGCACACACACACACGGCACACATACCTACACACCACGCTTGATCTAGGTACCTACCTACCTACCAACCTACCTGCCTACCTATGCGTATCTGCCTACCCAGGAACAAAGATATATATACTACGGAAAAAGACTCACGACCGGCGGCCTGGTTCGCTTGAATAGCTGCTTGCCTCAACCTGCCCACGCCCCGGCACCAGAGAGGCCGTGCAACTCTCCTCGAGCGATACCTGTGCACATGTGCTCAGCCGATCCGGTTGTACTTCAGATGCCGTGGAACATTGATGATATGAGACAGACAATCCGTCCCTGTTTGAGCTTCCCCCCCCCTCCCCCTCCCTCTCTCTCCCTCCCTCCCCTCCCACAAAAACGCATGACAGCCATGGCGCGCCGATTTATTAAACAACCTACCCACCGCCATTCATCGGTAGTCGCTTTAGGACTTACTATCTTCCCTACTTCTTCTACAC
This sequence comes from Biscogniauxia sp. FL1348, assembly GCA_022544895.1. Classification (NCBI taxonomy): domain Eukaryota; kingdom Fungi; phylum Ascomycota; class Sordariomycetes; order Xylariales; family Xylariaceae; genus Biscogniauxia; species Biscogniauxia sp. FL1348. Next base: position 562,923 of record JAJNNV010000021.1, read on the forward strand.
CATATATCTACCTACTCACGTGCCCTTGATTTGGAAATGGCGTTCATACATAAGCCACAGCTTGGAACTAACGCCACGCTCATCCTCAATCTGCGATGTCCGTAAAATCTACTTCCTAAGGATCATCAATGACTGACCTACTTAGCTGAGATACGTAAGTAGGTTATTTAAAGTGACATTACCAGGTAGGTATCCTCAGTGTCTGGTACAGAGCTAGTAATCGATTAGTTAGTGGTTCCCAGGACTTGGGAGTTCCCCCTTACGCTTACATCATCAAATGCTCGCGTATTGCGCCATACCGAGTCGTATATAAAAGCATTTGTTTGAAGGATAGGGGGGATACAGTACAATGCAGTGTAGCATCCAAGTATGACTTGGATTTGGTATAATTAGGTAGGTTAGATAGGAGAGAAGACACGGAGGGCAAGGGATGAAGAAGTCCCGCATAATAAAGATAGATAGATGAAATAACCAGTATATCAAATATTATATTGCTCATTGCAAATATTCGTGACCGTCAAAATTATTTCAGAAAAAAAGGGGGGTTTGACAACAAAGGTCAACGGATGGCCCATCCATCTAGGTGACGTTCATACTTGTAGTGCAATTCATCCACCTGTGTAGCACTACTTTGCTAAATATCCATTTTCACACCGATACACCGGAAACCATGCACTCTAAGACCAACTCCAGTCGTAAGAATGCCTCTCGTAGAAATACATAGACAATCCAGACTCCAGGAAAAAATGGGGTGAAGCGATGGAACAGAGGAATAACTTTCAAAGAGGCACCCAGACCGCCGAATCATGAGTCCCCCTTATCGATGTGGTCATGGTCCGGGTTGTAATTCGTTTCTCCAAGTATGCTAGTAGGCTGTGATGTCATTGCCGCCTGGGTATTCGGTTGCGATTGGGTTTGTATTGTTGAGCCGCTTGGCTGCACCGGGACCTGGGACTGTCCTCGACCAGCTGGGCTAGCGGTGGCGGCATGCAGACGTTGGTCGAGGACCTTCAATGCCAATGCCCTCCGTCTCTCGGCCTCGGCTCGGACGCCGCCAGGGGCACTTCTCTGCAGGAAGGTGTTACCTTGCGCGGCAGAGATATCGGCCTGGGAAAACGGCGTGCATATTCGCATAGCAACCAGGACGTTGAATATTTGCTCCGTAAAAGCAGCCACGAACGGTTTTACCGGCCCAGGGAAGAACTCGGCGAATGCGAACGTCTCGCTGGCATCTCCTCGCATCGAGGTCGGCTGCGAGGAATCGAGATCGGGGAAGATGGTCTTGTAGAATCGCAAATATGTCCAACTAGTAACCAGCCCAAATATGGCTAAGAAAAAGGAGGCACTCGTGAGAAGCGGGGTCAGAGTGAGTATCGTAACAGCCCCGATGTACAGCAGAGGGAACCGAGGGACGCGCAGAGATAGGAGTCCTCGGAACAGGGTAACGGTATGTGCTGGCACGAGTTGGCTAAAAGCAACAAGGAACGATATTTGGAGCGGGATCGTGCCGGCGATTGTTGTCAGTCTAAGGTCATGATCGCCTGGTTAGCAATGGCCAATTCTACAACTGCTGCTCGCAGCTAGGGGCAGCACGTAAGTACTCACGTCCACCTCTCATTCCGAGTCACTGTGAAGAAGATGACAAGCACCAGGAAGCACAGGACATTGGGAATCAGGGATACTACGAGGAGGAACTTGGCAAACTCCCTCGACGACCAGGCCCGCTCAAGATATCGGCCCCCATGGTAGAGGGTTACGCCGGCGATGGCCAGGGTGAATATGTTGTTCTCGACCAGCGTAGTCGTCACGAATGTCCAGGGGTAGAACAGCGACAGCTGAGGTACGAGGGTAAGCCATTCCACCACAATCTCGGAATGCGCAGACCATTGACGATATCGTATGGCCGTACTTAGGACAGACTGGAGGAGCAGGACGCCGAGCAGTATACGGGTCACCGGGGGTATATTCAATCGCGGAGGCATGGTAGGAGATAGAGCATAGCAACATGTACGGGCTTGGAGCTTGGAGCTTTCCTCAAGCCGGAAGCAAAAGACCGGAGCTGATTAGGCGCGCGTGAAGATGTTCTTCTTTTTCTCGGGTTGGGAATCTTGAGGTGTGATGTGGCCTGTGCTTTCGAGCCGGTGCCTGCTATAGCCGTCGGTGCTAACGTAATGCAGGAAAGGGGAGGGCGGGGGGAAGGGGGCCCATGGTACGTAGGTACCTCTCTTTCTCACTTCCACAATGTGTGCGCCTAAGTACACTATGAGATTTTGAAACATGTTCATATGATGTATGTATCAATGTACCTAGACATACCTATGTACCTAAGTATATACATATGTATGTAGGCAGATGCCCATCCCCGCGATAAACTCATCGCACCGGTGTCTACGGGAATACATAACCTATATACCTTAGACATGTACCGAGGTACCTCTCTCTCTCTCCATCTCTCATCACCCATCTCCCTTTTGTATCTCCCTGCCTACATCCCAAAGCTTTGCCTCATAATTTCTTCATACGCACAAGGCGTAGGTAGATAGTCTATCTCGGATTTGCACTAATTAAATGTAGACCATATTCAAGTTAAAAGGCTGTAAGGATAGGTACCTATGCATTTAGGTATTTCTTTTTCTTCTCTTACTGCATGCATAATGCTACCTAGTTACATATGTAGGTAGGTAGTACTTAACACATGCCTACATACGGCACTGCCAAGTTTGCCTCCTCTTTCCATTTCGAGGTCCTTTTCCTAGGATCTTCAGCAGGCTCGCCAGATCTAGTCGGTGGCCCAAGACCTGCGCAGCCCTAACTACTAGTATGTACTATGTGAGTACGCATCTACGTAGGGAGGAATATATAGGTAGGTAGGTAAGCAGAGGTAGAGAGATGGGTGGGCCGATGTAACCTTCATTACTCATGCCCGCAGACTTTCAAGCAATTGAAGAGACGGGGAAAATGGAAATCTAAATGGCTCCCGGTGTACTGTGAAGTACTTGTAGAAAGTATCTTTATCCCAGGTCGCATCAGCGGCAGCAGCAGCAGCAGCAACGGTAGGTAGGACAAGAATGCAGGCAAGTTGAGATACTACATACATAATAGAGAGAAGCTTGCATGGGTTAGAGTTTAAGGGTTACCTATTAGCCACGGGCCAGTGCTATTTTCACCACACTAAGCCTCAAGGGGACAAGGATGGACATTCGCCAGTACCCTACCTGGTTGGTTAAAAGATCGTTGTCCTGCTTTCGACAGATGCTAGTGGAATCAAGCATCCTTGTCCAGCCGAACGTTCCTTCATGCCTTGAGCACCCCATACCGAACAATCAGGCCAGCGCCAGAGCAGACAATTACGCTCGAGCGTGCTGTTCAAAACAGGGCTAGCCACACGTTAAATGCCTACCGTACTTACCTGCAGAGAGGGGAGGGGGCCTTGTTGCCTTTATTCTCTTGTTCGACGGGGAACCCGACCTCATAGGCTTAGCCATCCCGTCGCCACCCCTGTCGGATGAAGAGGGCTGGTGCTACGGTAAAATAAAGTCTGGGTTGTCATTCCGCCAGACGACCCAAGAACACCTGCAGCACACAGAAACGCCCTACCGCGTGGGTCGGCATTGGGAGGGGGGTGTGGTGGGCAGGGCAGCATGTACCTAGGTAGTGTACACTGCCTAGGTATGTAGGTAGACGATTGTGCAAAACCCACTGCCCACTGTACAGAAACAGAACCGTAACAGTCGCCCCAGACTGGAGATGCGACGGAGGACGCTCCTCGTAAACAATACAAATCTAATTAAATCGTGCATTCGACACCTAAAGCGCAAGACGGACCGATGACACCGCGGGGGGAGGTGAGTGCTTTCTTCCCACCGTGCTTGCAGGTGACGATATTTTGGTTACTTAGTTGAGACGATGCTTGGAAGCAGAGCAGAAAAAAAAAGTGGCCGATCAAGTTATGAACCGGTACACTGTATGGAACGTCACCCGATGCGTATCTGCGTATCCCTGGACTGCCCAAAAAAAGCTCTCGGCGATTAGCTTACAGGGCACATCCTGAGACGATACGTTAGTACATAGGTAGGTACTAGGTGGGCAGGGTAGGTGTTTAACAAGGAAAAGGGCAAGCAGGTGATAGTAGTTGGTTATACATCAAGGCAAATACTTTGCATTTTCTCTGTCTTTCTCTCATGGCTTTTATACCAAGGCAGCCAGAGTTAGACCCAAGGTACCTACCTATTTAATGTATGTATGGTAATTATGGGCGCTTGTACCAACAACAGACGGATACCTAGGTAGGTAGTAGGTAGGTTGCGTGATGTGTCAAAAAATCGGCCTGGTGACATCGGATATGATTAACCCTTGTCTGTCTGTCGCCGCTATGTGTGTGTATGTGTGTGTGAGTGTGTGTGTGTAGGCCGTTGTAGTAATAGGTAGTAGGCAACATAACAAACGCACGATAACTATCCCGGTGTCTGCGGCACTGGACCTGACGATCTAAGTTAGGCAGGTTAAGGGCCATCTTCAAAGTGGCCATGTGGTTGTGGCACTGACCATCGATCCGGGTTGGTAAAGGGGAAAGAAAAAAAAGGGATTTGGGAATGTCAAGTTCAAATTGCTCGGAAGCGGATATGCAGTGTAGGTGGTAAGTATGTATGTAGATACATAAGTGCTGGAAGATAAATGGGCGATTGCGTGTGTGGATTTGTTGCTAGTAATAAAGACACTTTTGTTGGCGGCAATATATAATACATAAACATGCAACTAGTACCTACCGGTAATGTATGTATGTATCTATGTACCTAGTACTAGGCATGTATGTCAGTATGTATGTACATAATGTATGAATTTTTAGTGCCGTGGTAATACCTACATTTGATAGTAGTAAGTATCTATAATAGGTTGTCTCTCTCAGTCTGGTCTGTCTTGGTCTATCTGGTCTATCTGGTTTATCTGGTCTGGTCTGTCTGTCATCAAGCATTGGTTACGTCCATTCTTGACCTACACTACCTAAGATACGGTTGGGTTGGGCTATGTACAATGCAGATCTCTTGTCCGGTGCTGGTGCTGGTGCTGGTGTGATATCCTTGATTGCGAGGGTGCAGGTGTCGAAGGTACCTCCGTACCAGACATTAAAAATGGCTAACCCTGCACGTTGGACCAATGGAGTCTACGTGGACCTGGAAGATGTCTAGTGTAGCTTAGCTTGGCCCCGACACCAAGACATGGGCCTCACCTTACAGTTCAGGGCTCACTGGTCCCAAAACTCCCATCTCTCATTCTTGCCTTCAACATCTTCAACAATCAAATCTGTTTTTTCTGCATTGCTGCCCTTTCCGAGTCGCTGCCCCGGCCTGTTGACTACTAATATACACACCTGCCTCTGCTGTATCTTCCTGGTCCCATTTCTACCACCATGAAGGAGTATTTGGACTCCAACCGAGTCAATTTCTTGATTTGGAGGTACGTTTTTTTTTCGCCTTCCGAGACCCTCCCCTTCAATGACCCCCGTTGATGCGCAACACCCGTCGCTTTGCACGTCTTGCACGCTTTGCACGGCCATATTAACACCAGCCTCTTAGGTACTTAATAGAAGGCAGTACGTTCTCCTCTCTCATTCTGGGACGTCAATCTGCGGCCGCGATGTGTTTTGGGGCCTGTGGAGGTGGTCAGGGCCGTGGATGTGCTGTGGTGGATTGCCGCAGCTTCAAACTAACTTGAGTTTTGCAGACTATCGAGAGACGGCGGTCAAGTTCCAGAAAGAGTGGCATATCCAGGAACCTCATCGCGAGCTCGATTTCGCGCGACATGTCAAAAGCCATGCACTAGTCAATGTTCTAAACAAAGGTCTTCTGTATAACTCACTAGAGAGAGAACATGCACAAGCAATTCAGGTAAGTCGCTAAAAAAAAGAGAGAAGAAAAAAAGAAAGAGAGAAAAAGCAGAGATGAAAAAAAGAAAGAGTGAGAGCGGGTGAGAGAGTCAAAAGAAACATGAAAAATAAACATTTCGTATTTTTTTGGCTCTTCGCGGTGCATTGCTTCAAGCGAGACACGAAACCAACAGACACGGCGGCGACAAAAGCCAAAGTGTGTTCCCAAATTTGCACGGGGATCCATTGGCACTAACTATTCAATGTTTCTGTGCAGGTACCTCGCGATGCAGCAGCAGAGGCGGCACTGGCCGAGGCGATGCAGCTAGGGGTGTTTGGACCGCTGCTCGCGCAATCACCTCACCAACTACTACAGCAGCAGCAGCAGCAAGAAGCAAATGAAGAAATTGACAACGACGAGGATGCAGAGGGGGAGGCAGATACCATGATGGTAACAGAGACGGCAATAGCAACACCAGCAGCAACAACGGCAACGGCAACGGCACCACCTGCAACGACGGCGCAGGGAGGCGATCTGGAAAATACCCGAAAACGTCAGGTGGACAGGCAACAACAGCAGCCGCTTGTAAATGGTTCCCCGGCCAAGCGGCCACGACTGAGTAATGGGTACGAAAATGGAGTGGATGCAGCCACCACCCCCATGGAATTAGATGGCGACAACCACGCTTACCCGTCCCCCCTAGAGGGAGAACAAGCGCCCACGCCAATCCCTCGCACCGAGGGGCCCGAGCAGGGCACGCAGGTCGACAAAGTCGAAGAATTGGCCACTGAAACGACATTCATCCCCCTGGGTTCAGACCTCGACGAGGCCGGCGCCTCGTCGCCAGTCAATAGCGAAAACGCGCCTGTGTTACTGCATTGTCAATGGCACCCCCAAGATCCCACCATCTTGGCGGCTGCTGGAACCGATGCGCTAGCCCGCATCTGGAACGTCTCTCGTGGAGCCACAACCGACCCTGCATCAGATGGTCACGTGAACGGCATCGCCCCGAATTTCCATACTCTGGTGGAGGATGATATACCCGCGAAAGCCACTGTCACCGCCATGGCCTGGAACGGAGAGGGCACTGCTATTGCTGTTGCCACCGACTCGGACTCGAAGGCGCGCATAACGCTGTGGACCCCCGAGGGCAGTCATATCCACCATTTCGAGGTCGCCGAACCGCCCATCATCAAGCTGCGCTGGAACCCCAATCATGCCGCCATTTTGGCCATCGCTCCAGACAACGGCGGCGCACTGATCACCGTGTACCACGCTGGCACATCGAATTCTATGACATATTTCCTTCCACGACATGACCTCGAATCGGAGCCTCTCGATGCCGCCTGGACGAGTGAGACCGACTTTCTACTATGCGGTGGGGAGCTACTGTTGGCGTTGCGATGCTCATCAGGAGAGATAACCGAGATTCAAAAGTATGAGACGAGGGAAGGGGACAGCTTAACCCAGGTTCAGTTCGACTGGCGGTCGTCACTAGCTGCGACTTGCGGTGAGAAGGGTTTCGTTGATGTAAGAGATGAAATCTCCTCCACCCCCTAATGAGTAAAGGCTCGGCATCTAATAAATATCACTAGGTCTGGGATAGGACTGGCAAGCGACGTGAGATAGAGGCGCATTGCGATGCTGTAACAGCGTTAGCATGGCAGCCGCTGCAGTCTGCACCGCCCGAAGACGAGCGACTTCTAGCTTCCGGGGGCGACGACGGTGCTATCTTTATATGGAATGCACTAGCATCTGAGGGCAAGGCGAAATGCTCCATGACCATGGGGCCGTCTATCGTTGCGCTCGCTTTCACTCCCGACGGTGCCTTCATCGCGGGAGCTACAAATGAAAGGATATTAATCTGGAAAGTAGGCGATCATAGTATCCCACGAGCAACCTGGAGCCGGACACCTCACCCCGGCTGGCTGAGCCCGCGCATGAACTCTGAATCCGATGAAGAGTATGAACACTGCTTAGGCTGGGACGCGACAGGACATAAACTAGCCTACGGGGTAAATAGCCGTGTAAGTAGTTATGGCACTATTTCCACGTCAGTTATTTACTAACAAGCCTTCCAGCTTGCCATCATCAACTTTAGGCAGCGATAAAACCACCTCGTTTAGGAATCATCGATAAAACCACCGTACTCACATTGACTGTGAGCTAGACAGCAATGCGTCGATTTATATATGCCACACCAATTTAAGCCATACGACTCATTTGTCGGTTGAATAATGAAAACTAGTGATACATCAACAAGAAAGCCAGAGTGCACTGAAGATGAGAAAATCGCGAGATGCCCAACCGGCCCTTCACTTCTTCAACCGACAACGCAGCCCAGTCATCGACTCGAGTACTGTTCAACCTAAAGAATTATATGTATGGGCAATCAGCAATAGTTGAGGGGCGGCGTTTCAAAAAAGGCGATCAGACCATACACGCTGTCGATGTAGTGATGCCACTATGTGGTAGGTCACGATGACACGATGAAACGATTGTCAGGTGTCGGAGTAACGCGTCTATTCAAAAAAAAAAAAACTCAGAAACAAAAAAGGCCTATAGGAAAGACTTTGTACAACCACATCAGACAGCTTAGAGCTTAACCAAGCACACATAGTGAATACTCGAATTGTATAAGTACTCATTTGTCAGCATAACGCTCACGGGGTCGTATCCAACCTTCCTATCCTAGGTTTATGGCTATTTCAAACCCTTGGAGCCTCTCTAAGACTTCCACCTAAGTAGGGTGAAGGTGTGCTTAGCAAAGGTGTATTTCCCTTCTCCATTCCACTTCTTCTCAGACAAACTGACTTCCTCTTTGCCCTCGGCATTGATGGATCCTACCTGTGGTCCCGAGACGGTGTATACTAGCACGTCCTGTCCTGCTCCTTTCAGATCGACACTGAAGTCGTCGGTCTCGCTCGAATTCACAACCGCCAAATTAACATAGCCATCATCGTTCACCGTAGCACTCGCGTCTAGCAGAGGAGCCCCTTCACCGAGGGTTCCCTGCAGCCATGTCGGTTGTGTCTCACCGGCGTAAGTTCCGGAGCGCACGTGGGAAGCAACGGTCCAGCCACGCATGTAACGACTGAACAACCAAAGAGGCCACCATGTGGACTGCTTGACGATGCCACCTTTACTCGTCATGAGGGGGCTGATGACATTGACGGTCTGCGCAATATTGGCCATGCCGATGTACCGGCTCTGCCGCACAAAGACATTCAGCCAGACAGCGACGGCCAGGGCATCAGAAAGGGTGTACGTCTCCTCGGCACCTTTGTCACCCGGCGCGCGCTCCGGATCCCAAACGTTCCATTCGTCAAAGCAAATCTTAACCGGAGGCTTGGTTGGGGACACGCCTTTCTCGATGCGAGCCAGATCGATCAGTGAGGCGGTAATCTGGATTCCGCGCTCGGCGGCCAACGGCGCCGTCACGTTCTTCATGTGTTGGTTCGAGGCCGTGTAGATGTGTATGCTGTGCATGTCAACCCAGCCAATGCACTCCTGCAAGACGTAGTGGTCCCAGGAGGCGGTGCCGTCCTGACCGCAGAGGATAAGACAGATGTCCGGGTCGAGCAGGCGCAGAGCCTTGGCCCACTGGACCGCCTTCTTCGCGTAGTCCTCCTTGGTCATCTGCTCTACCTGCCAGGGGCCCCAGCACTCATTGCCCAATGCCCAGTACTTGACACGGTAGGGTTCCGGGTGGCCGTTAGCCCGGCGGAGGTTAGCGTAGTGGGTGTCGCGGGTGCCGTTGCAGTACTCGACCCAGGCGAGCGCCTCGTCAAGTGTGCCAGTGCCAAAGTTGAGGCAGATATACGGCTCCACGCGCTGGTCTTTGCCCTCCCCGAGGGCGTCCAGCCATTGCATGAACTCATCCGTACCGAACCGATTCGTCTCGACACCGAGCCAAGCAAGCTCCGGTCGCTTTGGTCGCTGCTCTTGCGGACCGATGCCGTCCTGCCAGTGGTACGTCGCCACGAAGTTGCCTCCCGGGTATCGCACTACCGGGATGTCGAGCTCCCGCAGCGCCTCTAGAACGTCCTTCCGGAAGCCTCGCGAGTCGGACAGCGGGCTGCCCGGATCATAGATGCCTCCATAGATACAACGGCCCATATGCCTGTTGAGCCACAAGGGGTGGGTGGTCATCAGCTTCTTTGATTCATGAGTTGATTATGAGGGGAAGTTCGCATGTGTACGCACTCGGTGAACCCGCCATAGGTCATAGGGTCAATCTTTGAAAGTCGCTTGCTCGCGTCGACTTCTATAAGAGGGCTCTCGCCGCTGGCGATCTTGGTAAAGGTCGTCATTATTGCGTTGTCGTCTTAAGATTCCTTCCCCCCTTAAAAAAGGAAAAGAAAAGAAAAGAAAGTTATAATATATACAAACAAGCTCGGTTAACTAATTGATTCTTTTGTTTTGTTTCATTCGTACTTTTCTCAGCTCGTGTACTTTTTTAGGTATTTTATGGTCAACAGAATGAAAAACCCCGAAATGGAGAGATGATGTTCTTTCCTTTCTTTTAACTCCTCTTCGTCTCGTTCGTTATTTATTACCGAGCTTGGGAAGACGACTCGCTAGCTTTCAATCCAAGCTATAGTCAATCAATCAATCAATCGATCGTCTCGTCCCATTATCTACCTAACCTTACCTGCCCACCTCTTGCCTATATATTCCGAAACCCACTTACCAAGAATCTATCGATCTAACTAACCCTCAGTTATATGCGACGGAGACATGTGCCGGGGCGGGACCTTGGGCGTGCACGCGCTGCGGCAAAGGAGTTTTTTTCTTTCCCCAACTTTTCTTCCTTATTTCTCGGGAGAATCTCGCTCCGTCTAGAGCGTTGAGATTGGCGCGCCTATAATAAGTAAGTAAGTACTTACTATGTTAGCATACACAACCTTACCTTACCTTTTACCTTTTTACCTTACCCGACTCGACTTTACCTATAAAGAAAAGAAGAATTGCGGGCCGGGCGCTTTTACTAGTTAGATACTTAGGTCTTCCCCTCTCCTCCTCCCCTCCCCTCTTTTCCACTAGAACTCCCCCTCCTTTTCTCCAGGTTGATGATGATCTTTAACTACCCATGTACCTAAAAGAGGCCTCAGCTATCATAGTATCTACATACATACATACATACATATACATATAGGTATGTATGGAGAAGAGAGGGGGGGTATCTCTAAGGTACCATACATTACCTTAGTTAGGTCGGTAACCTAGGTTGGTAGTATGTATGTAGGTAAAGGTTGGGAGGGTTTTTTTTTTTTTTTATCCTTTCAGATCGTCGCCGGATAGACTCACTTGGGCTGGTCGGTTAAGAGGTAAATGAGGTAGGTAGGCAGTGCGTGCATATATATACTACATGGTATTACCTACCGACCACTTCTACATATATGTATGTATGGATGGATGGATGTATCACATTTTCTTCTCACCGAGTTGTGGTGGGCCTTAAATGAGGTTTTTAAGATGCAATACGTTATAGATTGCAGCTGGATAACTACTCTGAAGCTATTAACTTAGCAATTTATAAGCTATTTAAAAAGCAAAGAAAAAAAAGCTAAAGATTTTTTATAAGCTATAGGCATATTATAAGCTGTTACGTGCTTGTTGCTATAAGCTACTTTTTAACGGCATATAATAGTTTATTTTATAGCTTAAAGTTTAGTTTAATTTAATTTTATAGCAATTAATAGTGTTAGTTATTAAAAGTTATATATTATTAAATATTTTAACGTAATATGTTTATAAGCTTAAAAATAATTAACGATTTATATTTATTATTATAAAGATTAAATAATTTAATAAAAACTTAATATATAGTAAATTTTAATATGTAATAAGCAAATAAAAATAAAAGCACGAAAAAATAAAAACTAAATTAAATTTTTAAAAAAAAAATGGTTTAAACTTTAAAAACTTTATAATTTAAATAGTTAAGTTAATTTTTTACGTTACTTTTTTTATATTTTAATAAATAATAAAGCTAATTAAAAAATTAAATAAGCATACGTTATTTTATTTATTTTAAAAAGCAATA